>MU105759.1:0-256608 GCA_012274485.2 Sinapis alba
TCTGGAGCAGGCTCTTCTGGTATGAGATAGACATCAGCAGAGTTGGAGTTCTCGTGAAACTTGATCATCCGTTTCAAATCTTTATCGTTGGAGATGGAGATGAGTGTCTTCTTGTTGTCCGGGAGAAAGTACTTGAGACAGACTGTTCTAGCGTCGCAGTTAAACATCTCTCCTATCTCTGAGATGAAGTCTTTGAATTCCATCTCCTCATCCACGTCTATCGCGTGAGCATCGCCTCCTTTGTAAGTTAATGCTCCGCCTTTCTCTGTCTGAAACTCTCCACCAGACATGCATATTGCTATGACCCGTTTCCCTGACATGTCCTGCAACAAGGAAGAGACACAAAACCAAAATGTTAAATGCAATTTCATGGTTTATCTATTGAATGTGACAATCTAAGCTCTCAAGCTTAAATCAAACATACAGACCGTAAAGATTGAAACTTTCAGCTTCTAACCGAACCAAATCAAAGCATTTAGCTCTGGAAACATGAATCCACTCACTACTCATGGAAACAGAGGCAATAACGAAACATTTCGATTCAATACAGAAAAGAGAGAGATTCAGAGTATAAGGAAGACGCAAGGTTTCAACTTTAAGGTCCAATTCAAATTCCAGACACACCCAATCCGACACCTAACCGAACACAACAACACTAACTAACGAAATCATGCAACTTTGGTCGGAATTTCAAATTTGGGGAATTGGGCTGCATGAACCCTAAAACGAAGAATGAGAGATTGAATTACCTCGAAATTGCGGAGAACCCAAGAAACCCTAATCTGTTTTTTTTTTTTTTTTTTTCTATGATCGAATATCACGAGGAAGAAGAGGGGAAGAGAGTCTGTGCGGTTACAAGCTTCTCGGTCGGCAATCACCATCCATCCATGCGCTTCTTGTTGTTTCTTACTTGATAATATAAAACTACACGTCGTTTTTTGTATACTGCCTCTTACGTAAACAGTGTGCCGGATGGGTTGATTCCTTTGAAACACCGTGCTGTCTTAAAGCTGATAACGTATCTCCCTATGCAATGCAAAAAAGCAATATGTTATGGAATATGGATTTTTGTGTTTTAATTTTGGGCGTACAATTTATGCTATGGATTCGTTTCGTTTAAAACAAAAACATTACTAATAATCGTTTTAGTCGGTTACAGCTAATTAATTTGAATATATAATCATAAACTAATGCGTCGAACCATATTAGCAATATATATATAAATTATTCTACAAAGTTGGAGCTTTATCAATCTGTTGGCTATCGTTTGAGGAGTACGTCTTCTGATGATTAGTTTGGTTCCACGTGATGAAAAAGAATAGTTGAGTGGAGAACCTTTAATTACTCTCGAACATATAATCATATCATAGTTAAACTTTTATATTTTAACTAGATTTAGAAGTTATTCACGTGTTTATGCTTTCAATTCTACAATTTGATTTGTTTTATTACTCGTCACCTACATCAACATGCAGCAGTAAAACAGTCAGGTTCTTTCGAGTTCGAGCTAGAGCGTTGCTAAATTTTCAGTTATCTACATAACAACGTAGTCATCATTTGAAACTAACTTCATGCATTCTTCTTTGCCCTATCTAAGGTAGTATGATTTATTTTACTACAAGAAGTGAAGGAGCAAAAATCCAAATCATAGTCTCTTTTTCAATGCTAAAACTCTGATCTTCAATATTTTTTTTTAATGACAAACTACAACATTAATTTCCGATTTTCAGAATTTTATTATTACATTAAGTAAAACTAAAAGCATAATTATCGGATGGTTTTAGAGGGTTTTTAGAAGAAGGGCACAAAAATGAGAAAACCAAGGAAAGAAGGTGGCCAAAGTCACCAAATAAGAGACGTTTGTGAGTGAATTTTTATAATGTTCGCGGTCCCCACTGACACGTGACGGTCTGCAATTGATTCTTTTTTTAAATTTGGACAAAAGTAAAAAAAAAAAAAAAATTTAAAACCCCATTTTGGAAATCACCCGATAATGCTGCTCTAAAACTTTACTTATAGGCTTATCGTCCTCAATCTCATTCTTTAGAATCTTTACAGATATACTAATAATGCTAGTTATCTTTGTTATCTTCCATATCTACTGGTTACGTACAAGCTAAACCAGTTATTCCGTTTACAAAATTAGAGACAATAAATCACCTGCAATTATTCCGTTTTAATTAATTTCAAGTTACAACCCATCTGATGGAGGTGAGTTACTTAGCTTCGTTTACAGCTAGATAATTGCAGTTTATAGGTGAAAGATAACCAAAGAAGAATATGATATTTTCTCACGTAAAGTGGCCCAATAAATATTAATTAGTGATTATATATGTAGCTTGTAGTTGTTGGATATATTCCACAAATAAGCACGAAAAACTCTAATTGTCTTATTAAAATATTGAGTCATTTTATTCTCCAACAGATTCTTTTCACTTCTCTTTTTGACTGTGTGCTCTTCTCCTCCCCATTTTTGTTTGTTTAATTTTATATAATAATAATACTGCATTCTACCAAATTATATACTTTTTATATCCATATAGTATTTCATCTTCGCGTAATGTATATGCAATTACTATAGTAAATCTCTATGCTAATGTGAAACCGATTATTTGTCCCCTCACTTACGTTCAGTTTGATATTTTACAAAGCACAAACCTAACTTTAATTTCCACAATACTATAGAAAAGTCATGCGTAGTACGTATAGAAATTGCTTATCTACAATTTGAATATAAATTAATATATAAAATGCTTACAAGAGTTGATAGATACATTTAAGTTACATGATTGATATACTTGACCGATCAACTTTGAACAAAGCCATTCAATACATACTCGATAAACGTATTAATGTACTTAATTCTTATGGTTGGTCATTTTGAAATTCGGACGCATCCACAATGGTTTAATTACGTATATATATATATGAATAAAACAGTTTGTAATATACGAAATCCAACTATCTGAATAAAAAATTGAAGTTGTGGAGAATTATATGTTTAAATGTCCGGGTTCAAGTAACAATTATTTTCCTAACGTGTATGATTATCCTAACGTGTATGACTGAGTAAAATGAAAAGTGTTTGGAAAAATGAAAGTGGCCTTAGTTAGGCAAGAGTTTGCTAAGATTGGTGGGGAAAGAAAAGAAGGGGAACAAAGTTAGAGTATGTTTGAGTTTGATAATAATAAAAGAAAATTCCAATGTAACTAGAAACAAATAATACTATTTTTTTTTGAAAAAAATGGTTCTAGAAAAAGAATACTATAAAAGAAAAAAAAAAGACATTGAAGAAAGTATGAGAGAAAAGACCAAACATACACAGAGAAGTTGAATGCCTAACCAATGCTTTTTGTTTTTGGGGTCAAGCCAATACATTAATACATGAGATTTTACAAAATCTCCACAACCATGTGATTGGTGTTACCATTGCACGCCTTGTATTTGAACATATATACTTTTGAAATTTTACATTGTTTCTTAAGTAGATGATATTAAATTCCAAAAAAATGCAAAGGACTGAGGAACATTTTGTGATAAAACATTTAGAAATTTCCAGGTTCTTGATATACTTTTGATCAAAAGATGCATAATTTGGCTAGAGCTATGCCAAAACTCAACCGAACCAAACTTTAATATGTCATATCAAACTTTCTTTATATATTTTTCAAAAGATATACACTCACTAGAATTAAAACAATGGCAATTTGTTTTATTTAAACCTCTAACATATTCTGTAAAACAATACGTTCAAATAAAAAGATAAACTATATGGAATAAAAATTCTCCGATTTTTCTTTCGAAAACAATTAGAGAAAGAAAACTTATACTACTAGACTTGTGGTTGCTGCATGCGACAAACAAATGTTAACAAATAGTATAAATAATTTCAATTGAATACGTACTGCTAATATTTAATATTTTTTTGGATGACCAGTTAGACTATTATATTATTGGTTCACTCGTTAATGTTTTGGTGATCCATATTCCTTATAAATACATGCGCAAACCCACATCTCCACTTAAGGCACTAACACATTCAAAACAACATTTAATCAAAAACCTCTCTCTTATTTTTCGTGTCTCGTTCCAGACAAATTCAAGGACACATACTAATGGGAGGAAACATGTCACACAGTCTCTTCAGCTTCTTTAAAACACGAAGATCTCAAAGAGTGGAAGTAGACGCCTCTTGGGACGACGTCGTTTATACTCGCAAAGCAATGGCTAGTGATGAAGACAAACGTTACTGGGTGGCTGAACCAGGTATTGACCGTAAAGCATCTGCTTTTATCGCCAAGTTTCATGCCACTCGTGTCTCTGCGTCCCAGCGCCAATCTCTTTCTCCTTACCAATCCGAGAAGGCATGATGATGAATGATGAATGATGAATGATGGTAAATGGTGATGATGATGATGAATGATCAAGGGCTGATTTGATTCTATATATGTAGATTGTTTATTTATTTATTTGAAGTGTTTTATGAGAGTGTATTGATTGTGTCTTAATTGTAGTTAATAATCGATATTTCCTTACAATTTTTTTCGTCTAGCTTCTCATCCTTTTCCTTGTTGCTTTCATATCTAGATAGTTAATTAATTTGACTTAAATCATATGTAATGTGTCGGTTAATAAACGAATACAAAATAACCAGATTCGACTTTGTATAGTTGTTCTTGTTGCTCGTAAAATCATCATAATAGTCATGTAATCATAATAGTTTAATTTCAAAAAATAAATAAAAAATCATCATAATAGTCATGTAAGCATATAAAGATGAACAGGAGAGAATAAAGACTATTAAATTTACATAAAGAACAAAGATAGTTAGCTTTAAGAGTAATAATTAAAGCTTTTTCTATAGTCCAAACTTACCCACCAAGATTTATGAAATGGAACAACAAGCTTTGATGAGGCTAGGCTCCAAAGCTTTAATTTCTAACATAACCTTATAGATACGTAATTTAGATCAAGTAGAAAGCCATGAATTTTCACATTAATAACTAAATCTTGTTTACAGGTATGAGTATTTATTCATTATATTAATTTTAGCAGAGAAGATTGATCATTTACTAAGATCCATTTAAGATAAAATAACCAAAAAGCATAGATATGAAGCCAGCTGTAGAATCAATAACTTTATATGATTGCTATTATTTGCATGGACGGGAGGTTCCTCCTTGGGTCTTCCCCTCAGTTTTTTTTTGTACAAAAGATACATCTTAAGAGTACTTTGATTCCTCTTGTTGTCTTTTGCTTCGCTTTGAGCTTTTTCTTGGTTCATTGACTCTTTACTTTTACTGCCAAATCTCAACCAAAATATTCCCTTTAATTTTATTAAATGGTTGCAAGTATAGTGATCTCGTAGTGGTGCCAATATAACTCATGATTTGTGAGTGTATCATTCTTCAAGATTCGATCACCACAAAGGCAAAAAAAAATCACTCACAATACAAAGAAGAAGAAAAATAAGACTAAGAAGTAACACCGCAACCAAGTGGTCTTGGCCTAGTGGTAAAAAATTCACCGCTGTGAGTACCGCCCTGGGTTCAAATTTCCTTGATTATCCACAGTGCTTTAAATGGTAAGAAAACATAGATTCTGCGGGTTTCGTGGTGATTAGTCCTTAGGCATAAAAAGCCTAGGAGATCACACTACAGTTATAAAAAAAAAAAGTAACACCGCAGGACAAGCTTATGAGATCACACCACAATTATCAAAAAAAAAAAAAAAAGTAACACCGCAGGACATTTACTTGACGCATAAACATTTGGATGATTAATACATATACGTACGTAGTTTTTGTTCATAATTTTCGAAGAGACAAACAAAATGATAAGTGTGTACAATACATATTACAAAAAGAGAGTTACTTAGCTCAAATTGATGACAAAATACAAAAATAAAGTGAGAATCATGAAAAGGTCATTGAGTAGTGGAATCTTTGGAAGACTCCTTAATGGCAACTACTCAACGGTATCTATTGGCCGAGTAATTTGAGATCAATGCGTACCATCTATTTGCACCCAACATGCATCTCCACTATTCTATTTGTTCAACCCAATGATCGATTCGCACCCCACCAACAAAATTACAAGGAACAAAAATAAAAGAAAACATAAACTAATACTTCTATTGTAAAATAAAAAACCCTACATGGGTCGATTGTATAAAACAAATTCTTCAAGATTTAATTTTACATATATGTATATGCGAAATATTCATCATATATTTAATTTACCCTTTTATTATAAAAATTTCCTTTTTACTGATACAAAAATAAATAGAATGGATGTAACGGAAATTTGAAAAGATGGTTTCACTTATTTGGCGGGAACCCAATAATTATAAATAGTTATTTCCAACAAAAATTGAATTCGAGTGGCGCAATATCTACTAAACACTCATTTACCACTATGCCAACAACTCGTTTGTGAAACTGAAACATTGTATAAAAACTGCATTACAGAAGATCATTTTATCAAATTAAATCCTATAACATGAAAGAGAGAGAATTATAGTCTCCGCAAATAAAAGTAAACATCATAATAAAACATGCAATAATTAATTAGGAAACTCTAAACTACATGATAAGACAATACATATCAAACCACATACAACTTGTTTTCGAGAATCATCATACACCACAACAAATGTCTTTAATAGAGATGTTTTATAGCTGCTGGTGGTTGTTGTTATCCATCATAGGAAAACGCAATTGGTTAGGTTGTGTCATGGCATTAGCAGCTGAAGAAGATTCTCCATATTCAAGATGAGATTGATTTAGGATTTGTTTTCTATGGTGATAAAGCTCCTTGAGATATTGATCAATGTGCCTACACAAGTCCTCACGATGTTTGTCATTCAGCTGAAACATGTCCCCTCTCCCTCTAAGAAATTGGAACATAGCCTCATTCATAGCCTTATCCGTATTATTCATCATCTTCTTGATGCTATTCTCCCTAGTTTTTGTGATGGTTTGTCTGAGAAAACCTTCATGGTTCACCATTTTCTTCTCTTGCTCGACCTCTGGAACCTCCTCGAACTTCTTCACTACTTTGTTCACTTCTGAGCTCGATGGCCACACCTCCGGGGTTGAGCTGAACGGACTGTAGATAACAGCACATGCTTGGATTCCACAGAGAACGGAGAGCTCGTGAATTTTCTTGAAAAAACCTTTCTTCCTCTTGTTGAATGTTGTTTTTCTCATTGAATCATTGGTGATGTAAGATAGGTTTAGCTTCTTCCTCGTCATAATGATGACCACAACAAATGTTTTTGTGTGTATTATGTTTTGTCTTTTTGTATATATGTTCCTTCTTGTCAGGAATCTGTTTATATAGTTGTGATTGGTTGAAAAAGTGTCTTGACATCCAGTTGATAAATTTTATTAGAATTTGCTCTATTAATTACATGAATCCTTTATTAATTAATATATGATATGTGCGTAATGCCACGTCGTATATAATCAGTAACGAGAATTTATTGGTGAAATCCTCACTGTGAGATTATTTCTCAAATAACATAAAGAGGCTAGTAATACTTTTTCATCACTAAGGTTGTAATCACTTGTTTAATTCGGATAATACCATCTTAATGGCTTTAAAAGTGTAATTTAATAACAGTAAAAAATAATTATTATTTTATGAAATACATTGTAACAAAAGTTGGTAAATTGCTGGCAACGTGTGTGTATAGTGTATACCAATAAGTAGGAAACTTATAGACATTCATCACCTTAGCAGGAATGACTCATAATACATTCACTCAAATCACATACCTATTTTTAGCCTTTAGGATTAAATGACTATTTTAACAAATCATATCTATAAATCTATCATACATTGCATCTCGGAAATTATGCATGACTACTATCTTTAGGAAATAGCTATCATACTCCCTCCGTTTAAAAAAAAATCATGTTTTAGAAAAAAAATTTGTTTAAAAAAAAAATACATTTTTTACATTTTCAATGCATTTATTAATTGTAAATTGTAAACTTCAAAAAATATAATTATATTTATTAAAATTCTATTGGTTAAAAATTATGAAGAATATTTAATTACAAAATTAATGTATTAGTAACTAAACTTTATATGTTTTCTTAATAAGTTTAAAAATGTTAAAACATGAAACATTTTAAAACGGAGGGAGTACATTTTATCTTCTTAATTAATATATTATCGGGATAATAAATTCTAGTCAGGTGTTTAATCAGTTTTACAGGTTGTCAAATAGTATACTGAAAATAATAGCTGTTTATTTTTTATTCTCTGAACAACATTATGTGCATTTTTATTCTCCGAACTTATGTTTATTTTTATTCTCAAAACAACATTTTATAAACAACATTCCCCGTTTGTCATGGAGCATGAGGATCATTTCTAATTTTTGACAATTAATTTAATAAAACTTCATATACTACATAAATCAGTGGAATAACCACTAAGAAATTTATATTCTCTAGAGAAACGAAAAAAACTAAAGTTCCAAAACTCTTTGACTATCATCATATGTCAGTGAACGATGCAACTATACACTAAAACAAGATTTTCATATTTTTTGAATATTTCCCAAAATCTTTGGGTTAAACCCTACGAAAATATTTAATTTTCGGTAAATACTCTATATACAATAACTTATATTCTTTAGTGTTTTGCAAAATTTATAAATACATTCTACAATTGTATTAATGTATGACAAACCATTTTTCATGGAACATGGGAATCATTTCTAATTGCTGGATAATTAATTTAATAAAACTTTATATACTACCTAAATCATTGGAATAACCACTAAGAAATTTTAATTCTCTAGATAAATGGAAACAACTAAAGATCCAAAACTCTTTGACCATCATCCTATGTCAGTGAAAGATGCAACTATACACTAAAACAAGATTTTCATATTTCTTGAATATTTCCGAAAAACTATGGGTAAATACTTTATATACTATAACTTATATTCGTTAGTGTTTTCCAAAATTTATGAACACATTTTGCATTTAATGTCTGACAAACCATTTTTCATAGAACATGGGTATCATTTCAAATTTTTTGACAACTAATTTAATAAAACTTTATATACTACCTAAATCATTGGAATAACCACTAAGAAATTTATATTCTCTAGAGAAACGAAAAAAACTAAAGTTCCAAAACTCTTTGACCATCATCCTATGTCAGTGAACGATGCAACTATACACTAAAACAAGATTTTTATATTTTTGGAATATTTCCCAAAATTTGTGGGTTAACCCCTACGAAATATTGAATTTTCGGTAAATACTCAATATACTATAACTTATATTATTTAGTGTATTGCAAAATTTATAAACAGATTCTACATTTGTATTAATGTATGACAAACCATTTTTCATGGAACATAGGGATCATTTCTATTTTTTTGACAATTAATTTATACTACCTAAATCAGTGGAATAACCACTAAGAAATTTCTATTCTCTAGAGAAACGAAAACAACAAAAGTTCCAAAACTCTTTGACCATCATATACTACCTAAATCAGTGGAATAACCACTAAGAAATTTCTATTCTCTAGAGAAACGAAAACAACAAAAGTTCCAAAACTCTTTGACCATCATTCTATGTCAGTGAACGATGCAACTATGAAATAAAACAAGATTTTCATATTTCTTGAATATTTCTCAATATCAGTGGGTTAACCCCTACGAAAATATTGTTTTTTTGTTAAATACTCTATATACTATAACTTATATTTTTAGTGTTTTGAAAATTTATAAACACATTCTAAATTTGTATTAATGTATGACAAACCGTTTTTCATGAAACATGGGATCATTTCTAAATTTTGGACAATTAATTTAATAAAATTTCATATAATACCTAAATCAGTGGAATAGCCAGTAAAACTTTCTATTCTCTAGAGAAACGCAAACAACTAAAGTTCCATAACTCTTTGACCATCATTCTATGTTAGTGAACAATGCAATTATGAACTAAAACAAGATTTTCATATTTCTTGAATATTTCCCAAAAACTGTGGGTTAACCCCTACGAAAATATTGAATTTTTGGTAAATACTCTATATACTATAATTTATATTTTTAGTGTTTCAAAAAATTTATTAAAATATTCTACATTTGTATCTATGTATGAAAAAACATTTTTCATGGAACATGGGGATCATTTCTAAATTTTTGACAATTAATTTAATAAACCTTCATATACTACCTAAATCAGTGGAATAACCACTAAGAAAATTCTATTTTCTTGAGAAACAGAAACAACTAAAATTCCAAAACTCTTTGACCATCATTCTATGTCAGTGAACAATGAAAATATGAACTAAAACAAGATTTTCATATTTCTTGAATGTTTCCCAAAAACTGTGGGTTAACCTCTACGAAAATATTGAATTTTCGGTAAATACTCTATATACTATAACTTATATTCGTTAGTGTTTTGCAAAATTTATGAACACATTCTAGATTTATATTAATGTCAGAAAAACCATTTTTCATAGAACATGGGTATGATTTCTAATTTTTTGACAATTAATTTAATAAAACTTCATATACTACCTAAATCAGTGGTATAACCACTAAGAAATTTCTATTCTCTAGAGGAACGGAAACAACTAAAGTTCCAAAAATCTCTGACCATCATTCTATGTCAATGAACGATGCAACTATGAACTAAAACAAGATTTTCATATTTCTTGAATATTTCCTAAAATCTGTGGGTTAACCCTTACGAAAATATTAAATTTTCGGTAAATACTCTATATACTATAACTTATATTCTTTAGTGTATTGCAAATTTTATAAACACATTCTACATTTTTATTAATGTATGACAAACCATTTTTCATGGAACATGGGGATCATTTCTAATTTTTTGACAATTAATTTAATAAAACTTCATATACTACCTAAATCAGTGGAATAACCACTAAAAAAATTATATTTTCTAGAGAAACGGAAACAAAAGTTCCAAAACTCTTTGACCATCATTCTATGTCATTGAACGATGCAACTATGAACTAAAACAAGATTTTCATATTTCTTGAATATTTCCCAAAATCTGTGGGTTAACCCCTACGAAAATATTGAATTTTCGGTAAATACTCTATATACTATAACTTATCTTTTTAGTGTTTTGCGAAATTTATAAACACATTCTAAATTTGTGTTAATGTATGACAAACCGTTTTTCATGAAACATGGGATCATTTCTAAATTTTGGACAATTAATTTAATAAAATTGCATATACTACCTAAATCAGTGGAATAACCAGTAAAAATTTCTATTCTCTAGAGAAACGGAAACACCTAAAGTTCCAAAAATATTTGACCATCATTCTATGTCAGTGAACGATGCAACTATGAACTAAAACAAGATTTTCATATTTCTTGAATATTTCCCAAAATTTGTGGGTTAACCCCTACAAAAATATTGGATTTTCGGTAAATACTCTATATACTATAACTTATATTTGTAGTGTTTTGCAAAATTTATGAACACATTCTACATTTGTACTAATGTCTGAAAAACAATTTTTATGGAACATGGGTATCATTTCTAATTGTTTAAAAATTAATTTAATAAAACTTCATATACTACCTAAATCAGTGGAATAACCACTGAGAAATTTTTATTTTCTTGAGAAACAGAAACAACTAAAGTTCCAAAACTCTTTGACCATCATTCTATGTCAATGAACGATGCAACTATGAACTAAAACAAGATTTTCATATTTCTTGAATATTTTTCAAAATCTATGGGTTAACCCCTACGAAAATATTGAATTTTTGGTAAATACTCTATATACTATAACTTATATTTTTAGTGTTTTGCAAAATTTATAAACACATTCTACATTTATATTAATTTCTGACAAACCATTTTTCATGGAATATGGGTATCATTTCTAATTTTTTGACAATTAATTTAATAAAACTTCATATACTACCTAAATAAGTGGAATAACCACTAAAAAATTTCTATTTTCTAGAGAAACGAAACAAAATAAAGTTCCAAAACCCTTTGACCATCATTCTATGTCAGTGAAAGATGCAACTATACCCTAAATCAAGATTTTCATATTTTTTGAATATTTCCCAAAATCTGTGGGTTAATCCCTTCGAAAATAATGAATTTTTGGTAAATACTCTATATACAATAAATTTTATTCTTTCGTGTTTTGCAATATTTATAAACACATTCTACAATTGTATTAATGTATGAAAAACCGTTTTTCATGGAACATGAGAATCATTTCTAATTGTTGGACAATAAATTTAATAAAACTTCATATACTACCTAAATCATTGGAATAACCACTAAGAAATTTCTATTCTCTAGAGAAACGGAAACAACTAAAGATCTAAAACTCTTTGGCCATCATCCTATGTCAGTGAAAGATGCAACTATACACTAAATTAGGATTTTTATATTTTTTGAATATTTCTCAAAATCTAAGGGTTAACCTCTACGAAAATATTGAATTTTCGGTAAATACTCTATATACTATAACTTATATTCGTTAGTGTTTTGCAAAATTTACGAACACATTCAACATTTGTATTAATGTCTGACAAACTATTTTTCACGGAACATGGGTATCATTTCTAATTTTTTGACAATTAATTTAACATAACTTCATATACTACCTAAATCAGTGGAATAACCACTAAGAAGTTTCTATTCTCTAGTGAAACGGAAAAACTAAAGTTCCAAAACTCTTTGACCATCATCCTATGTCAGTGAAATATGCAACTATACACTAAAACAAGATTTTTATATTTTTGGAATATTTCCCAAAATCTGTGGGTTAACCCCTACAAAATATTGATTTTTTGGTAAATTTTATATATACTATAACTTATATTATTTAGTGTTTTGCAAAATTGATAAACACATTCTACATTTTTACTAATGTATGACAAACCGTTTTTCATGGAACATGGGGATCATTTCTAATTTTTTGACAATTAATTTTATAAAACTTAATATACTACCTAAATCAGCGGAATAACCACTTAAATTTTTTTATTCTCTAGAGAAACGGAAAAAACTAAGGTTCCAAAATTCTTTAACCATCATTATATGTCAATGAACGATGCAACTATGAACTAAAACAAGATTTTCATATTTCTTGAATATTTCCCAAAATCTGTGAGTTAACCCCTACGAAAATATTGAATTTTCTTTATATACTCTATATAATATAACTTATATTTTTAGTGTTTTGCAAAATTTATAAACACATTCTACATTTATATTAATGTCTAACAAACCATTTTTCATGGAATATGGGTATCATTTCTAATTTTTTGACAATTAATTTAATAAAACTTCATATACTACCTAAATCATTGGAATAACCACTAAGAAATTTATATTCTCTAGAGAAACGAAAAAACTAAAGTTCCAAAATTCTTTGACCATCATCCTATGTCAGTGAACGATGAAAATATACAGTAAAACAAGGCTTTTATATTTTTGGATTTTTTCCCAAAATCTGTAGATTAACCCCTACTAAATATTGAATTTTCGGTAATTTTTCTATATACTATAAATTATATTCTTTAGTGTTTTTCAAAATTTATAAACACATTCTACATTTGTAAAAATGTATGACAAACTGTTTTTCATGGAATATGAGGATCATTTCTAATTTTTTGACAATTAATTTAATAAAAATTCATTTACTACATAAATCAGTGGAATAACCACTGAGAAATTTTTATTCTCTAGAGAAACGGAAACAACTAAAGTTCCAAAACTCTTTGACCATCATTCTATGTCAATGAACGATGAAACTATGAACTAAAACAAGATTTTCATATTTCTTGAATATTTCTTAAAATCTGTGGGTTAACCCCTACGAAAGTATTGAATTTTCGGTAAATGCTCTATATGCTATAACTTATATTTTTAGTGTTTTGCAAAATTTATAAACAAATTCTAAAATTGTATTAATGTATGAAAAACCGTTTTTTTCATGGAACATGGGAATCATTTCTAATTTTTTGAAAATTAATTTAATAAAACTTCATATACTACCAAAATAAGTGGAAGAACCACTAAGAAATTTCTATTTTCTAGAGAAACGAAAAAAAAATAAAGTTCCAAAACTCTTTGACCATCATTCTATGTCAGTGAACGATGCAACTATACCCTAAAACATGATTTTCATATTTTTTGAATATTTCTCAAAATCTGTCGGTTAACCCCTACGAAAATAATGAATTTTTGGTAAAAACTCTATATACAATAACTTATATTATTTAGTGTTTTGCAATATTTATAAACACATTCTACAATTGTATTAATGTATGAAAAACCGTTTTTCATGGAATATGAGAATCATTTCTAATTGTTGGACAATTAATTTAATAAAACTTCATATATTACTTAAATCATTGGAATAACCACTAAGAAATTTCTAATCTCTAGAGAAACGGAAACAACTAAAGATCCAAAACTCTTTGATCATAATCCTATGTCAGTAAAAGATGCAACTATACACTAAATTAAGATTTTTATATTTTTGGAATATTTCCTAAAATCTGTGGGTTAACCCCTACGAATTATTGAATTTTCGGTAAATTTTCTATATACTATAACTTATATTCTTTAGTGTTTTGCAAAATTTATAAACACAATCTACATTTGTACTAATGTATGACAAACCGTTTTTCATGGAACATGAGGATCATTTCTAATTTTTTGACAATTAATTTAATAAAACTTCATATACTACCTAAATCAGTGGAATAACCACTGAGAAATTTCTATTCTCTAGAGAAACGGAAACAACTAAAGTTCCAAAACTCTTTGACCATCATTCTATGTCAATGAACGATGCAACTATGAACTAAAACAAGATTTTCATATTTCTTGAATATTTCCCAAAATCTGTGGGTTAACCCCTACGAAAATATTGAATTTTCGGTAATTACTCTATATACTATAACATATATTTTTAGTGTTTTGCAAAATTTATAAACACATTCTACATTTATATTAATGTCTGACAAACCATTTTTCATGGAATTTGGGTATCATTTCTAATTTTTTGACAATTAATTTAATAAAACTTCAGATACTACCTAAATAAGTGGAATAACCACTAAGAAATTTCTATTTTCTAGAGAAACGAAAAAAATAAAGTTCCAAAACTCTTTGACAATCATTCTATGTCAGTGAACGATGCAACTATACCCTAAAACAAGATTTTCATTTTTTTGAATATTTCCCAAAATCTGTGGGTTAACCCCTTCGAAAATAATGAAATTTTGGTAAATACTCTATATACAATAACTTATATTCTTTAGTATTTTGCAATATTTATAAACACATTCTACAATTGTATTAATGTTTTAATGTATGAAAAACCGTTTTTCATGGAACATGACAATCATTTCTAATTGTTGGACAATAAATTTAATAAAACTTCATATACTACCTAAATCATTGGAATAAACACTAAGAAATTTCTATTCTCTAGAGAAACAGAAACAACTAAAGATCCAAAACTCTTTGACCATCATCCTATGTCAGTGAAAGATGCAAATATACACTAAATTAGGATTCTTATATTTTTGAATATTTCTCAAAATCTAAGGGTTAACCTCTACGAAAATATTGAATTTTCGGTAAATATTCTATATACTATAACTTATATTCGTTAGTGTTTTGCAAAATTTACGAACACATTCAACATTTGTATTAATGTCTGACAAACCATTTTTCATGGAACATGGGTATCATTTCTAATTTTTTGACAATTAATTTAATAAAATTTCATATACTACTTAAATAAGTGGAATAACCACTAAGAAATTTCTATTCTATAGTGAAACGGAAAAACTAAAGTTCCAAAACTGTTTGACCATCATCCTATGTCAGTGAAATATGCAACTATACACTAAAACAAGATTTTTATATTTTTGAAATATTTCCCAAAATCTGTGGGTTAACCCCTATAAAATATTGATTTTTTGGTAATTTTTATATATACTATAACTTATATTCTTTAGTGTTTTGCAAAATTAATAAACACATTCTACATTTGTACTAATGTATGACAAACCGTTTTCATGGAACATGGGGATCATTTCTAATTTTTTGAAAATTAATTTTATAAAACTTAATATACTACCTAAATTAGTGGAATAGCCACTGAGAAATTTTTATTCTCTAGAGAAACGGAAAAAACTAAAGTTCCAAAACTCTTTAACCATCATTCTATGTCAATGAACGATGCAACTATGATCTAAAACAAGATTTTCATATTTCTTGAATATTTCCCAAAATCTGTGGGTTAACCCCTACGAAAATATTAAATTTTCGTAAATACTCTATATACAATAAATTATATTCTTTAGTGTTTTAAAAAATTTATAAACACATTCTACAATTGTATTAATGTATGAAAAATCGTTTTTCATGGAACATGGGAATCATTTCTAATTGTTGGATAATTAATTTAATAAAACTTCATATACTACCTAAATCATTGGAATAACCAATAAGAAATTTCTATTCTCTAGAGAAACGGAAACAACTAAAGATTCAAAACTCTTTGACCATCATCATATGTCAGTAAAAGATGCAACTATACACTAAATTAAGATTTTTATATTTTTGGAATATTTTCCAAAATCTGTGGGTTAACCCCTACGAAATATTGAATTTTCGGTAAATTTTCTATATACTATAACTTATATTCTTTAGTGTTTTGAAAAATTTATAAACACATTCTACATTTGTACTAATTCATAACAAACCGTTTTTCATGGAACATGGGGATCATTTTTAATTTTTTGACAATTAATTTAATAGAACTTCATATACTACTTAAATCAGTGGAATAACTACTAAGAAATTTCTATTCTCTAGAGAAACGGAAACAACTAAAGTTCCAAAACTCTTTGACCATCATTCTATGTCAATGAACGATGCAACTATGAACTAAAACAAGATTTTCATATTTCTTGAATATTTCCCAAAATCTGTGGGTTAACCCCTACGAAAATAATGAATTTTCGGTAAAGACTCTATATTCAATAAATTATATTCTTTAGTATTTTACAAAATTTATAAACACATTATACAATTGTATTAATGTATGAAAAAACGTTTTTCACGGAACATGGGTATCATTTCTAATTTTTTGACAATTAATTGAATAAAACTTCATATACTACCTAAATCAGTGGAATAGCCAATGAGAAATTTTTATTCTCTAGAGAAACGGAAACAACTAAAGTTCCAAAACTCTTTGACCATCATTCTATATCAATGTACGATGTAACTATGAACTAAAACAAGATTTTCATATTTCTTGAATATTTTTCAAAATTTGTGGGTTAACCCCTACGAAAATATTGAATTTTCGGTAAATACTCTATATATTATAACTTATATTTATAGTGTTTTGCAAAATTTATAAACACATTCTACATTTATATTAATGTCTGACAAACCATTTTTCATGGATTATGGGTATCATTTCTAATTTTTTGACAATTAATTTAATAGAACTTCATATACTACCTAAATCATTGGAATAACCACTAAAAAAATTTATATTCTCTAGAGAAACGAAAAAACTAAAGTTCCAAAACTCTTTGACCATCATCCTATGTCTATGAACGATAAAACTATACACTAAAACAAGATTTTTATATTTTTGGAATATTTCCCAAAATCTGTGGGTTAACTAATACGAAATATTGAATTTTCGGTAAATTTTCTATGTACTATAACTTATATTCTTTAGTGTATTGCAAATTTTATAAACACATTCTACATTTTTATTAATGTAGGACAAATCGTTTTTCATGGAACATGGGGATCATTTCTAATTTTTTGACAATTAATTTAATAAAACTTCATATACTACCTAAATCATTGGAATAACCAATAAGAAATTTATATTCTCTAGAGAAACGAAAAAACTAAAGTTCCAAAACTCTTTGACCATCATCCTATGTCAGTGAAAGATGAAACTATACACTAAAACAAGATTTTTATATTTTTGGAATATTTTCCAAAATCTGTGGGTTAACCCCTACAAAATATTGATTTTTTGGTAAATTTTCTATATACTATAACTTATATTTTTTAGTGTTTTGCAAAATTATAAACACATTCTAAATTTGTACTAATGTATGAAAAACCGTTTTTCATGGAACATGGGGATCATTTCTAATTTTTTGACAATTAATTTTATAAAACTTAATATACTACCTAAATCAGTGGAATAGCCACTGAGAAATTTTTATTCTCTCAAGAAACGGAAAAAACTAAAGTTCCAAAACTCTTTGACCATCATTCTATGTCAATGAACGATGCAACTATGATCTAAAACAAGATTTTCATATTTCTTGAATATTTCCTAAAATCTATGGGTTAACCCCTATGAAAATATTAAATTTTGGGTTAATATTCTATATACAATAAATTATATTCTTTAGTGTTTTACAAATTTTATAAACACATTCTACAATTGTATTAATGTATGAAAAACCGTTTTTCATGGAACATGGGAATTATTTCTAATTGTTGGACAATTAATTTAATAAAACTTCAAATACTACCTAAATCATTGGAATAACCACTAAGAAATTTATATTCTCTAGAGAAACGAAAAAACTAAAATTCCAAAACTCTTTGAACATCATCCTATGTTAGTGAACGATGAAACTATACACTAAAACAAGATTTTTATAATTTTGGAATATTTTCCAAAATCTGTGGGTTAACCACTACAAAATATTGGTTTTTTGGTAAATTTTCTATATACTATAACTTATATTCTTTAGTGTTTTGCAAAATTGACAAAACACATTCTACATTTGTACTAATGTATGACAAACCGTTTTTCATGGAACATGAGGATCATTTCTAATTTTTTGACAATTAATTTAATAAAACTTCATATACTACCTAAATCAGTGGAATAACCATTGAGAAATTTCTATTCTCTAGAGAAACGGAAACAACTAAAGTTCCAAATTTCTTTGACCATCATTCTATGTCAATGAACGATGAAACTATGAACTAAAACAAGATTTTCATATTTCTTGAATATTTCCCAAAATCTGTGGGTTAACCCCTACTAAAATATTAAATTTTCGGTAAATACTCTATATACTATAACTTATATTCTTTAGTGTATTGCAAATTTTATAAACACATTGTACATTTTTATTAATGTATGAAAAAACTTTTTTCATGGAACATGGGGATCATTTCTAATTTTTTGACAATTAATTTAATAAAACTTCATATACTACCTAAATCATTGGAATAACCACTAAGAAATTTATATTCTCTAGAGAAACGAAAAAACTAAAGTTCCAAAACTCTTCGACCATCATCCTATGTCAGTGAACGATGAAACTATACACTAAAACAAGATTTTTATATTTTTGGAATATTTTCCAAAATCTGTGGGTTAACCCCTACGAAATATTGAATTTTCGGTAAATACTCTATACTCTATATACTATAACTTATATTCTTTAGTGTTTTGCAAAATTTATAAACACATTCTATATTTGTACTAATGTATGACAAACCGTTTTTCATGGAACATGAGGATCATTTCTAATTTTTTGACAATTAATTTAATAAAACTTCATATACTACTTAAATCAGTGGAATAACCACTGAGAAATTTCTATTCTCTAGAGAAACGGAAACAACTAAAGTTCCAAAACTCTTTGACCATCATTCTATGTAAATGAACGATGAAACTATGAACTAAAACAAGATTTTCATATTTCTTGAATATTTCCCAAAATATGTGGGTTAACCCCTACGAAAATATTAAATTTTCGGTAAATACTCTATATACTATAATTTATATTCTTTAGTGTATTGAAAATTTTATAAACACATTCTACATTTTTATTAATGTATGAATAACCGTTTTTCATGGAACATGGGGATTATTTCTATTTTTTTGACAATTAATTTAATAAAACTTCATATACTACCTAAATCATTGGAATAACCACTAAGAAATTTATATTCTCTAGAGAAACGAAAAACTAAAGTTCCAAAACTCTTTGACCATCATCCTATGTCAGTGAACGATGAAACTATAAACTAAAACAAGATTTTTATATTTTTGGAATATTTTCTAAAATCTGTGGGTTAACCCCTACGAAATATTGAATTTTTGGTAAATTTTCTATATACTATAACTTATATTCTTTAGTGTTTTGCAAAATTTATAAACACATTCTACATTTGTACTAATTTATGACAAACTGTTTTTATATGGAACATGAGGATCATTTCTGATTTTTGACAATTAATTTAATAAAACTTCATATACTACCTAAATCAGTGGAATAACCACTGCGAAATTTCTATTCTCTAGAGAAACGGAAACAACTAAAGTTCCAAAACTCTTTGACCATCATTCTATGTCAATGAACGATGAAACTATGAACTAAAACAAGATTTTCATATTTCCTGAATATTTCCCAAAATCTGTGGGTTAACCCCTACGAAAATATTGAATTTTCGGTAAATACTCTATATACAATAAATTATATTCTTTAGTATTTTACAAAATTTATAAACACATTCTACAATTTTATTAATGTATGAAAAAACGTTTTTCACGGAACATGGGTATCATTTCTAATTTTTTTGACAATTAATTTAATAAAACTTCATATACTACCTAAATCAGTGGAATAACAACTAAGAAATTTCTATTCTCTAGTGAGACGGAAAAAACTAAAGTTCCAAAACTCTTTGACCATCATCCTATGTCAGTTAAATATGCAACTATACACTAAAACAAGATTTTTATATTTTTGGAATATTTTCCAAAATCTGTGGGTTAACCCCTACAAAATATTGATTTTTGGTAAATTTTATATATACTATAACTTATATTCTATAGTGTTTTGCAAAATTTATAAACACATTCTACATTTGTACTAATGTATGACAAACCGTTTTTCATGGAACATGAGGATCATTTCTAATTTTTTGACAATTAATTTAATAAAACTTCATATACTACCTAAATCAGTGGAATAACCACTAAGAAATTTCTATTCTCTAGAGAAACGGAAACAACTAAAGATCCAAAACTCTTTGACCATCATCTTATGTCAGTGAAAGATGCAACTATACACTAAATTAAGATTTTTATATTTTTTGAATATTTCTCAAAATCTATGGGTTAACCTCTATGAAAATATTGAATTTTTGGTAAATACTCTATATACTATAACTTATAATCGTTAGTGTTTTGCAAAATTTACGAACACATTCAACATTTGTATTAATGTCTGAAAAATCATTTTTCACGGCATGGGTATCATTTCTAATTTTTGACAATTAATTTAATAAAACTTCATATACTACTTAAATCAGTGGAATAACCAGTAAGAAATTTCTATTCTCTAGTGTAACGGAAAAAACGAAAGTTCCAAAACTCTTTGACCATCATCCTATGCCAGTGAAATATGCAACTATACACTAAAACAAAATTTTTATATTTTTGGAATATTTCCTAAAATCTGTGGGTTAACCCCTACAAAATAATGATTTTTTTGGTAAATTTTCTATATACTGTAACTTATATTCTTTAGTGTTTTGAAAAATTTATAAACACTTTCTACATTTGTACTGTATGACAAACCGTTTTTCATGGAACATGGGGATCATTTTTAATTTTTTGACAATTAATTTAATAGAACTTCATATACTACCTAAATCAGTGGAATAACCACTGAGAAATTTATATTCTCTAGAGAAACGGAAACAACTAAAGTTCCAAAACTCCTTGACCATCATTCTATGTCAATGAACGATGCAACTATGCACTAAAACAAGATTTTCATATTTCTTGAATATTTCCCAAAATCTGTGGGTTAACCCCTACGGAAATAATGAATTTTCGGTAAATACTCTATATACAATAAAATATATTCTTAGTATTTTACAAAATTTATAAATACATTCTACAATTGTATTAATGTATGAAAAAAGTTTTTCACGGAACATGGGTATCATTTCTAATTTTTTGACAATTAATTTAATAAAACTTCATATACTACCTAAATCATTGGAATAACCACTAAAAATTTTATATTCTTTAGAGAAACGAAAAAACTAAAGTTCCAAAACTCTTTGACCATCATCCTATGTCAGTGAACGATAAAACTATACACCAAAACAAGATTTTTATATTTTTGGAATATTTCCCAAAATCTGTGGGTTAACCCCTACGAAATATTGAATTTTCGGTAAATTTTCTTTATACTATAACTTATATTCTTTAGCGATTGCAAATTTTATAAACACATTTTATATTTTTATTAATGTATGACAAACCGTTTTTCATGGAACATGAGGATCATTTCTAATTTTTTGACAATTAATTTAATAAAACTTCATATACTACATAAATCATTGGAATATCCACTAAGAAATTTCTATTCTCTAGAGAAACGGAAACAACTAAAGATCCAAAACTCTTTGACCATCATCATATGTCAGTGAAAGATGCAACTATACACTAAATTAAGATTTTTATATTTTTTGAATATTTCTCAAAATCTGTGGGTTAACCTCTACGAAATTATTAAATTTTCGGTAAATACTCTATATTCTATAACTTATATTCGTTAGTGTTTTGCAAAATTTACGAACACATTCAACATTTGTATTATGTCTGACAAACCATTTTTCACAGAACATGGGTATCATTTCTTAGTTTTTGACAATTAATTTAATAAAACTTCATATACTACTTAAATCAGTGGAATAACCAGTAAGAAATTTTTATTCTCTAGTGTAACGGAAAAAACAAAAGTTCCAAAACTCTTTGACCATCATCCTATGCCAGTGAAATATGCAACTATACACTAAAACAAATTTTTTATATTTTTGGAATATTTCCCAAAATCTGTGGGTTAACCCCTACAAAATAATGATTTTTTTGGTAAATTTTCTATATACTATAACTTATATTCTTTAGTGTTTTGAAAAATTTATAAACACTTTCTACATTTGTACTAATGTATGACAAACCGTTTTTCATGGAACATGGGGATCATTTCTAATTTTTTGACTATTAATTTAATAAAACTTCATATACTACCTAAATCATTGGAATAACCACTAAGAAATTTATATTCTCTAGAGAAACGAAAAAACTAAAGTTCCAAAACTCTTTGACCATCATCCTATGTCAGTGAACGATGAAATTATACACTAAAACAAGATTTTTATTCCAAAATCTGTGGGTTAACAACCCCTACAAAATATTGATTTTTTGGTAAATTTTCTATATACTATAACTTATATTCTTTAGTGTTTTGCAAAATTGATAAACACATTCTACATTTATACTAATGTATGACAAACCGTTTTTCATGGAACATGAGGATCATTTCTAATTTTTTGACAATTAATTTAATAAAACTTCATATACTACCTAAATCATTGGAATAACCACTAAGAAATTTCTATTCTCTAGAGAAACGGAAACAACTAAAGTTCCAAAACTCTTTGACCATCATTCTATGTCAATGAACAATGAAACTATGAACTAAATAAAGATTTTCATATTTCTTGAATATTTCCCAAAATCTGTGGGTTAACCCCTACTAAAATATTAAATTTTCGGTAAATACTCTATATACTATAACTTACATTCTTTAGTGTATTGCAAATTTTATAAACACATTGTACATTTTTATTAATGTACGACAAACCTTTTTTCATGGAACATGGGGATCATTTCTAATTTTTTGACAATTAATTTAATAAAACTTCATATACTACCTAAATCATTGGAATAACCACCAAATATTTTATATTCTCTAGAGAAACGAAAAAACTAAAGTTCCAAAACTCTTTGACCATCATCCTATGTCAGTGAACAATGAAACTATACACTAAAACAAGATTTTTATATTTTTGGAATATTTTCCAAAATCTGTGGGTTAACCCCTACGAAATATTGAATTTTCGGTAAATACTCTATATACTATAACTTATATTCTTTAGTGTTTTGAAAAATTTATAAACACATTCTACATTTGTACTAATGTATGACAAACCGTTTTTCATGGAACATGAGGATCATTCCTAATTTTTTGACAATTAATTTAATAAAACTTCTTATACTACTTAAATCAGTGGAATAACCACTGAGAAATTTTTATTCTCTAGAGAAACGGAAACAACTAAAGTTCCAAAACTCTTTGACCATCGTTCTATGTAAATGAACGATGAAACTATGAACTAAAACAAGATATTCATATTTCTTGAATATTTCCCAAAATCTGTGGGTTAACCCCTACGAAAATATTAAATTTTTGGTAAATACTCTATATACTATAACTTATATTCTTTAGTGTATTGCAAATTTTATAAACACATTCTACATTTTTATTAATGTATGAAAAACCGTTTTTCATGGAACATGGGGATCATTTCTAATTTTTTGACAATTAATTTAATAAAACTTCATATACTACCTAAATCATTGGAATAACCACTAAGAAATTTATATTCTCTAGAGAAACGAAAAAACTAAAGTTCAAAAACTCTTTGACCATCATCCTATGTCAGTGAACGATGAAACTATAAACTAAAACAAGATTTTTATATTTTTGGAATATTTTCTAAAATCTGTGGGTTAACCCCTACGAAATATTGAATTTTCGGTAAATACTCTATATATTATAACTTGTATTTTTAGTGTTTTGCAAAATTTATAAATATATTCTACATTTGTATTAATGTATGAAAAAGCGTTTTTCATGAAACAGGGGATCATTTCTAAATTTTGGACAATTAATTTAATAAAATTTCATATACTACCTAAATCAGTGGAATAACCAGTCAAACTTTTGTTCTCTAGAAAAACGGAAACAACTAAAGTTCCAAATCTCTTTGACCATCATTCTATGTCAATGAACGATGCAAATATGAACTAAAACAAGATTTTTATATTTCTTGAATATTTCCCAAAATCTGTGGGTTAACAACCTTTACAAAATATTGAATTTTCGGTAAATACTCTATATACTATAACTTATATTCTTTAGTGTTTTGCAAAATTTATAAACACATTATACATTTGTTTTAATGTATGACAAACCGTTTTTCATGGAACATGGGTATCATTACTAATTTTTTGACAATTAATTTAATAAAACTTAATATACTACCTAAATCAGTGGAATAGCCACTAAGAAATTTCTATTCTCTAGAGAAACGGAAACAACTAAAGTTCCAAAACTCTTTGACCATCATTCTATGTCAGTGAATGATGCAACTATGAACTAAAACAAGATTTTCATATTTCTTGAATATTTCCCAAAATCTGTGGGTTAACCCCTACGAAAATATTGAATTTTTGGTAAATACTCTATATATTATAACTTGTATTTTTAATGTTTTGCAAAATTTATAAATATATTCTACATTTGTACTAATGTATGAAAAAGCGTTTTTCATGAAACAGGGGATCATTTCTAAATTTTGGACAATTAATTTAATAAAATTTCATATACTACCTAAATCAGTGGAATAACCAGTCAAACTTCTGTTCTCTAGAAAAACGGAAACAACTAAAGTTCCAAAACTCTTTGACCATCATTCTATGTCAGTGAATGATGCAACTATGAACTAAAACAAGATTTTCATATTTCTTGAATATTTCCCAAAATCTGTGGGTTAACCCCTACGAAAATATTGAATTTTTGGTAAATACTCTATATATTATAACTTGTATTTTTAGTGTTTTGCAAAATTTATAAATATATTCTACATTTGTACTAATGTATGACAAAGTGTTTTTCATGAAACAGGGGATCATTTCTAAATTTTGGACAAATAATTTAATAAAATTTCATATACTACCTAAATCAGTGGAATAACCAGTCAAACTTCTGTTCTCTAGAAAAACGGAAACAACTAAAGTTCCAAAACTCTTTGACCATCATTCTATGTCAGTGAACGATGCAAATATGAACTAAAACAAGATTTTCATATTTCTTGAATATTTCCCAAAATCTGTGGGTTAACCCCTACGAAAATATTGAATTTTTGGTAAATACTCTATATATTATAACTTGTATTTTTAGTGTTTTGCAAAATTTATAAATATATTCTACATTTGTACTAATGTATGACAAAGTGTTTTTCATGAAACAGGGGATCATTTCTAAATTTTGGACAAATAATTTAATAAAATTTCATATACTACCTAAATCAGTGGAATAACCAGTCAAACTTCTGTTCTCTAGAAAAACGGAAACAACTAAAGTTCCAAAACTCTTTGACCATCATTCTATGTCAGTGAAGGATGCAAATATGAACTAAAACAAGATTTTCATATTTCTTGAATATTTCCCAAAAACTGTGGGTTAACCCCTCCGAAAATATTGAATTTTCGGTAAATACTCTATAAACTATAACTTATATTTTCAGTGTTCTGCAAAATTTATTAACACATTATAAATTTGTATCATTGTATGACAAACCATTTTTCATGGAACATGGAGATCATTTCTAATTTTTTGACAATTAATTTAATAAACCTTCATATACTACCTAAATCAGTGGAATAACCACTAATAAATTTATATTCTCTTGAGTAACAGAAACAATTAAAGTTCCAAAACTCTTTGACCATCATTCTATATCACTGAACGATGCAACTATACACTAAAACAAGATTTTTATATTTTTTAAATATTCTCAAAATCTGTGGGTTAACCCCCTACGAAAATATTGAATTTTTGGTAAATACTATATATACTATAACTTATATTTTTTAGTATTTTGCAAAATTTATAAACACATTCTACATTTGTATTAATGTATGACAACCCGTTTTTCATGGAACATGGGGATCATTTCTAATTTTTGGACAATTAATTTAATAAAATTTCATATAGTACCTAAATCAGTGGAATAACCACTAAGAAAATTTATATTCTCTAGAGAAATTAAAACAACAAAAGTTTCAAACCTCTTTGACCATAATTCTATGTCAGTGAACAATGAAACTATGCACTAAAACAAGATTTTCATATTTTTTGAATATTTCCCAAAATCTGTGGGTTAACTCCTGCAAAAATATTGAATTTTTGGTAAATACTCTATACACTATAACATATATTCTTTAGTGTTTTGAAAAATTTATAAACACATTCTACATTTGTATTAATATATGACAAACCGTTTTTCATGGAACATGGGGATCAGTTCTAAATTGTGGACAATTAATTTAATAAAATTTTATATACTACCTAAATCAGTGAAATAACCACTAAGAAATTTTATAAACACATTCTACATTTATCTTAGTGTATAACAAACCGTATTTCATGGAACATGGGGATTATTTCTAAATTTTAGACAATTAATTTAATAAAATTTCATATACTATCTAAATCAGTAGAATAACCACTAAGAAAATTTATATTCTCTAGAGAAACGGAAACAACAAAAGTTTTAAACATCTTTGACCATAATTCTATGTAAGTGAAGAATGCAACTATGCACTAGCCCCAATTTGGTTAGCAGCATAAACAATGTGCTCGGGACGGTCCACCATCTCCATAAACTGGTTCTGGTTACGAGATTGCTCATAGAATCCAGCAAATGGAGCAGATGGTTGATAAAACTGCTGTTGATGCTGAGGCAAATGGTACATTTGATTAAAGAAAGATGCACCACTAGCAGCAGAGGAGTAATAAGAACTCACCCCATGGACAGTAGTGGCTGGAGCGGTTGCACCTTCCACAAGAGTCAATGTTCCAACCGGCACAGAAGGATCCATAGCTGCAACAGCATTGGAGGACATCGATCTCCATATCTGAGCCTTTTAAAATCTCAAATCTGCGATTAACATTATTAAGAAACTGATCAACAAGATATCCTTGATCGTTAAGATCCGTGGCTTGAATAGAAAACTGTCCCATGTTATCAAGCAATTGATACATGACTTCCGTCAGGTGTTCCTCCTTGTTGTCCTTCTTTTTCCTCGTCAGATGTTTAGTGGCTTTGGTTATCTTCTGTGTGAGGAAATCCTCTTGATTGAACTTTTTTTTTTGCTGGTCCAATTCAGGCAACAAAAGAGCAACACCTACTTTTTATCACTAGCCCACTAAATTTTGAATAAAGTTTACTATTAAGAAACACGTATTTGTATTCAAATCAAAGTTAAGTAATTCAAAACCTTTGTCAAAGGATAACATAACATTTCTACCATTGGCGCAAAGCAGTTCCCAATGCCTTAAAAAAATTGGTCCATACCTCTTTTCACATGACAAATTTTTTGAGATTCCATCATTTATTTTTTATTTTACTCTAATAGTTAATCAAATATACTATATTTCTATATTTGCAGTAGCCAACTAATTAATAATATTTTTTATACTTATTTTGTTTTACATCATTTTTGTTTCATAATATTTAATTTTAATTTATTTTTTATCGTAATTTCATTATATTTTGATGATTTTTTCTTACTTTTCAGTATTTTTATCAAATATTTTCATTAACATTATACTTTTACAATTGTTATATTATTTTATCACTTATAATACATATATATATATATATATATATATATATATATATATATTGTATATATTTAAATTAACAGATAAATATGATGAACACATTTACAATCACCTATATAATTTTATATTAATTTTTACTATCATAGTTTTGTCTTTCAGCTAAGATCATCTCTGTTAGTTTTCCTCATTTTCTCCCTTAAAATGAAGTAAACTCTGAATGATTTTGATATTTCTTCCAGTGGTTTCTCTCATTCTCATCTTTAGTTTCAAATATATTAATTTCTCAACTTTTTATTAATTTCTAATAACACTTCTTATTTGATAAGATTCAGTGGTGTTTCATATCGCCTCAACGTACCAATCCTGCTGACTCTCATTTTTATTTAGATGGCATCCTCAAACACATTTGAATACCAATCTAGCTGATGTTCTTGGTTATGATTAAAAAATATTCATGGATGTTGACCACATACACAAACCTATTTCACAATTGGAGTTGTTGTTTTTTTAATGGGGGAGGAGATTACTTGTAAGAGAGTCAACATTGACCTGATCCCTGGTTTAAGGAGGTTACAGGCTGCAACTCATTGGTTAGTTCAGGAGAGTTGAAGATTGGAGAACTCATAAAATTGCTTCAAATTGTTCAAGGCTCTCCTAAAACATTTATAACATCTATGGTTAAAAGTGCATTTGTTCAGTCAAAAATCTAGTTGATAAGGGTGTCAAAAATCTAGGATCATGTGAACTAAAATTTTGTATATCTGTTTTTATTTAAAAAAATTAAATGATTTTTGAAAATGTAATTAGTAATTCATTATATAATTCTTAAGTTAAAAATATAACTAAAATATTACAAAGGTGATGCGTCATGTTTTTATAGTCTAAAACAAATATGTAAAATATCAACAGTTATATTAAACTTTGAATCTAAAACAATCTAAATACTAATATATGAATATTGCACGTAAGCTCTTAAAGTACATTATAATAAGAGATTTACTAGAGAAAAAAAAATAATTTCATTAAATTAAAAAGATGATACATAAATGTATATGTGTAAAACAACAACAACAACAACAAATGTGGTGCAATAAAAAAGAAAAGAAAATTAAAATCCATAACGTTTAACAACAAATAATACGGCAACACAAAGAAAACACATGAGAGTAATCATAGCTATGTCGTCTTATCAGAATGTGAACGTCGTTACTCCAAACCTTAATGAAACCAAATATTATTGGTAGGATTTGGAGTTGTAGCAGGTGTGACACTGCCTGAGGTGGCTGGTGGTGGAGCAGCAGAGGATTCACCTGGGAACAACTGCTGCTGCGGAGCAGCGGAGGATTCACCTGGGAAGAACTGTGGCTGCTGAGGCTGGTGATGGTAGTGATGGGTATTGTCCATAAATGGATATCCCATTTGGTTAGCAGCATAACCCCTGTGATCGGTATGGTCCATCATCTCCATAAACTGGTTCTGGTTACGAGATTGCTCATAGAATCCAGCATATGGAGCAAATGGTTGATAAAACTGCTGCTGAGGCTGAGGCTGAGGCAAATGGTACATCTGATTAAGGAGAGATGCACCACCAGCAGCAGAGGAGGAAGAAGAACCCACCCCATGGACAGTAGTGGCTGGAGCGGTTGCACCTTCCCCAAGAGTCAATGTTCCAACCGGCACAGAAGGATCCATAGTCCCAACAGCATTGGAGGATCCACCGATCTCCATTTCTGAGCCTTGTAAAATCTCAATCCTGCGTTTAACATTATTAAGATGTTGATCAACAATATACCCTAGATCGTTAAGATCCTTGGGTAGTATAGGAAACTGTCCCACGTTGCCAAGCAACTGAAACATGACTTCAGTCAGGTGTTCCTCCCTGTTCTCCCTCATCTGCTTCATCAGATGATTAGTGGCTTTGGTTATCCTCTGTTGGAGGAACTCCACTTGATTGACCATATTCTTTTGCTGGTCTATCTCCGGCAACCTCCGGAAATTAGAAATCACTTGGTGCATACCATCAACGGAGGGCCACACCACAGGGTTAGGATCGTAGGGACTGTAAATGATAGCCCCAACACTAATCCCACATAAAGTGGATAGCTCATTCATTTTTTTAAGCAAACCCCTCTTCCTTTTTTTGTAGGTTGCTTTTCTCGAGGAGTTATTGACGATGAAAGCAAGTTTTACCTTCTTCCTTGTCATGGTGTTTGTTGTGTTTGTTACTTTGTTGTGTGTTGTGTTTTGAGTTCAGGGATCTGTGTGTCTTTATATAGTGATGGAGGTGTATGAAAAAATCGTCTTTTTAGGTAGAAAATATATTTTAGATTTATTACTAGTGAGAAAAGAAAAAATATTAATCACTAGTCGATAAAGATGTGATTAATATTTTTATTGACTGTGATTAATATTTTTTTCTTTCCCTACTAGATATAAGTCTAAAATATATTCTCAACTTTAAAAAAAAAAATTTCATTACTTAAAATTAAGAAATCTGATTTATTTGTTTTATTATATTATACACATAAGTAATAAGGTCATATAAACTTTTTTATTTTTAATTTTTATTTCTCTATTTTTTTCTTATTTTTTACATTTATATTTTTAGGGTCATATAAACTGTATTTGCAGAAATGTTATGGTTACTTTAAAATTAAAACAAATCATTGCAAATATTTGGGACAGTTTCTAAGATTTTGTTTTCAAAAGTATTTTGTAAATTTAATTAGAATTCAAGTAGATAACTAAAATACATATACATTCTTAGAAAAAAAAATCAAGGTTATTACATTTTTAATACTATTATAATATTCTAAATAGTTCTCTTTCGAAAAAAGATAGTATATTTGAACGGATTTTATTACATTGTACTTGTTATGATCAATGCATAAATGCATGTATCTATTAATCAATTGATCAAATCTAGAATCTGCGAGAAATGAAATATTATGTTAAATAATTCAAGATTTACCAGTATTTTCTCCAGAAATACAGTTCCCTAGTATTTTTAGTCCTACGAAAAACACGTTTCTCACTATTATTTGCAGAATGCAGATTCTAGATTTGGCCAACCCATGAACAGATACATATATTTATATATTGATACTAAGAAACGCACTGCAATCAAATCTTCTACAATTTCTGTTTACATTAAATTATTTTCTTCTTAAAAAAGAATAAAAAGTAAAAAGTAAAATACTTATCTTGAAAAACGAAATTACAACAGAAAATTTATAATATTTATGTAAGTTTTGCAGTGATCAAAATAAATGTCATGCCTAACTATAACTAATTGTTAGAAAATATGATAAAAATAAATTCAGCTGGCTTGATGTAAACAACCAAAAACTAACTATACAATTTAATGAATTCAATTATATCTTTGTAAGTAATGACAACACTTTTCATGTTTTCTTATAAACTGAAAAACCAAATATATGATATATAAAATTGTTTCAGACTAGGGTTTTTAAGAGATAACATTCAAGCTAACTAACAAAATTCAACTCAAACTTTTGTAGTTATTTTGTAAAAATCTCCAAATCCAATACATAGTTAAAATGAATTGAAAAATACTGAAATATATATTTAAAAAAAAAAACGGCGATAACGTCCATAACAATTTTATTTTAAAATGTAATTAATAATACATGTAATTAATCAAAATCAAAATTAATTATGAAAATTATTGAAATCAATTTGTTTTAAAAGCATGCCAAAGAGTTGGTGATAGATAGACAAACATAATGAGATGCCAAAATTTGTATATTGGTTGAACATCTTTTTGATTTGTAGAGATATGAGTTCAGTGACTTTTAATAACTTGTATGAAGTAAACATTATTGTTAAGAAAATTTAATGAAAATTAACTTTGTAAAACAATTTTTTTAAAAAAAAATCTTTAAGAAAAAAACTTCACTGAATTATTTGAAATGTAATAAATAAGCTTTACCTTTCACTTGATCTTGACGATGATAATCTCTTTATGTTTTTCTTTGGATTTATAATCGTAACATAAACTTCTGAAGAGATCGTTATATATAATGTTTTCGCTATGAAATAATGAAACATGTTATTATTTTCATCTACCGACATTGTTTAATATTAAATTTGAATAAAATTTTAGGTAACTAATATAGTTTTACTATTTTTACGTAGTCAAACAATATAGAATACGATCTTCGTATCATAAATATAATTATATTAATTTTATGGTAATGCAATACTAAGACTAATCTATATTTAAACAGTTTTTGATAAAAATCTTAAACTTTTATAATATTTAATATTAACACAACATTAAAAATAAAAATACAACAAGGCTCCATCAATTAATTTATTTTTAGAAACATATTAAAATAGAATTGTTGTAATTTAATTTTTTGATACAAACTTTATTTATTTTAAATCATAATATATTGAACATTAAAAATTTATTTATAATTATTTATTTATTATCTGGTTTAAATTTTGTAAATTTATTTATTTAAAATTGTATGTTTGAATATGAGCTCTTAAAATTTATGTTGCATTTGTATATATATGTCAGAATGAATATATTTATGCTTTTTATTATATACGACTGTATGTTGTGTCTATAATTTGTGATTGTTGTTTAACAAAGAACTGAAAAGTGAAGTTTTCTTTAAATAATTTCCAGGCACAAATAATATATTTAAACAATTGAACTTTTAGTTCATAGTTCTTTTTTTTTGGCAAAAATTCAGTCACAAAAAAAAATTAGTTCATTTTCTGAACAAAACTTTTAGTATTTCATGTAACATCTCATGAAACATCATAAGTAGATATATAATCTGAAGTACTAAATAACAGTCCACATGATTACGTACCATAGAACATTATGAATATTTTGATTTTTGTCGGAAATTTTATAGTTCAAAATTCTCACTACAAATATAATTTTAGTTTAATGAATATTAACAAACAATGTAACGTGCTATGTGAAATCATAAAAAAAAAAAGCAAGTTTGTTGGCAGTAACTCAATGGCCAACATTTGTTAGGTTCATGTTATAATTTTAATTAGAATCACTTTCTATAATCTATATTTTATAAGAATATGAAACAATATTGTTATAATAGAAGACAATTATTGTACTTGGGGAGATTCAAAAAACAAAGTTATATATATGTAGTATCTACTGCATGTATGTATTACATATATTTCTAACCTTTGAAAAATTAATATGTATATTTCAAATTTCAAATTTCTTAACACAAGAATTTTAAATATACTACATGTGTTAGAAAATAAAATAAGTTTTTATTCATCATTTTCTATTTTTGGTCAAAATATTATTTATTTTCTAGTATTTAAAATTTCTTAAGATTTTAATCATTATTTTTAATATAAAATTTTCATTAGGATATAGACGGATTTTTTTCTAACTATGGTGGTATATTATTTTTGTCAACAAATAAAACATATATGCTATGAATGTATTATGAGAAGTTTGCATGTATGATAGGTTGTTAAAATGATAATAATTTTGAATAATTGATATGTTCAAATCTATATAAATATTTCCATTTTCAACATTAGCATTTTCAATCATGTTTTATGTGTTAGTAAATAAAATTATACTCTAAAAGAATATTTTCCTGGGTAAAGACAGATTATTTTCTAAATATAATGATATATTATTTTCAGTCAACAAAAGAAATACATATCTATATATTCTAAATATAATGATATATTATATTCAGTCAACAAAAAGAAATATATATATCTATATATGTAGATGACGACAACGACTGTATTTTGGACAATATACTTGTATGACAGGTTGTTAAAGTATTCATTACTTCTTTTTTATTGTCAACAAACTATTCATTACCAAAAAAAAATATTTATTACTTAAAAAGTGATATAACCGATAATGTGTAAATTAATTATAAAACATACTTATTTTTGAACTTCCATTTGATACTTATTCAATTTAGAACATTAGCATGTATGATAGATTGTTAAAATGTTAATCATTTTGAATAATTGATATGTTCAAATCTTTATAAATATTTCCATTTTCAACATTAGCATTTTCAATCATGTTTTATGTGTTAGTAAATAAAATTATACTCTAAAAGAATATTTTTCTGGGTAAAGACAGATTATTTTCTAAATATAATGATATATTATATTCAATCAACAAAATAAATATATATATCTATATATGTGTAGATGACGACGACAACTGTATTTTGAACAATATACTTGTATGACAGGTTGTTAAAGTATTCATTATTTCTTTTTTATTGTCAACAAACTATTTATTATCAAAAAAAAAAATATTACTTAAAAAGTTATATAACCGATAATGTGTAAATAATTATAAAACATACTTATTTAGTTATTTTGACGACAAAATACATACTTATTTTTGAACTTCCATTTGATACTTATTCAATTTAGAACATTAGCATGTATGATAGGTTGTTAAAATGTTAATCATTTTGAATAACTGATATGTTCAAATCTTTATAAATATTTCCATTTTCAACATTAGCATTTTCATTCATGTTTTATGTGTTAGTAAATAAAATTATACTCTAAAAGAATATTTTCTGGGTAAAGATAAATTATTTTCTAAATATAATGATATATTATTTTCAGTCAATAAAAGAAATATATATATATATATATATCTATATATTCTAAATATAATAATATATTATTTTCAGTCAACTAAAAAAATATATATACATCTATATATGTGTAGATGACGACGACAACTGTATTGTGGACAATATACTTATATGACAAGTTGTTAAAGTATTCATTACTTCTTTTTTATTGTCAACAAACTATTCATTACCAAAAAAAAATATTTATTACTTAAAAATGATATAACCGATAATGTGTAAATTAATTATAAAACATACTTATTTAGTTATTTTGACGATAAAATACATACTTATTTTTGAGTTTCCATCTGATACTTATTCAATTTAGAACATTAGCAAAAGTCAACTATTACAACAAGCCCAACCTAGGCCCAACGTTTTCAGTTTAAACCAATAAATCAACTATTAATGCAGGCTAAACTTGGGCCCCATGTTTTCAGTTTTGACCAAGAAATCTAAGGGAAATTAACTGAACCAACTAAAATAAACCAGGATGTCACGAACTGATTCTTCTTAGATCCGAACGTGCGACCTAGCGGCTAGCAGGGGGGAAGTTGGTGAAAGAGCATTGGGTGCATATCATTAATTTTTGTTTTTTCAAATTTTTGTAACCAAATTACATAAATTAGTTAGATCATTAAGAAAATCTTCATTTAGTGCACCAATTAATTTATTTTCTTTAGTTTGTGCCCCATTATAGTTAAAGTCTAGATTTGCCTCTAGGCCTTGGCACTTTTCTATCTCGTATAATTGCCTGTTCGGGTTCAGGAAGAATCACTCTGGACCAAAGCCATGTAAGTGAGAGACCAAAGATGGGCTTGTCTGAAGAAGGTAACGAAGGGCCCAAACGTGACAAGCCCAATCACCAGCCTGAAGCTCAGTCAAAAGCAGCAACGGTCACCTTGACCAAAAGCAATACACGAAGCTTCAGGGAAAGAGCGGCTCCTAGTACGGCAATGCCACCTCACAGGATCCAGCTAAAGAATAGATTCGATGCTCTTGTTGATAAGGATCAGTGAGCTGTCATATGTGACAGCTATCAGCTCTGTCTGATTCTATATATTCTGCATCTTTGTAACAACATTTCTTAAGTTGAATAAACGTATTATACAGTCAAGCTTTGTCTGTCTTTATTCAAGTTCATCTCTTAACTTTCATGGTATCAGAGCCATGGAAGGCAATCATGATCCGCTGTTGAGCTCTGCTCTTTCGATAAATCAGGTCGTCACTCTCAAGCTCAAAGACAACAACTATCTCATCTGGAAACTACAGTTTGAGCAGTTTTTGTCAAGTCAGCTTCTCTTAGGATACGTGAATGGGTCTCATCCATGTCCAGCTCCAACTGTTTCAGTTCGCGAAGGAGATGTGGTTACTGAAGCGCCAAATCCAGAGTATTTAAGGTGGATGCAAAAGGATCAGCTTATCCTTGCATGGATATATGGAACTCTGTCTGAAGAAGCGCTACAATCAGTGTACGGGTTACGTTCTTCACAGGAAGCTTGGCTGTCACTGGGAAAGAAATACAATAGGGTGTCTGCTACACGAAAGCTGGATCTTCAGAGACGTATTCAGACTACTCAAAAAGGTACAAAAACCATGACAGCTTATCTTTCTGAGATCAAATCTCTCTGTGACCAGCTTGACTCCATAGGAGCATCTATCAGTGAATCCGAAAAGATATATGGTGCTCTCCATGGATTAGGCAGGGAATATGAAGCTGTTTGTACCATCATTGAACACTCAATGGATATGCTCCCTGGTCTCTGCTTTGAGGATGTAGCTCATAAGCTAACTGGTTTTGAAGACAAACTTCAGACATACGAAGCTCAAGCAGAGGTCACACCCCATCAAGCGTTTTACACAAATCGTGGAGGATATTCAGGACGTGGTCGTGGTAACAGAGGAGGATACAGAGGTCGTGGCTATTCAACACAAGGAAGGGGCTTTCATCAACAGATAGGACAAGCCTCTGCTCGTGACTCAACCAATGGTAACAACTCAAGACCAACCTGTCAAATTTGTGGCAAGTATGGTCATGCTGCGTACAAGTGCTACAAACGCTTTGATCATGCTTATCAACCTGAGGAGTTACCACAGGCCATGGCTGCAGTACGTCTGTCTGATGCTCAAGATCTCTCTGGTAATGAGTGGTTTCCGGATACAGGGGCTACTCATCATGTCACCAACAGTGCACAGAATCTTCACACTTCACAACCTTATGATGGTGCTGACTTAGTCATGGTTGGAAATGGAGATTTCATGCCTATTACTCATGTTGGTTCAGCGAATCTGGCCACAGTAACAGGTAAACTCACTCTAAAAAATGTTCTTGTTTGTCCTGAAATTGCGAAATCTCTGCTTTCTGTGTCAAAAATGACAGATGACTTCCCCTGTGAATTCACATTTGATTCTCACGCTGTGTATGTTAAGGACAAGCAGACAAAACAACTTCTCACTCAGGGAAGTAAGCAGAAGGGTTTGTATCGGTTAGAGAATCCGAATTTCATGGTGTTTTACTCGTCACGACAACAACCAACTAGTGATCTGCTATGGCACCAGAGATTGGGACATCCTCATCATCAGATTCTTCAACAACTATCATCTATCAATGCTATCAACTACAATAAGGATGCTTTGTTCAAGTGTGAGTCATGTCATCTCGGCAAAGTATGCAAGCTGCCTTTCTTGTCTTCTGTTTTTCAAGCTTCTAGACCTCTTGAGAGAATACATAGTGATGTATGGGGACCAGCTCCTGTCGTTTCCACACAAGGGTTCCGTTATTACGTTGTATTTATTGACAGTTTCTCAAGATATTGTTGGTTTTATCCACTTAAAAGGAAGTCTGATGTTTTACATACATTCAAAACGTTTCAACAACGAGTAGAAACTCGGTTTAATATGAAGATAAGAACATTTCAAAGTGATGGTGGTGGTGAGTATGTCAACTCTGAGTTCCTCAAACATCTTCAAAGCTGTGGAATCAGTCAATATTTGTCTTGTCCGCACACTCCTCAGCAAAATGGGCTTGCTGAGAGGAAACATCGCCATCTCAATGAACTTGGCACAACCATGATGTTTCAGAGTCATGTTCCTCAGACACTATGGGTTGAGGCGTTGTTTACTGCTAACTACCTCATCAACTTGTTACCGACATCAGCACTGGAAACGAAACAGAGTCCTTTTGAAACTCTGTATGGAAGAAAGCCTGTGTATAAAGCTCTGCGTGTATTTGGCAGTGCATGCTACCCGTACCTTCGTCCGTATGCCAGTAACAAGTTTGATCCGAAGTCACTTCTCTGTGTTTTCTTAGGTTACACGGAGAGATACAAAGGCTATAGATGTTATCATCCACCAACAGGAAGAGTCTACATCAGTCGACATGTTCTTTTTGATGAGGAACAGTTTCCTTTTGCTGATGCATACAAAGAATTCTTGCCTCCTGCATCTACGCCTTTGATGAAAGCTTGGTTGAAAGGACTGTCATCTCTTCAGGATGATACGTCTACTGACTCGTCTGAGAATCAATATGATGCTTTGTTGCCACAACCAACCTTACCTCTGCCAACAATAGTCGCTCCTGTGGCAGAATCAACAGTGCCTCCATCACCTGACACTCCACCAACAACTACTGTGAGTTCTTCCTCTCAGGGTTCATCCAATTCTGATTTATCTCAACCAGAGAATGAACCCAATGCTGTTGAGATGGATGCTCCACAACAAGAAAATCAACACGCAATGGCTACTCGATCAAAGGCAGGAATAAGAAAGCCTAACCCACGGTATGTGTTACTTACCTCAAAAGATATACCAGTAGAGCCAAGATCCATTGCTGCTGCATTGAGTCATCCTGGTTGGAATGGTGCAATGGGAGAGGAAATAGATAATTGCAAAGAAACAGGAACTTGGAGTCTGGTACCCCCACCAAAAGATGAACATGTTCTAGGCTGTCGTTGGGTCTATAAGACCAAGTTAAATGCGGATGGAACAGTTCAGAAGTTGAGAGCTAGACTTGTTGCTAAGGGCAATGAGCAAGAAGAAGGGATAGATTTCCTAGAAACCTTTAGTCCTGTGGTAAGGTCTGCAACTGTTCGAATGGTTATACATACTGCCGTTGTAGAGAAGTGGGAGTTAAGACAGCTTGATGTCAAAAATGCTTTTTTGCATGGAGATCTCCAAGAGACAGTTTATATGCGTCAACCCCCAGGATTTGAAGACAGAGAACGTCCTGATTATGTTTGCCTACTGCATAAAGCCATATATGGGCTTAAACAAGCACCACGTGCTTGGTTTGACAAATTCAGTTCCTATCTCCTTGAGTTTGGTTTTCTATGCAGTGAGAGTGATCCATCTCTGTTCGTTTATCGTCGAAAGCAGGATATTATGATGCTCTTGTTGTATGTGGATGACATGGTCTTGACAGGGAACAACAATGGATTGCTCAAGAGCTTTCTGCAGTCTCTAAAGGAGAAGTTCCGGATGAAAGATATGGGTCAATTGAGTTATTTTTTGGGAATTCAGATTCACCATGTCTCTGATGGCCTGCTACTCATGCAAGAGAAATATGCTACTGAATTGCTTCACAGTGCAGGTATGCTGGATTGTGCACCTATGCCAACGCCCCTGCCATTGCAGTTAAGCAGATTTCCAGAGGAAGAAGCATTTCAAGATCCAACATACTTCCGATGTCTCGCGGGAAAGCTTCAATATCTTACTCTCACGCGTCCTGACCTGCAATATGCAGTTAACTACGTTTGTCAGAGAATGCATCGCCCAACACTGTCTGATTTTCAACTTCTCAAGCGTATACTTCGCTATGTGAAAGGTACAATCGACTTGGGTCTGCGGTTCACCTCAGATACAGATTCAACTCTTCGTGCATATAGTGACAGTGACTGGGCAGGATGTGGTGAAACTAGGAGATCAACGACAGGTTTCTGTACATTCTTGGGGTCTAACTTAATATCTTGGTGTGCGGTTAGACAACCTTCTGTATCAAGATCATCTACAGAGGCGGAGTACCGCGCTTTGTCTGACACCACTGCAGAAGTGATTTGGATTTGTAAGGTCTTGAGAGATTTGGGTCAGACTCAAGACAAGCCAGTGGAACTATACTGCGATAACCTGTCAGCAATCCATCTTACTGCAAATCCAGTCATGCATAAGAGGTCAAAACACTTTGAGACTCATTATCATTTTGCTCGTGAGAAGGTTGCTCTTGGTATGATGGTGATCTATCACATTCCGTCTCAGCTACAACTTGCAGATATATTTACGAAGTCCTTGCCACAGAGATCATACTTCACTTTGAGGTACAAACTTGGAGTTGATCGACCGACCACCTCCAGTTTGCGGGGGGATGTAAGTGAGAGACCAAAGATGGGCTTGTCTGAAGAAGGTAACGAAGGGCCCAAACGTGACAAGCCCAATCACCAGCCTGAAGCTCAGTCAAAAGCAGCAACGGTCACCTTGACCAAAAGCAATACACGAAGCTTCAGGGAAAGAGCGGCTCCTAGTACGGCAATGCCACCTCACAGGATCCAGCTAAAGAATAGATTCGATGCTCTTGTTGATAAGGATCAGTGAGCTGTCATATGTGACAGCTATCAGCTCTGTCTGATTCTATATATTCTGCATCTTTGTAACAACATTTCTTAAGTTGAATAAACGTATTATACAGTCAAGCTTTGTCTGTCTTTATTCAAGTTCATCTCTTAACTTTCAAGCCAGGCCTAAGAATTATTGGCCTTTAAGCAAAAAATTGTTTAGCAAAAAAAATTTTTAGTCACTTTTAAGCAAAAAAATTATATAAACATGAAATAAAAAGTAAAAAATCTTTGTAAAATGATCGTACTCACAACCCTTAATTTACATGGATGAACACCTGTGCTACTGAAGATTTCACATGAATGATTGGCCCTCTAAATATACAAACTCAATCTCAACTAGAAGCACATGCTTAATGTTATCTTCTTTCATTTCATGTCTTCACTTTATATATGTATTGCTAAGCTATGTTACTTGCCTACTGTAAAATAAATACTGTAAAATAAATAAACCAAAAGTGCTTGCCTGTATGGTCAAATTCAATTTGATTTAAGTGGATTATTTTAATTAAGTTTATTTAATTAGTTGGTATATCAAAATCGTGCCATCAGATAATAACAACCGGTGGGTGGATGCTCTGTTCGGTGTGCCTCATGGGTATCGCAGATGGTGCCACGAAGTAATGCGTGTGATGATAGGGCTTAACGTAAGGTTCAGATATTTCACGGTGGTCATATTAGACCCCACTAAGGCAAACATAATTTCTAGTAAATACTAATTAAAGAATCGAATAAGCAAGCTCTTCAAACAAAAGAAGGATTAAGAGAAATTATATAACAATGCAAACACAACAACGATAAACCCCTGATGAAAGAAACTATGAATCAGTCACACAACGAAATGAAAACCTGACGAACCAGCTGTTCCTGCAAAAAATAACAACGAATATAAAAGTTAAAAACAATTGTCAAAAAATTATCCAAATGAAAATATATTGAAGTCACAAAAACTATTTTAAACCAGAGTTTATCTTTATCAGTACTGATAACTCTAACCAGTTACGATACTAAAGACATCATTAACCCTCCCGATCTCTTAATCGGAATTTTTAACTTATGATTTGACATTTTTTTAACATTTTTGGTTAAAAAAACGGTTTTATATCTCTTATTTAAAAAATTGTTCTTAGTTTTTATTAATTAAAAACTAAAAAAAGTAAGACTATCTCTTATCCGAAACTAAGAACTCCGATTAAAAATTCGGAGATAATGATGGTCTAAGTGAATACTATAAAGTATAAACAATATCTTAAACTGAATTAACTTAGGAATGATAGTATAGTAATTATGCTATGTCACTTCTTAGAATTTAGTTTAGTGTAGGTTCACCACCTAACATATACTTCATTTTCCCTATGAAAAGTCTTTACTAATACAACCCAAAAAACTAAATTAAAAGATGACTTCTCAATTCTCGTTCCCATGAACATGTAACATAGTGGGAGAGATAGTAGCTCGAAAAAAAAAACTTACAAGGAGATGAAGATACAAGAAGAGAGGATAGATGAAGGTAAATGATCATTTGGTGAGGACATAAAGGGCGTAGAGGATCCCAGGAAGATACCCAAGCAGTGTCAAAACCAAACATATCCAAAACTCAACCTAGCAACAAAATATAATATAATTTCAATTTTTTTTTTTTTTGAGAATATATACAAATGTGAAAACAGAAACTACATATGAGTGGATCAAAGAAAGCTAGAAAAGTAATTACCCCGCAACCATATCTGAGAAAGACGCCAAGAGGAGGCAAGAGGATAGCAAGAAGAATATCAATAAAAGTAGCTGTTCCCATTCTGTTTTAAGCTCTTTTGAAGTTTCTGTGAAAAGTTTCAATATGTATATGTGTTGGTGTGTTTTCTTCTTTAATCTCACCTCTTCATGTATCTCACACTATATAGACCAATTTTTTTTGAGATATGTATGACCCACGTGGTGCTTACCTTTTTTTTTTGTCTTCCTTTTTCTTAAAGCTAGGTGAGGAACTTTTCAATTTTTGATTTAGGTTCCTAAATTTTCGTAATTACTGATTAGCATTAGCGCGTCGCATAATCGTGTTAATGTGATGTCGGCAGCAATACATGTAATTAATCAGTTTCAAACATTATGATCCCTTTTTGTAATGTTGTAACCGACATTAAAACGTCTTTTATGTAAAAAAAAACGTTAGTTACATTCACTTGTGTAGCACTTATTTTACATTTAAAACAAATTAAGTAGATGATAACTTTCACATCAATAATTTTACTATTTTCTGAAATGTATATTCTCTAAGATATTGTTTTAACCGGATCTCTTAACTGGAATCTATTAATCAGAGTTTTTAATTTATAATTTAATGTTTTTTTTTTTTTTACACTTTTCACCTAAAAAACGGTTTTTATATATCTTATTTAAAAGATATTTCTTAATTTTTTTTAGTTAAAAGAACGGTTTCTTATCCGAAGTTAAGAACCTCGGTTAATAGATTGGAGATAATGATGGTCTAAATCATCATTAACGCTGAAACCTTGAACCGGTTTCTTAAAAAAAAAAAAAATTGTCTGAAAAAATTAAAAAACGAATTAATCGGAACCACCACGTATCAATGAGACCCACGAACAATACAAAATCTTCTAAGATCGATTTTCATTTCATACTTCTTAAAACCGATTTTTTCAAAAATAATGGAACTCACCATTAAAAAAAACACTTAAATCCCCCGTTAATGACGCCCTTGTATTTCTAGTTTTGCATCAGACCAAATGATATAAAATATTGGGAAGGAGTCGCAATATTGATTTGAAACTACTGTGTCATATATGTGATTATGGTATACACTAATTTTCTCGGATTTATCCACACCCAAAAACAAAAACTTATAGGAAAAATTATATCATTTATAAAACTGACGGTGATATGGGCATGGATATAGATAGAACCGTGCACGAAAAGTAACAAACTTAATAAGCGTGTTCGACTACATTTTGACGTATAGAATTAACTTGCTAAATCAATAATGCTATTTGAAATATGATCTTTGGTGTAATTAAGTTTAATTATGGACCAACCTCCGCCGTGGAGGTAGGCGAGAGGTATGGCTACATATATAAATCTCACACAGTACTGGCATGTCTTCAGGTCTGTAAACCGATTATCCACGTTATCGCGTGTATTCATGATATCAATATACATGCATGCTTGGCTGGATACTGTATTTAGTATGAATATATAAGTACTTATTGGTCGGTTTACGTCTCAATAACGGGTAATTAAGTATAATTATCCAAAACGAAAACCAAGAAATTGTGGTGTGTTCACGTATACGTATCCTTTACTTGTTTAGGCTTCATATTCAACTTCTTTTTTTCTGGAGAGAACTAGTGTAAGGTTATTTAATTTAACCAAACCAATCAACCATTAATATATTAATGACAACTAAGGTTAGCTGTCATGAATAATATTTGTGGCAAAGCACAATATTTTGAGATCCTTAGTGTGGATTATTAGAATATGATTATTGTGGAATTCTTATTTAAAAATATTTTTTTAATATTTTTTTAGTTAAAATTAAGAAACATTTTTATATTGCTAAAAATATCATCTTAAAAATTTGTAATAATTATGACCTTATAGTCTAGCTTCGTCTGTCAGCAAAATAAGCATATATTCTTTCTTCCTAAAGTTATTTTCTTGACACATTCAAAACAAAAACAAAAAAAAACAAAATGACCATTTTTACTTTAATTATTTATTGTTTTTATTGAACTATAGAATATTATGGCCGACACTAACGCATAACCGTGGCATCGTATTGACACCACAAATACTACTTTGTATATGATGTCTTAATCAAAATGGTCGTTATCCACAACCTATATTTTGTTCTTATCTTTTCAAACCTCACTCTAATATCTCGAAATTTATTCGTTCCACTTTTGGTGTTATTCTTTTCTTTGATAGAAAATGTCAAGAAACAATTATTGTAAAAGAAAAATTCTTGATTTAGTTATAGAGAAAAACAATTCTGCCGACGTTAAGCATTTGGACCCAGTCGTTACATTTTATTTGGACATTGATTGGGAATCATTATGAGCCCATTACGGCCCATTTTCAAAAATCGTTTAAACGGGGGTCGTAGCCTTTCTACCATAACAATGGGACGTAACAATGCTAATGAAAGAATGATGAATACAATAATCTCGTAGAAAATTCTCAAACACACATCCATAACAACAAAGCCAAATCTTTGTAGGTTTTACAGACATATAAGTTATAACCACACAAAGCCATTAAACACAACATAAAAAGAATGTTCTGTTTTTTTTTTTTTCCAAAACAAGCAAAATCAATTAAAATACCTTGAAAGAGAATTTCTATGACTCTTTCTTTAATTATCACTTGGCTTTGATCTCTTCTTTGGCTTCTTGAGTTGAGATAGTCTTAGAGCTTGGAGATTTTCCAATGATTGCTTTCTTTGCCTTAACAAGAGACTTCTTCACCTTTGACATGATGCTGTTTGAATTTTTTGGCTTAACAACAACAGCTTCTTTGGTTGTGACTTCTGGCTCTTCAATCTCTTTAACAACAGGTTCTGTTTCTACAACCTCTGCTACTTTCTCTGGAACTGATTCCTCTTGTTTGTTTCCTTCAGTTTCTTTTAAAGTCTCTTCACTCTTGACATCTGCAGCAGGTGTTTCATCAACCTTCTTGATGTTTTCTTCTTCTGTAGCTACTTTAGTGGCGACATCTTTTGCTTCAGTTACATTCTCTTGTTCATCCTTTGATGATTCTTCCACCACATGCTTCTCTTTGGTAATAGCCTTCTCAATGACTTCAGCAGGAGAAAAAGAAGCGTCTCCTTCAGTCTTGTGTTCCAAGTTTCTGTCTGGATCAACTTTCTCAGGGCACAACACAGAAACAGATTCAGAAGCTTTTTCATCCTTTGATGGTTCATCCACTACATGCTTCTCCTCAGTAATGGCTTTCTCAATAACATCAGCAGGAGAAGAAGCGTCTCCTTCTGTCTCCTTTTGGGGGGCAGCTACAGATTCAGAAGTCTGTTCATCCTTGGAGTTAATACCAGAGTCTTTGGTCTCAACAACATTGGTATCCTCCAGCTTTCCCTCAAGCTCAACCTTAGCTGCTTCCTCTGTTTTCACTACTTCAACATCTGTTGCTGATTCATTTGCTTTCTCAGGCTGAGTCTCAACTTTTTCAGAAGCGTTCGGCTTTGGTGCAACTTCAAGAACTTCAACGTCTTTGATCTTGTCTTTTACAGTCTCTTCAGGTACTTCTCTAACAAGTTGAACACCTCCGGCTTCATCCGTTGATTCAGAAACATCAACCACCTTGGTCTCCTCCTTATCATTGTTGTCTTCTTCAGGGACACTTTCCACGGTTCCCTTCTCTTCTGCTTTCTCCACATCAACAGTTTCAACCTTAACTTCTTCAGCACCCTCTTTCACAAGGATTGGTTCTTTACGCTCCACTTGTTCAGCTACCTTCTCCTCACCATTTTCATCTTTTCCTATCCCTTCTGCTTTCTCTGCATCAGCAACTTCACCACTCTGTTTCACAGGAGTTGGTTCTTTAAGCTCCACTTGTTCAGATACCTTCTCCTCACCATTTTCATCTTTTCCTTTCCCTTCTGCTTTCTCTGCATCAGCAGCTTCAGCACCCTCTTCTTTCACAAGGCTTGGTTCTTTAAGTTCTACTCGTTCAGCTACCTTCTTCTCACCATTTTCTTCTGTCCCCTTCTCTGTAGAATCCTCTGCTTTCACAACTACTGCAACCTCCTCCACATCTGCATGAGGTTCTTTCTCCGGCTCATCAGCAGGAGTTTGATTAATGTTCTCCACCTTAGTAACAGTCAGGCTTGAATCTGAAACCGGTTTATCCTTCACAACATCAACAGTTTCCTGGAAAACAATCTCTTTTTCCATCAACTTAGCCTCCTCGTTCACCTTGTTCTCAAGTGGCTGCATCAGATAATAGTAAAACTCTTTTATTATTCTCTTCTTAAACAGAAAAAAACACTAACTATTTTGGAATTCTAATCATATGTAATAGTGACAGAATAGTTTCCTAGAAAAACGACAAACAGAGATGGTTTCTTTTAACATCCATGTGCTATAATCTACAACTTTTTTAAAAAGTTCCTTCTAATTTTTGCTCCTGATTCTTACAGAATAAGAAGGTTAAAACCATGTTAAACATTCCAAAACAAGTTTTTATTTCCTTTAATCTAACCTAACGTTCCTAGTTTCAGGTACAAAGATTATATATATATATAAAGAGAGAAAGGCTATTCTTCTGTGAGAGCATAAGTAGATTCAGCTCTGCCACGGTGATAGTATATTTGATTCTTACTAGAACCAAAACATGATGCAGAAAATCTATCCATAGAGCTTAAAAACATATGTAATAAGATTCTATGGAACAGAGGGAGAATATCTGAGCTAGCTAGCTAGCTTACCTTTTCAGATGTAGTTGCAGTTGTGGTCTGAGAATCAGAAGCCATGTAAAGAAGATTTAAGAAAAAAAGAAAGTAATGGACAGGGTTCAACTTCACAAGAATTCACAGATTTTTATTTTGCAGAGAGTTGTTGTTGAAGAAGTTAGTTTGACTGAGAGAAACTTAAAAGAGGAAATGATTAGGTGGAAAGAAGAAAAACACATACAAAGTGGGGAACAGTAGATAGCTGTCACTCACCCTAATACCAGGGTGTCAAAGTATCATTAACACACTCTGTAATATTCTCTCTTTAACTCTTTTCACTTTCTTTTATCATCTTTTACTATTTTTATTTTTATATCCTTATCCATTACCTGCATTTCTTGGATATTTGTGAAATCGAATTCTTTGTGGGACCAATATGTTGACATATGGATCAACTACTTGCAGTGGCAAGTAGAGAGAAAAAAAACAAAGGAAGAAGAATCATTACTCTGTGATTACATTTGAACTCTTATGAGTCAGACAACTTTGTTTTTGGTGTTTATTATGGTTTTCCAAATCAATCATACACTTCTTCCAATGAGTCATTGGTAAAATAGTAAGCTTCTTCATTTTGAGAGAATAAGCTTTCTAAAGTATGTATATAGAGAAGAGAACCAATCAATCATCTGAACACCAAGTTGTGGCAGCTCTTGTCACAAGGGTAAGGGCAATCAATTAACTTCACTTCTGCTCTGTCGAAATACCAATCTCCCACAGCTATTGCCACCGCCTACATGTCATTTATACACAAAGTCAAATAACAACAGCCTTTGCTTCTGTTTGTGTTTGAGATTAAGATTTTTGAGCTTAACTAATACCTTTTTCCTGATGACAGGAGAATCATCAGCGAACCAAGTATCTTGCCTCTCGGTTTGGCAGTGAGCAAAGCAGGAGTTTATGAACAAACCATTATGTCTAGACATTGAGAATCCCCTCACTACTCTCAGCATCTGATCCCTGAATCCTGTTATCAGATGAAAAGATTAGACAATAAGAGTGATGTAACGCTCGTCTACAGTACAACTACAAACCTTGCAAGAACCGCATCTGCGAAGGTGTACATTTTTCATGGTTTAGTCTACAGTCTTGCCAAAATCCACTAGGGTCAGCTGATTTTGGAGCTATGCTGCTTTGTATCTGATCATAAAGACTTGTTGTGTGAGTGAGCCTAACCACTAAAGCACAAAAGAGGGGAAAAAAGAACATTACCTGCCATGTATCATATGCTGCATTGACAATAAAAAGTGGAGTTTTCATCTGACTGATGAGATTCTGTGGGAAGAAACACTGTGGCAGAAAAGTAATGGTCAGTTTCTGGTTTGCAACAGCATCAATATCTGAGTAGAAAAAAAATTACCGAGGTTGGATCGAGATGGTTTGTGCACATACGTGGCAGGTTGTTCTTCACACTCTGCATGTGGTTTAAGTCCAAGAATGTGTCAAGAAGGTTTCTCTTATGCTCATAAAAATGTTAAAAGTAAAAGAATCTACCCCCACCTGAAATTCTACTACACCATTGTATAAGTTCCTGATTGTGCGGCCACCAGCAACATCAGCTCTATAGTTGAAACAAACCACAGTCAATAACAGTTTACTGAAGAATCAAGGACAAAGAAACAGCGTTTGAGTTGAGAGGGGAAACAAACTAACGTGTCCAAGAACAAGCCAGCATCACTCAAGCACTTGACCTTGGTGGATCCAGGGAACAAGTTCCTAAACTCATCACAGCGTAAAATAGCTGCTAAACCACCAGCAGAACATCCAGAGAGAAGTGCCTTAAACAGAATATAAACAGTTCAGACAAAAAGAAAGAAAAGAATGCTATTACCTTGGATCCTGAGGTGTATAAGAGTCTTAAGAAAAGGTTAAGTGTCAGAACCTGTTTGGCGTATCGCATTCCTTTTGCTTTCAGATCAGCTATTGCGGCTCTCCAGATACGCTCTCCTCTAAACTGAAGCTGTGCAGCCTGAGGTAAAGAGTTACATATGCATTAGTTCACAGATGTTACACAAAGCCAAAAAGCTGCTCAAAGCTAAGCTTTCCAGAGACCTAAAAGCTAGCAAATTGTTCACTCAAAGAACTCTATTGATGCGAACCTGATTCTGACCATCTCCACTGAAAGAAGCGCCATCACAGTAACGAAGCTTAACTCTATTCCAGTTGAAGAAGTCTGCAAAAAAGACAAGCACATACATTATTACATTACTGACATGGTCACATAATAACATGAACCAAAGATTTGAGAGACTAAACCAGGATTTTCTTGAGCTTTATCACTCAATATTCCTGTAAACTGAAGCTGCTTCTCCATATAGTTAGATGATCCACGTCGAGTCTTCTTCCTGTATACACAGGTCCTGACGTTGTTGCACCATCCTCCTCCCTGTATAAACATTTTTTTCAGGTCATCAAGTTATTGCACAATAAAGACTTCAAAACAGTGGCTTTCACATCCACTAAACCTCTAATTGAATGAGCCAGCTATTAGCTCCAGATCCATGTCCACGGTGCAAGTGATATCCAGGTAATGTTCCATCCAAACAAACTGTGATAAAAAAATACAACCAAGTAAAAAACAAAAGACTACTGTTTTGATTTTTTTCTACTAAACACATCACAACATAACATATTCACTGCTTCTAAGTTCTAAACTGAAAACATAACATATAAATTATATTTTTCTAAGGAATAAAACAGGAAAAACAAAGAGAGGAACCGTGAAGAATACATAAAGACAATGTTAAAATCTAGAAGGGGACAATAACAGAGAAACAAGCTGAGAAGAATGTTAGTTGAAGTGAAAAAATGAAGAAGCCACTTTTTGTAAACTCATAAAAGTAAATAAAGAGAGATTCTAATGACAGAAGCAGAGAAGTAGAGAGAGAGAGAGAGAGGGTACCAGCTCCTGAATCAGCTCCTCTGATAAGAGTGAGACCAACTAATAAAGGGTTCAAATTTGAGGTGTACTTGGAGAATCCAAACTCTAACTCCTCAATGCGATCTATTTCTTCTGTCACATTGAAATCTAAATACTCATTTGCTTGAGTTCCTAGCACTACAATAAAGCCTACCAACAACAAAAGCTTCTTCATTCTCTCTCACTCTCTCACTGGAAGAAGAGAAGAGTGAAAGCAAAACAAGAATAAAGAAGAAAGAACAATCTTTAAAATAATAAAGAAAAAAAGAATGAGCTTTTCTGAGTTTATTTTTTTGTATAATTATTTGAAAAGAGTTTCATGGCTGGATTCACGGTTGGTTTCGTTTATTTATGAATTTATTTTTTAAAAAATTAATTAATTCACTCTCTTATTACATGACAAAGACAGACACCATCTTTTTATGTTTACCTTGGATCTTAGTTCACACTTGTAACTCTCAGCATCAAATAAAGGACAAAAGCAGATGTAATTAGTTTTGATGTGCTTGCCTATATAGCACATGGAGGAGAAGATGGGACCATAGGATTTTTTTTTTCTATTGTCTCTAGCCTGATCTCTACGTTTCTCGTTATAGCAACCCAATTGGTTGATGTATTAATCTGAAAAAGAGAGAATAGTTATCTCTTAGCAAGAGTGCATTTGTTTTCTTAGTTATATAATTATTGAAAACACAGTGTTATGTAGGGTCTAAGACATTCATCTCATGGTTTTGCATAACGAACCCTTGAACTATGATGTGAGCAGTAGCATGTGGTAAAGAAACAAGTGTTGATTAAGTATGTAGTGGGAAGTTGGGGAAAAGTCATCTTTGAGTGATGCAAACACACTTTGATATTTACTAGTGATGTTCGTTATCATGTTATGTAAGGTCTAAGACTTATCATGTTACGTAAGGTCTAAGACACGTACCATATGTACATGCGTGGACTAATTTCATCCAGAATATACTAGCTTAAGTTTTGATTGAATTAACCGCAATGATGTCAAATTACACATTTTCTTTTGTCAAGTTGGTAGATTTTTTTTTAAGGGTTTACTCATTTAAGTAGTTTCATCTTCATATGTTGGTTATATATATTAGCTCTCATGTTGATGGATTTCGTATAAGTTTTACCCTGAAAAATGAATTTGCATAAATAAATTATAACACAACACTAAAAGTTAGTTTATATTATTGCATTAAAGAGATGCAACAAAAATAAGAAAAAAAAACAAAGATGCGTGGGGAGAACGAGAAACTGCGGTCTTGGTCTCATGCACATCACCACATGTTGATCTTATGCTGCGGTCGTCCACTTGCTTCTGTTTCTTAATTTGTTTTGTACACTGGTCCCTCACTCTACTATTTGTTTCTATAAAGAACCCCAATCTTTAAAATGTATCGATATTATAGATTTGCTCAAAGCTATAATGGGCTCAATAAAGTTTATGGGCCTGGGTAAGTTATGTGAAAAGACCCAGACAAGTGAAAAGCCTCAGGTAGTGTGCTCCAGTTGGAAGATCAGGAAAGGTCTATGAATCTTACTTATGTTTCACATCCTTAGAGCACCATTAATGGGGTCTCTTAAGGGGGGTCTCTTGCACTGTTTGCAGGTCCTACTGACATGTAAGGCATGTGAACAGTGCAAGAGACGGTTCATAAAACTCTTAAATAAGAACCGTCTTTTGCACTGTTTACGGGTCTCACTGACATTTGTCGGCCCGTAATTGGTTTAAATTTTTTTTTTTTTTTTTAAATCAGAAAAAGTAAGAAAAAAAAAATGAATAAAAACCCTCTTTTGGGGTTTGTGGGTTAATGATGCTCTTATTGACAATTCATCTAGATTTGGTTTTTATGGGACATGAAAGGAGATACTAGTTAGAAGCAGAGGAGGGAGAAACAACACCAAAGATGCATATATGATTAAAACAAAGCATACTAATATAAGAAAGTAGTCCTGGCTAACATATAAGTTGCAGGACTTGACATGAAGACTATATATATGGTAAAAAGTAACTAATGCAAGAAATACAAGACTCAAACAATGGTGCAGCCGCTTCCACTTTCATAGGTAGTAACAGACACAAGATCACATCTGGCGCAGTAAGGAGCTGGGTAAGGAGCTGGGTAAGGAGACATAGGCTTGCATGTGCATACAGGCTTTGGTGGTTCAGGTGGAGCAGGCTTTGGTGGCTCAGGCGCTGCTGGAGGCTTTGGTGGCTCAGGAGGCTTTGGCGGTTCAGGAGGTTTAGGTGGTGGTCCAACGCTGATGATTACAGGCTTCTGTTTAATCTTCCTAAGCCGTGATGCAACGCAGACCGGATCCATTGTCCCCACCACGGTGAGTACGCTCTTCTCTTCATCTAGTGAAATATGATTCACACCTGCATCAAAAACCTCATGTTTTAGTAACAGTAGAGGATATGTTAAAGAACATATTGCTTTAAGACTTGTTTATTTTATTTTTTTCTCATTACCTTCTATCTCCGTGACTGCTTCCAAAATTGCGCTATTGCATTTCCCACAGTTTATATCCACCTTGATCTCAACTTTCTGCTCAAAACCAAATTAAAAAAAGCACAACATAAATGGAATCATTCGAGAAAATTTGGTACTATGATATGATGTATACCTTAACAGTCATGATGGGTTAAGCCAAGAAGGAGAAATGGATTATTAGTGGGATATTGGAGGATGGAGAAAGAAGAGAAGAAGGTTATTAGAAACATGTGAAGACAAGAGATGACAGATCATTGGAATAATGGTGAAGCAGTTGAGGTTGTCTTTGGTCAATATTAGTAATTAAATAATCAAGATAGTACAATATTTACGTGCTAAGATGCATGTTTATTATATATATTCCGAATAATTAAATAGAGTTTTTTTGGAATTTGCTAAGTTTGGTATTCATCAGCCATCATTTTATATAGGACTCTACTTGTGACATTATTGAAGAACGAGTTTGTTAAATATTCCTGCATTTTATGAATTTGTTTAGTCCATATTATATTATCATCTGTACTTACTTCACCCCAACTAATCTTTATATTATGATCATGCAAATGCATGGATAGAGAAATTCGATTTTGGTTCACTTCTAGCGGATTTAAGGTTTTGGTTATGATTGGATTGAAATAGAACCATGCCTTCCGGTTTGGTTATCAAAACAGTAGGGCCGGTTTGTATTTGCTTGAACCAAACAAATCATTTGAGTTCTAGAAACAGAACTAGAACCAAGCAATAAATAAGATCATTGTCCTTTTCTTTTAATCATTTCTGAGTTTGGTGATTATTAACTAGAGTTTGATGGTGTGTGTCATGGTATAACTATAGGCTAATTGATGTCTCCAACAAACAAATCCACTTTTAGTCAACAAATGTTAACCAACGATCAGAGCACCTAAACATAATTATGGCAATAAATAAATAAATTAACAAGCCTATGGCCCCTCCATGTTTATCTCTTCTTCATTGGTTTCTCCATTGGTTAGATCTTCTCAACATAGATATATAAATTGAGAAACAATGTCAAAAGATGTTCTCAAATTCATCAACAACAACCAACAATGGCAATTCCCATGACTCATCTTTTTGTTACCATCCTGCTTCTAGCCGCCCACACGGCCTTCGCAGAAACAAACATGCTTCAAGATTTGTGTGTTGCTGATCTCAAGGGTATCACATCTCTCTCTATCTCTTGATGTAATACTCCCTCCGTTTTATATTACTTGTCGTTCTTGGTTTATGCACACATATTAAAAAAAAAACATATTTCAATCAATCGAAAAATAAAATGGAGAATCTTATTAATGAATTTTGCATTGAAACTCTAAAACGACACTTATTTTGAAACGAAATTTTTTTCCTACAACGACAAGTAATACGAAATGGAGGAAATACGTTGTTGACTTCTTTTTTCAAAAAAAAAATATGTCGTTGACTTTTTCCATGTTCTTATTAGGTTCAAAAGTCAACGGATACCCATGCAAAGACCCATCACAAGTAACACCAGACGACTTCTACTACATAGGCTTAGCCAATGCTGCAGACACCAGCAACACCTCAATGGGCTCAGCCGTCACAGCAGGCAACGTTGAAAAAATCCCTGGCCTCAACATGATGGGTACCTCCATGTCTCGTATAGACTACGCACCAGGCGGACTCAACCCTCCTCATCTTCACCCCCGAGCTTCTGAAGCCATATTCGTCCTCGAAGGAAGTCTCTTTGTAGGCTTCTTGACCACCTCTGGAAAACTCATCTCCAAACACGTCAACAAAGGAGAAGTCTTTGCATTCCCCAGAGCTCTCCTCCATTTCCAGCAGAACCCCAACAAAACTCCTGCCTCTGTGATCGCTGCTTTTGATAGTCAGAATCCTGGAACTCAAAGTGTTGGACCGTCTTTGTTTGGTGCTAACCCTCCGATTCCTGATGACTTGCTTGCCAAGGCGTTCTCGCTTGGAACACAAGAGATTCAGAGTATTAAGGGAAAATTCCCACCCAAGAAATGAATATACGTTTCAGACCATACTCATTAATACAATAATGATATACAAATAATGAACATAAACTACTAATCAAAAGCAAAGAAAGCTTGTACATTTTATTTTTTTAAAAATTGTTGTAGATACTCGTATACTTTTTGGCCCATTAATATTACAATGAGACCAGTTTCAACTAGACTTTTATTCCATTTGTTTCATATTAAGGGTTATTTTATATTTGTGCACACAAATTAAGAAAATATTTAGTTTTGCATATTTTCAATATAAAAACATAATTATCCATACATATAACCATATTTCAACTAATAGAAAATTAACTGAAAATAAAATTAATAAATTATGCATTGAAATGCTAAAACGACACTTATTTTGTAACGTAAAAATTTTCTACAACGACACTTAATATGAAACGGATGGAGTAATATATTCTATCTCTTGGGTCTATGTATCTTTGAACATTTTGAAACAAATAATGGAATGCATTGCCAATCCTGTTTAAACACACCTTGCTGCAGCAATCTCTACCCTCTAGTTAGCAGTTATCAACGGTCCGATGACATATCGGATGTGGCAGGTCCATTGAATGTTATATGGATCCACATTTAGGCCCATAATAGGCCCAATATAGTTATTGTTTTTAAAAAAATGAAAATTTGGTGAGACAAGGACTCGCTTACGATAACGTTTCACTGACTTGTTGGGAAAGAGACGAGAAAAGGGGAACCTGACTTGCTTACGTTATGTGACTTAATAATAAAAATATTCACGAGCATGAAACAGAATCGACGCTGACTTAACGCTTCCTGTCTGCATGATCTTTCGTGTCCGAACGTCTCTTTCCAATCTAAAACAAAATCTTGACAAACTCTTTTCCAGAAAAAAAAAATGAAATAATATCGAAGATATAATCACAATCAGTAAGCACAAAATCAAATATAATCCTATATCCAGCATCCATAACAAGATCATTTAGTGAATTAACAACATGATTAAACTTAAAGCAAGCAGCGAACTATGCACACACAAAACGAAGAGACAAAGAGACACCTAGAGCATGTTTAGTGAGAGGCTTTTAGCGGGATTTAAGACCATGATTATAGCAGTTTCTTAAGAGGGTTTTTAAACAAAATTAGTCATTTAATTAAATCAAAATTAAATTAAATGAATGTAATCGATCCTTAAGTTGGGATTTTGGGACCGATTTTTAAGTGGGTTTCCAAACACACGTGTCGCACATTGGTGAAATATAATTTTTTTCTTTTTTTTATTCTTTCTCTCGTTCTCCGTCTTCTCTCCTCTCGTTCTCCGTCTAACCTCAACCGACGCATCACCTTCTGTCGTTTTTGGACAAATCTGTATGGATCTTCTTCGTTTCTGGATAGGTTCTTCTTCGATTAGAGGGAGCCGTAACGATCGGAGGAAGCTTCGGGCTAGCAACGGAAGAGATCGCGACGGAGGAACCGGCGGAGTGTAGACGGAGGAAGGAGAAGGTGACGGAGGGACACGTGGAGGTTGGGTTGTGCACAAAAAAATGAGAGGTTGGGTTATGTCGTTGGCTTATAACCTGATCCAACTATATGAAAGCATATAGAGCTTGACGTTATATGTTTACATCTTTGATTTGAGTGTATATATATTTGGGATGAATGTTAACCTGATCCAACTATATGAAGGCATATAGAGCTTGACGTTACATGTTTGCATTGATGTGGTGAAACTGAGAGTATCAGTTTGCATTGATTGGATTTGTTAGTGTAGCTCGGATCTCTATTTGCCATTCGTTTTAGAGTATGTATGATCTTTGGATTGGTTAAGCAAATCATATATCAAATCCTATCTCCATTGTTTGGTCTGGCATGTGCTCTCTGCAGATATAATCAATTTAGTATCTTTTGGTGTATCTGATTGGTATTGTGGTTTGTCTAACTGTGTAGGTGAAAGTGTTCAAGTAACCCAATTAACTTGAGATTTTTTTTGGGTAAAACCAATGTATTTTTTTTGTCTAACTGTGTAGTTCAGGCTGTTTTTAAGTGGTTATGTACATGGCTGCAGAGAGACACACACAGAAATTACATCATCGTGAGAAAAAGAAGGTTAGTAAACACTCCATGGTTCTCGTCATATACATTGATTTGAATATGATCTCCTCATGTTCCTTCTCTTTGTTTGTTTAGATGCCTTCTTTCCTAGACTGGTTTGGTTGGTGTATATGGGACGCGTTTTACACATACGTGACTGGAGAGGGTGTTGATTAGAGATGGCAACGAGTCCTTACATGACTGCTTCTCTGAGTCGGCAATGCTTATATCATGACTGATCAGTCATTGACAATGTTGTGTCTCGATCAAAACACTCTGCGCTCTTCCAAGAATTATATGTTGCTTGCTTTGTTAGTCAATGAACACAATTCTCACACATCCAATTATGTAAAAACAATATATTTTTTATTTTAAACACCCTTATTTAAGAAACTACCATTGCATCACTCAAACTAAGAGTTTCTTATCAAAAATCCTTAACTAACTTTTATTAATTAAAAAGTCATTAAGAAACCCATTATGGTTTCAAGGGATAATTATGCTCTAAGAGACGGTCTCTTAGGTTTTAACTAAAAAAATTAAGAATCGTCTCTTAAATAAAATATTTAAAAGCTAAGAGACCGTCTCTTAAATCCCGCTAAGAGACCGCCTTAAGAGATCCTCAATAAACATGCTCTTAGTAGAAGCAGTAAGAGGAGGGTTTGTTTGGGTGAAGGAGACGAAAGAAACGTCTACGGCGGTAGAAGAACGCCATTTTGAGACGCGACCAAACGACGCGTTTCATCCTCCGAGCAGATTTCAACCTCAACCAAACAACTTTCTTCACCACTCTCCTCACAGACTTCTTAATCTTCTCCGTTAAGCTCTGTTTCCTCGAGAACTGGTAGCTCTTGAGGAACAGCTGTCTCTTCTCCACGTATCCTCCTCCATAGCCGTAGCCATAGTAGCCGTTATTTCCCTGCCAAACGCTACCGCTGCTGCTGATGTTTCTGCTCATCTTGAAACGCGATATCAAGTAGTTTTCTTGTGTTGTGGAGAATAGAACTATAAAAGGGTCGATGGAGAGGTTTAGTTTGGTTAACTTGTAACCACTAAAACACTCAGCCGCCGCCTAAAACGCCGTCGCAAAACGCTGAAACGTTTTCGTATGGATATATGTCAATGCTCGTTTCAAGGGCTTCACGTTGTTGCTTTAAAGATGCCTTTGGTTTTGCTTTCTACAACTTTTTTACGTATTTATACTACTCTGCTTTTAATGTCGTCTCTTTTTTTTTGGACTAAAAAAAAAAAAAAAAAAAAGTCTCTCGTCAAATTAAATACACTTATGTAGGTGGGACTTTAATCTAACCTCCCAACTAGTATCAATTCAATAAAAAGATCAAAGTTCACGTTCTGCTTTTGGTAAACAAAAAAATTATACTCATTCGTTTCATTTTATATTATAGTTTTTAAGTTTTTCACAGAAATCTAAAAAATATTAAATTTTATGTTTATCCCTGATTAATATATTGTTTTATTTGATTATATTAATTAATGAACTAAAATATGAGTATCAATCAAATAAATTCATTGAAATGGAAATTATATATTTTACAATTTTACAATTTTAATATGAAATGGAAATGTATAATAAATATGTAGATTCAACAAACTATATACTTAAGACAATCTGAACTAAGACTTTGCAGAATTAGTTGATTGATTAAAAAAAGACTGGAATGACATAAAATGATATTGACATTTTCAAAGTAAAATGTATTTTGGTATATTGTCTAGTTGCTGGGATCTTAGGTGTATCAATATTTAAAATTTACTTAATTGTTTTTGTATAAGCATATGCTAAAAAGAACAAAAACTTTAGGTCTAAGGCAGAACTAATACAATGCTATCATAATAATAACACAAACAAAAGAGTTGATGTATTATTCTGCGGTCTGAAAGGAACATAAAAAGAGATGGCCTAACTCCATACAAACTCAATACACACAGCTCCAAACTTTATCTAACTCTTTCTAATTGCACACCAAATGTTTCAGAACTTTTTGAGATTGTGTAATCATTTTATATCTACAAACCAAAAGATACTGAAGGTAACAACAAACAAGAACTAATCTGTGACCAGTGGATGACTCATCAAAACAACAAGTTATATCTCCATCTCCAATTAACATTTTCCTGACTTGAGAAGCTCATGAATCTAACACTCTTGTTACTGTTAATGGTGGATCCTCCAACATCATCATCATCTTCCTCCTCACTATCTAGGTCCTCCACTTACATTTGCAGAAGGTACTTTACTTGGGTAGGTAGATATATCAATGTCCATGAGCGACATATCATACATTGTGGAAGCAGAGTCTGAAGCGTCCACCAACAAAGAAGATTTCATGGTCTCAGGGCGTGCATGATCAGAAGATGCACCCGAAGCTTTCGGTGTGCTTGTTCCCGAGGAAGAGTGACTGGAGGGTGAAACACCTTCTATCTTGTTTCCAAACATGTGTTTGTTCTTTCTAACAGCATCCATTTCCTGACCAGTTGGCACAAATGTTCTTACTCGGTACTTGGTCGTCCCTTCCTCACCACCATCATTATGATTATAAAGCACATAATCGTGATACGCAGGGGCAAACTGTGAGAAAATCAAACTCATCAACACACAGTTTTAACTAGGCCTAGGACTTTGAACCGAACTAAACTAACCGAATACCGATCCAAACTTTAATTTGGTAAGATTTATGTTAAACCGAACTAACCGAACAGAATAACCCGTACTAACCGAACCAGCAAGCCTACTTTTAACCATTCCAATGTTTTGTTTTACAACAAATAATCAGTTTTACCTGGTGAACAGTATCATGGTAGAAATCATTTAGTTGAACAGCATGTGCTAGACTTGCTGAGAAACTGTGAGCTCCTCCAACATTGGCACCCTCATATTCCTTGTAAGGAAATGCATAGAAATGTGCAGCTGCAGCAATAAGCATCTCCACACATATTATAAAATTCTGAAAGAGCGCTGCTTCTTCTTCATCCCTTATAAATCCAGATTTAGCAAAAAGGAAAACTAGAACACCCTGTAACACACACAACAAAAAGGTTCAATTTGCCAGAAAGATAATGCAAAAAAGAGCGAGAGAATGAGAGACATTACCTGCCAATATGTTAGAAAGACAACAGACTTAATAATCACAAACTTGGGGACTGGATTGAATGGCTTAAGGAGATCTTTGCAAGCCACATAAAAGAGGACCAGCGCATACAAAGCTACAGTGTATGATATCGTATAGATGATGGTAAGATAGAGATAGGATTGATTAGGATTAAAATTTCCATCCTTGTATTTCCCTTTTGCATAAAGCACAAGTGTGACAGCAACTAGGATTGGCTTAAGAATTACAAACTGCAGACAACCTTGCTTGCACCGTCGAATAAAACGCCTAACACATTATATGATAACACAGGATATAAGCTAACACATATTTAGCTAAGAGAGTTACGTTTCATTTTTTGCAAACTAACCCGTCTAGTGGTAGTGGTGGGAAGCAACATGTCATGAGATGCCATGATGGCTTCAAAGAGCGGCCAGTTAAGCTTATAACAACTGAGCCTGGGCCTCCAACCCATGCCAAGCACAACGATAGAAAGTTATAAATCACCCACGCTTCATAACTGCCACACAAAAAAATAATATCATAAACCATCAGGAAACCAAAGCATAAATGGAAATTTTGAAAAGCCACTCACACTTCTCGGATAGAGTTAAAATAAATGGAGGTTTTGGGCAAGACGAGAGCCAAGAAAGACATCAAGGCATAGACAGGGACCATGAAGACAATGCGGACAATGTATCTCTGATAAATGGGTTCTGTGTAGTTCAAGAGGTGTTTGTAGATATGGAACAAGGCCAAAGCAATGGCTCCAACAGTGCATAGAAACGCCAATATAATGAGGTAAACAGGTAGCAAATCCGCCGCCATTCTTCACAAAGAAAGGAAAAAGAGAGACACTTTAGAGTAAAACACGTCCTGTAAACTTCAAACAAGCTTAAGAAAAGATCTGAAGAGTACGAGTTGCCTCCAGATTCCCCTCTCCGGGGGGATAAAGTTCGGAGCTTGGAAGCGGTAGAGGAAACCCTAAAATTGACAAGGATTTTTTAGACTTTTGATCAAGTGGGTTGTTGTTGAATCTGGGAGTGATTGAAACGCAATCGATAAGAGGGTACCTTGAAAAGAATCGTAGACGCAATTAGAAAGCGAAAGAGAGGGATTAAGGATCAAAGGATCAAACTTTGAGATCTACGTCTACGTAAGGTATAGTTTTTTCCGGGATTTTTATGATCTGGGTTTTAAGCTATACCTGATCGAGAAGAGGAAAGGAGGAAACTTCGAGGATGTTGTGCTGCAATTCAAATTTGTCTTAGTGGATAAAGCAAGCAGTCTACGCGAAGAAGAAGAAGAAAGAAGAAAACGCGGAGAGATTAAGGAATGTTTATTAATCTTTAAATTTATTTTATCAGCCTAAGAGGTGGAAGCCAATACAGCCTGCCTGGGATGTTCTAACCATAAAATTAATTTAAACTTTTTTGTTTAAGCAAATCTTTTTGGGAATAATCTTATTCCCTTCCACCACAATTCAATGATTTTTCTTTTCTATAGCTAGCTTCTTGTTCAAATATGAGCTTTATTCACTCTTTAATAATGTTTCTAACAAAAAAAGAACAATAACAATAATTAGATTATTCAATAGAAAATAGTAATAGGTTTTACAAATAAGTAGTGCCGATCTGTTTTATTTAAATCATCATTGTAAGATAAAATTTTCATTTCAAAATAAATTGTTTAAATTTTTTAATATAAATTTAATTAATTAATAATATTTTTAATATTTTCTAATCTATTTTATATTAATTAAATTAATTAAATGTATATATAATGATATTTTATTTTAAAAATATATAAAATTAAGTATTTTTCACAAATCTAAAATAATAATTAAAATGAAATGTACAGAATAATAATTTTGGCATAAAAGTTACAACTAACTTTACAAACAAAAATTGTACAATCAAGAAGTCATAGTAGGTCATCACTCATCACACCTATCTTGCTTCTTATCAACGAACAATTATTTCACATGTTTTGTTGTTGTCAACGAACAATCATCAATTCTACAATTAATTCATGTTTTAAGGATGATAGTAAAACTTAGAGCTAACGCGAAACATTAAAAAACAATGATGGGCCTGGGCTGGACTAACCCAATCGCCATTTATTCTGTTTTGAACATTTGACTACATCGATGTTGATATGACCATGTTGACATGTTGTGTGTATTCACATAAGAATGGAAACGATAAAAACATTGAGAATCAAGCTGCATGTAAATAAAACATTTTTACCATCTTATTGTTTTATTTTAGCTTTCACACACTATATTACAACCACATCATCATTACCATTTGTTCATATTTGAATACATTTCCCCCGTCATTTTCTTTAAACTTATTAATAATGACCACCAAAGTTAGAAGAAAACCTTGCTTCGAGATATCTAACCACGTTGACATCCAGCTGAAACGCTTTAGCTAAAATCTCCGGCATGATCAAAGGCTTCGAACCGAAAACCGCGTCCGCAATCGTGATTGTACCGGGGTTCTGGCTTCCTAGACCAGCAAACGCAACCGCGTTAGTCCTCCCAACGTTCACTTGAAAATGTATCATTCCTATGGGAAACACAAACACGTCTCCCGGGTAAAGAATTTTTGAGAACAATCTATTGTTGTCTTGGTTCGATGACACAAACCCGACTAAGAGCGTTCCTTCAACAACCACCAGAATCTCCGTGGCTCGTGGGTGCGTATGTGGCGGGTTTTGACCTCCCGGGGCAAAGTCAATACGGACAAGAGATACTCCGAGAGTGTTGAGTCCAGGGATCTTGTCGACGTTGACGTTGGTAACGTTGGAGCCGACACGGTTTATGGTGTTTCCTGCGATGTTTAGTCCGGAAGTAAAAAAGTCCTCGGCCTTCACGTATTTTGGGTCTTTGCAAAATTTTCCATTCACGAAAACTAAGAATAAAAAGATGAAAACAATTAACTATATAGTAATAATTGGTGTTATGTATTACTTTCTATGTTTCTTAAAGAATATCATTTTGATATTTTACACACGTATTAAGAAAATGATTAGAATGCATTAATGTTCTTAATAATGGTATCTATTCAACTAATAGTGTTTTAGATAAATAAAAATATTTATAAAATAAGTGTATTTTATAATAAATATTAAGCTAAAAACATCAATAAATTACATTAAAACTAAAAAACGACACTTTTTATGAAATAAAAATAAAACTTCAAAACGACACTTTTGCGAAACGGATGGAGTAATTAGTTGGTTACTGATGATATATATATAGTATAATACTATGTATGTTTTGTGCAATAACTCGACAAGCACTATTAGTATTAATTAGTATATAGAGAGTAATAATATTATATCATAAATAGTACGATGTTAAGGATCTATATATAGTATTATTACAGTAGATAAATTACCGCCATTAGCGTCATCGACGGCAACGCAGAAGTCTTGAAGAGGACTTGGGTCGTAACAAGATACAAATGAAGATGCTAAAGCCAATAAGGTGACTTTGGCTACAAGGAAGCGAAGAAACCCTTTCATGTTATACATTTTCGATTTATTCAATTTCTCTATAGCTTTGTGGTAAGGATTTGAGATATTGCATTTTGCACAAGAATGATGCGCTATATATATAGCACAATAGATCATAGTTTCTTTTTTTTTAGTTGATAATGGGTTTTTATTAAATTGAAGGTCGTACAAAATTCTAGTGGTTACATCTAATTGGTGAGTCTACTATTTTCAATTTAAAAGATCAATCACGCGAAGGGCCAGATTTTTATTTAAATTTGGAAATAAAATAACCCTAAGCAATCTCGAATCTGTAATTATGAACAACTTAAACGAGTTAAGTGAGAAGATATGTAAATACCTTTTGATGGTAGGTACGAAGTTACAGATTCATATAGCTAGTAACGAGTCGATGTGCTGCATTTTTCTTTGCAAAACTACCAATATAATTAATACACAAAATAAGTTATTTTATGTAATTTTACAATTATGGAAGTTTTGAACGAAGAATAAATTATATAACTTAAAACAATCAAGAGGTGTATTTATTTATAGAGTATCAAAATCTTCACTATTCAATTGAGAGTTTAGTTTTGGTTTAGAGAAAATGAATTTAAAGATTTTTTCAGTAGAGTTTGAATTGTAAATATGATATAATATAAACCGAGTTTATTGTTACAAAAAAAAAAGTAAACCGAGTTTATCTCCCTCTGTTTCGCAAAGAGTGTCGTTTTGAGGTTTTATTTTTGTTTTATAAAGAGTGTCGTTTTCTATTTTCAATGCATAATTTATTAATTTTATTTTTCAGTTTAATTTTCTATTGGTTGAAATATGATTATGTGTATGGGTAATGATGTTTTTATATGAAAAATATAGAAAATTAAATGTTATCTTAATTTGTGTACAAAAAACTAAAATGACACTTAATATGAAACAAAGAGAGTATATAGTAGCTAATCGTTTGTCTTAATGGAAAAACTGACCTGATGCTGATGTATTGAAATTTTTTTGAGTGCCTTTATCCGTATTCCTTTAAAGTCAATACTGATCTTCATGTTTTAGCTATAGTACTAAGTTACTAACTATTGGATTGCATAACATCTTCAATTATGAATTTCAAGCTACTTTCTTTGAATCTGATCAGTTAGTTCAAAGTACATGGAATGGAAGTGATGGCTACGTATACATAATGGAAAGAGTGACCAAAACATTCTTGGTAAGTTGGAAGAAAAAAACATATTAGTGCAGAACCACTTAATCAAGTGCCCTAACCACTTAAAATACTGTCATTTTTGTTAATCACATAATGTGAATATTGATTTGAAAATACAAAAAGTCACGTGCATTACAAGTTGTCTATTATAAACTGGGCGTGAGATGGTGGTAACACTTTTACCTATTTAATATAATTATATTCTTATAATTTGGCGAAATTTCATTGCAATATACATTGGTGTCTTTTTCCCAAGGAGGCTGCTATGATAATATGTTTTAAAAATGAGTTGGAAGCACTTATATTCTTTATAGTTGTTGATTATCATCCAAGTAAGAATGGTATACCATCAAATATCATAATTGTTTTTTTTTTTACCTTATCATAATATCTTATTATCATTTGGATATGTGTCACTAGAATTAGAATTTGACTATAGACCAGATCATGATTGTTGATTAGAACGCAAATTGTTTTACTTTTTTTCACTACTTAGAAAATTCACCTACTAAGATATTAACTATCAAATTAAGTGGCTATTTACCTTAGCAAGAAACCTGTACTATAAAAACATAAACTGTTAGAGAAATTTTCATGGAATTTCATTGATAAAAACACCTAACCTGAATCAACCAGGTTGGTCTTCTTATTACACTTTTTGTTCCCACGAAACAACACAAGTAACAAAAGAATCACAAACATCAACAAAGAAACATGAAAAGAAAAACACACACAAATCAACAGATAGAGACATATATTAACAGCTTCAATCAGTTTCTCTTCTCCACATCATCCTCATCAAGCATATACCTTTTCCAGAACCAATGTGGCTTCCACACACTATCCCTCATATCATCAATGGCCACTCCTTTAGTCTCCGGTATGAAGAACAACGCAAACAGTCCCATCACAATGATCCAAGCACTAAAAAAGAAGAATATACCCGATCTCATCCCACAAAGCATCGACAAGAAAGCCTGCGCGATCACAAACGTGAAGAACATGTTGCACGAGACAGCAACAGCGAACCCTGCACTTCGAGTCTCTAGTGGAAACGTCTCGCTAGGAATCAACCATCCTAAAGGTCCCCATGACCACGCGAATCCCATCACGTAAACACACACAAAGACCACAACCACCAGTGCTTCTGGCTTCCCGAGTGTCCCCGTCTTCCCCAAGTCTTTCGCTAGGATGATTCCAATGATCAACTGTTTCAAGAATTTGTTAGTTTTAGAGGATTACTTGTGGAGCAAGAAACCTAGACATAATATATACAAATTCATAGATAAGTTTAAGGACCTGGCAAATGAGCATGTGAACGGAAGATTGTAACAGAAGGAATCTCCGACCGGTTTTGTCGACGAGGTAGATCCCAACGAACGTACTGAGAACGTTGATAGTCCCCGTGATAACCGCAGAGAGAAGAGCTGCATCACTACCAAAACCAACGGTCTGAAACAGAACCGGTGCATAAAACATAATGGCATTGATTCCTGTAAACTGCTGGAAAAGCTGGAGAAGCATTCCAATGATGAACGGTGGGCGACTCGCTGGCTTCAACAGTTTCCTGAAAGGGTCTTTGACTTGACTCGCAATGTCACAAGCATGGACAATAGATTCATACTCCTCATTGATATCTTCAACTCCTCTGATCTTTCTTAGTGCTTCTTTGCCTTCTTCATTCTTGTTACGCTCTATGAGGCTCGTGGGAGTCTCGCAGATGATCAATGAACCTAAGAGGAGGATAACAGCGGGAATAGCAGCTCCACCGAGAGCAATTCTCCAACCGTAAGGGTGTACCGTGGAAGTGAAGTAATTGACGAGGTTGGCTATTAGGATACCTATTGTGACCATGAGTTGGAACACAATGTTGAGACCTCCCCTGAGCTGTGCTGGAGCAATCTCCGACAAGAAAAGCGGCACTGCCTGAAAATTTAAGGTACATACAAAAACGTTAAGTCAATTTTAGAGATCTACCAGAGCAGTTTTGCTTCAAATTATTTCTAAACCATGTTCAGGAAAAATATCAATAACAGTATTTGATAAAAATAAGGGTAATTCTCTTAAATAACATTATTTTAAGTTTTTGTCACAAAAATAATCATCAAAGAAAAAAATAGCCAAAATAGCTTCTTTTTATTTTTGAAAAATTTATTTATTTTATTTTATTTTTGAAATTTGAAATTCTAACCCCAAAAACCCGTTCATTAACTCTAAACCCTAAGTAGATTAGTTAACCTTAGTGATATAAGTGTATATTTACCTCTTTAATAAAATATTTTGGTCATTTTTATTCCTTGTGTGTTATTTTTGTGACAAAAAAATTTTTTAGGGCTATTCTAGAGTATTATAATGTAGTTTTTAAAAGTTAATAGTCTCTTCTATATGTGTTTAAAGTTTCTTTTTAAATTATAAGTTTCAATTTAGAAATATATTAAAAAATGAAAGTTTTTAAATTATAATTTATATATATTTAGTTCAATATTAAAAAAAAAAAAAAATGCAAATCCTGTTTAACTGTTCCACTTGCACATGATAAAAGAAGGCTATGTGCCAGAGAGTTAATTATATATATCTACCTGGTTGCCAAAGCCAACACCAAAGCCAAGCAAGATTCTTCCAAAGATCAACATGATGAGGTTAACAGCTCCAGCAGTTAGCCCTACACCGATCAAGAAGAAGATAGAAGCAAACTGCATCGTGGGCTTCCTTCCAAGTTTGGAACATACGGCTGAAGCGAAGAAGCTAGCCACGAGTGCAGCTAGGTAAAGAGACGATGTGAATAGTTGCAAGAACTGGTTATCATACTTGCAGTAATTGTTCTCATGAGCATGCTTCTTCCTCTCCCACACAGCAGGGAAAAACTCTTTCAAGAAATCATCCATAGCCGTCACTCCACCTTTTTAAAAATCACATTAGCTAAAAAAAGAAAAACAAGAAGAGGTAACTTGAGATACAAGAAAGAGAGTAAACCGGAAATTCCAATGTCGTAACCGAAGATCAAACCGCCGAAAGCAGCAATGACAACGCAGATGAAGACGTAGACAGTTAGCTTAGCTTCAAAAGCAGGAGCATTCGCGTTAGATGATACAACAACAGCCATGTTTGGTGAATCTCGACCACTCAAACTCAGTATATATATGTAAAGTCAGATATATACAAAAGTGTTTTGTGTGTTAGCTAAAGATGAAACATGAAGGAAACTAAAGAAGGAGACAGAGACAGACCCTGCTTGAGATTGACAGACTCTGTTGGATAGAGGATGAAGCAGATGACATATTTATAAGATATGACACAGAATATCACAGACCTAACTGTGATCCAGACTTGTCTAAAAATGGGTGGTTGTGTCCCGAAATAGCACAAGCGAGTTCCACGGTTACCGTGTGGCATTTTTACGTTGTAACTGTGGATCATAATCTTGTTTTCTCTTTACAAACTTATTTTTGGATTAACACAGTCAAATCTTTATTTACCATCAGATTAGGGATATGTCTAGCCGGTTCAACGAACCGATCCACTCAATAGCCATAAATCAAAGCTTAACCGAATACTATTTTGTTACACCCGAAAAAACAACATTTAACTTTCTTAAGATAGTAACGCAAACATAACAGTGTTTTCCAAAACTAAAAGAAACTAGCGCTATTGTTGCGTGTGGATCTGAAGCCTAATCTCCAAATCACAATCGATTTTGGATTACATAACAGATATGTTTATTTGGATATGACTAGATGCAGAGATCATCATTTAGGCTCTGATAATTTAACTTTCTTAAGATAGTAAAACAACATTTGACTTCTTAAGATAGTAAAGCAAAATTAAAAGAAACTAGCACTATCGTTGCGTGTGGATCTGAGCCTAATCTCCAAATCTCAATCGATTTTGGATGTATTGTTACATAGCAATGTGAACAGATATGTTTATTTGAATATGAGTAGATGCAGAGATCATCATTTAGGCTTTGATAATTTGCTATCACATCCACTTATAGACAATGTTTTATATTCTTCTGACTGGTTTGTGTGGGAAAGAAAAGACCCAAAACAGCAAACTGGTGAAGAAAGAATTGTATAGGATGTCTTCTTTATTACACAGAAAACTTATTAGTATGTATATAATGTATCACCTTTATTACGTTAACGAACATTCAATAAATATGTAGCAAGAACAAAAATAAAAAGAATACAGTTTGGGTGGTGGTGGCCTTTGTTATTAATCAAACACTCTGGAATCACAAAGCTTTATTAGCAGTGGAATCAGAAGCAGCAAGCTCCTTGTACATGTTTGCTATTGCTTCTGCGAAATATTCCTTTGCTTGTGGTCTCTTAATCTGCAGCGAACATGTCACAATCAGTTCATTTTCACAAAGCTTTATTGACCTTTAGTTGCTCAAATGAGCCTTGCAGAACTTACCTTTAATGTCGGTGTCAACAAGCCATTTTCTAGCGTGAATGGCTCCAGCACCAACGTCACAGCTTTTGCAAACTCAAAGCCTCTCAACTGCATCAAAAACGAAAATAGTCTCTTAGTCAGTGATGGCGTTTTCGAGAATAGTAACCAAGATGAGATAAATAAATCAATGCCTTAGCTTCTCTTCCAACAGTGTCCATGTCAGATACTACTGCTGCTTTCACTCTCGGGTTATTGCACAACTCTCTCAGATCTCCATGCTGCATTTAGTATACTTGCATAAAGTTACTTTTCTAGTGTTACATATGAGATAATGTGGCGGAAGGGAAGTTATAATCACCTTAATGCCTTGTGAAGCAGACCAGCTTTTAAGCACATCTGGATCAACCGATACTACAGCGACCAATGATGAATTAAAGCTATCACCTGAAAAAAATGGATAACATGTGAGATTTGGGAAAAAGAATAAAGCAAGTACTCAACAAAAACAATTTAGAAATTTTATTTTCTCTTTACCATATATGAAGCATTGCCCCACAAATTTGCATTTGGCATACACGTTTTCAATTTTCTCTGGAGCTATGTACTCCCCTTGAGCCAACTTGAAGATGTTCTTCTTCCTATTCAAAGAATTGAGAAAAGAAGTTTACTAAGATGATTCTGGGTTTTACTAATGAAACTGTGGATAACAATAAAGTACCTGTCAATAATTTGTAGACGTCCTCCCGGCAGCCACAGGCCTATATCTCCAGTGTGAAGCCATCCATCTTCATCAACCACTTCTCTCCTGAAAAATAGAAACATTTTACAGAATGGATCATTTTTTTTTTTTAAGTACAAGTTGGTTAGTGAGAGCGGAACTTGTAATGCAATAGGTGCTCATACGTTTGAACTTCATCTTTGTAATAGCCTCTAAAAACGATAGGACCTCTCACACAAATTTCGCCTCGGGGATGGGGCTGATCTGCTGATGTATAGTTCATTTCCGGGACATCCACAAGCTTTATTTCTGAAAAAGGAAAAATCACAGAACGATTTAAATTGTATTATTTAGTTCCGAATCGCAGAGAGCAAGTATAAAGCTCACCACAAGCTGGATTAGGAGAGCCAACATGTCCAATGAGGTTATCACCCTCGTCCATTCCACTTATAACACAAGCTGTTTCAGTCATTCCATATCCCTCTAAAACCCTTCCTCCAAAGCATCTGGGGTAGAGTTTACAAGATTAAATAAAAAAAAATAAAGAGAATCACAAGCAAATGTTAAACAAGTTAAAGAAAACCAAAGCCAGTACAGTTATTCATGATCTAGGGATAGAGATGGATTGTTGAGGATTATTAAGTCAATTGTATAGTATGACATAACACAATCTTCTAAAAGAATTCAACGTACACTTTCATAAATTCCAGGACTTCAGGAGATAGAGGTGAAGCCCCAGACGTCATAAAACGAACCCGGCCTCCAAGTTTGTCCTTTATCTTATTAAAAACTAACCTGTCCCATATTGGAGAAGCATTCTTTCCTGAAACAACAGTACGCATAAAAAGTAAATCAAACCCCAAATTGAATAAAACGAATTATTATTATCAACTTTAAGAACCCAATCATCAAAATTCCGAGCTGTCTTAGAAGTTACAACATAAAGCTACAGAAGCATAATTCGCAAATAGAGCTAATGTGCATGAAAGTACCTACCGTTTAGGAGAGCCTGCTTCTTTGCATTATAGGCAGCATTGAAGAGCCTCTCTTTCAGCCCGCCAGAGGATTTTACTGCATTAGTGATTCTAGCAACAACAGGTTTACCATAGATTTAGTGAATTATCCAAAAGCAGCAGAGAGCATATATCAAAAAAAACTGAAGCCATTATTACCCATCATATATTCTATTATATAATCGAGGAACACTGCTGAATACAGTAGGTCTCAGAGCCGCCAAATCATCAAGCAGTTTCATATTGTCCTGCAGAAGTTTTCGAAGTGGTTAGTCCAATCAAATCAATAGAGGAGAAACTGAGGGTGGGGGGCATAAGCAAAGACCAGGCCACAGTTTTTATGACTTTTATCATAAGTATTACAATGGAGCTACTGATATGATCAAAATTATATTTTCAGACGTTTGCCATCACGTGAAGAAACAAAAGTTTATGCCAAATAATTGGTTAAAAGGATTGAGTTTCCAACCCCTTGGTAGAAACCAACAGCAACTCCAAAGTACACTGTTAGGATCTGATTTGCTCGCTCGTAAATGTGTGCCAGCGGAAGATATGAAATGTAACTGGAAAGTAAAAGAGAGTACGACAAAATTAGTTACAAGTATTTAATTGAGAAAATACCACTTAAGAATAGGAATTTAAGAATAGAGGTACATGCCGTAATAATATACAAGGGAGAACTTTTAAAATCTTTTGCTATTAGTTTATTAGTAGAAAGAAGCAATGTACTTACATATCTGAAGAGTAAAATTTCACACTAAAACTAGATCCAGCAACATTTGAAATCAAGTTTGTATGAGTCAATACGACTCCCTTTTCATCCAGAAGAAGAGCAGACCAGTAAGGAATGAGGCATGCATAATAACATAAACAGTAATTTAGATGCTATAGAATGTGTAAGGAACATTATTGTCCCAGCTTTGAAGATCAATAAAATTTCAAGTAAAAAATAACCTTGGGGGTCCCAGTTGTTCCGCTTGTATAGCATATGGTTGCAACATCATCTGGTTTTGGTGGCGAGAATGGCTGAGGGTTACTGCGGCCCTGAAACAAAATTTGTGTGGTCAGAAAACTGTGAAGTGTGAACCAACATGTACCACAACTTATGCTTTACAGAGAAAGAAACAGAGTAATAATTTTTAATATCTCACTGAGAAGACTATAAGGAGATATATGGGAAAGGTGTAGGTGTAGACTTGTTATATAACTAGGTGTCCACTGTTATAATAATTGTTAACGCAACAGAGTATACCTGATTCAGTAATACTGAATATGATAAGACTTTAACTCCTGCTGATGCGGGAAGGGAAGGCAAAGCTTCATTCAACCCTCCAACAACCTACTTGGTACATGAGAAGTATCAAAAACAGAGAGAAAGATAAAGTTAATTTTGAACTGTAATCATAAAACTCAAGAGCGCAATCAATCATTAAGAAGATGAGGTTTCTTCATACCACCACGAGGCGTACACTTGGCATCTCAGACAAGCCGCTAAGTAACTGCAAGCTCGAGCGATAACCCAACCAGAAAAGCAAGCAAAGAGACGTCAGACAAAAGATAATTTAGCAATGGTTAAATCATTCAGGTAACCTTTAAAAACAGAACTTCAAGCAGCAGAGTCATGAACTTACGGAGTTCAACGTCTCCGCCACACAAAATATGGCTTGCACATTTGCATGATTGACAATAAATTGTACAGCATCAGGACCTTGAGCAATTATTGAAAGAAAGAAAAAAGAACATAATTAGAACATTCCTTAAAAAAACTTGCAACAGATAACCAGAATACTTACCAAGAGTATCATACAAAGGAACCGATACATAAGAATAAGCAGAACAAGCATGATCAACAATGGGCCACTCTGGGCGGTTGATAAAGTAAATTCCAACAGAAGATCCCTGACTCAAAAGAAAAACACAAACTGGCGTCAGCTAAGACTTCAATCCACGAAAAAAGAACAGTTAGAATCAAAGCCGTTTACCATAGGGATTCCATGATGAACCAAACCAGAACCTATAGCAGTTCTCGCTGTACCAGCTTCTCCATACGTCATCCATTTGTAGCTAGAAGAAGAGTAAAACAGGTCACGTAATAAGAGTAAGCTTCAAAGAAACTAAGGCATATATAGAATTAGGCATGGGCGTTCGGAGGGCCGTTGGATTCGGTTCGGTTGATTTAAATTAACATAATTTCCATTCAGTTTTTTTACTATTTTTTTGGTCGGATTCGGTTTGGATTATAACATGAAATCACCCCAAAATATTTTTTAAAAACTTATAAAATTAAAAAAACACTCAAAATATATATATTATTCAAAATTTTAATTAAAAACTAATTAAAAAGGCTAAACTAATCAAAAGTATTTAAAATAACAAATAAAACAAAATATTAAAAAATTAAAATACTTTAAAATATCAAAATAACATTTATATATATAAAACATTAAGATATTTAACTAATTTCAGATCCTAATTTGAATTTCAGTTCCGTTTTGGGTGTACTCCTGAATGTACTAAGCTCTTAAATCCAGTTCGGATATTTTTGTATAACGATTCAAATGGGGTATGTTTTTTTCCGGTTCGGGTTCAGGTTGGGACTGGGGTAAAAACGCTCAGGCCTATACAGAATCATCAAAAGTTAGGGAGCTCACTCTCCAACTGTTCCGTCGACGCGAACACGAGTTCCTAAATACTTGTAATCCCGAAAATCATGAACAGCATGCCTTCATATTCATAGAAACAGTAGTAAATAATCAGAAGAGCTGATTAAAATTAATATAGAAGAAGGAGATTTTGAAATCAATACTCAAAGTTGTCATGGAGAGTGGCGATGTCAGGATGATCAGGGAATCTACTAACGAGCTTGAACGGAGATCGAGCAGATCTAATAACAAATATCAAATCGAACAGAGCGTTAAAGACGTTAAAGGAATACAAAACGGGAATGATCGTGTGGATAACCTGTGGACGTTCCAATCGCCAGTGTTGAGTTTCTCGGGGAGCACAACGCTATAGCCATTATCTGGTGGTCATATGATCAGAATCGAAAACGATATTAAGGGGAATCAATCGCAAGGGGAAGATGATCGGAGCTGAGAAGATTGAAATACTGACCAAGACAGAACTCGCCGGCGGCGGTGGGATTGGAGCGGAGGAGAGGGGAGGAGCGAGAAGACGTGATGAGATGGGAGTGGATAGAGTTTATGCGGCGGCGTGCGGCGGAGGAAGAATCCATTTTACGATTCGGAATCTGAAAGTGAAAAAGAGAGAATGGATTGATCCGAAAGGAGAGCACGCTTTTGTGACTCTGCTGATGTCGCTATCCGTTGATTTCGTGAATCTTATGAACTTCTAATAAATTGCATAATAATAATAGTCCCGTAAAGAGAGATAAATGAACTTTTTAAAAGTTTTTTAAAAAACCTTTTGCGCATTAATAATTTTTAAATATTAATTCAAGAAAAATCAATCTAAATTGACCCTGAGAGGCCCATTAAAGGTAGATCCATTACCGTTGTTGTTTTCCTTTTTTGTAATCTAACAGAAGGCCCATTTAGTTGATCAGTTTTCAAATGGTGGTGGAAGTAAAACATACTCTAAAAATACATTTTTTTTACTAAAACATACTCTAAAAATATATTTTTTATTAGATTTTTATTGGATAAAAGTTATGAAAAATTGTTATTTACAAAAAAAAATGTATTTACAATCAAATTTTAATGTATTTTTTTAATATATGTGAAAAATCTAAAATATATATCTTTTTGAAACGGATGGAGTATATTTTTTAAGGCATGAGCTCTAAGGTTTTGAAACATACCTTCAAATGTCATATATTTAATCAATACGATTTTTAACGTTTCATGATTTCAAGCCAACCTGTCTTTTATTTCTCTGAAGGTTTAGTTTTGCCCTCTTCATAACAATAAAAAATATATTTTTCCTTTATTTTAACCATAATCATCACTTCGAATTCATGTGGAGACAACTTAAATAAACACCAAGATTTAGATCGTTCAAAAAAATTAAAAAAAAAAAACACACCAAGATTTAGAATTCAATTGGAAACAAAAATTAAACCAAAAAAAAAAAAAGAACAACAATCAAGCATACAGTCTTTATTATTACATGAAACTAGAGCTAATATGCCTCTTATTAAGCCTAAGTTTGCCTGACAAAACATCTAAGGTTTATAGTTTAGCGTCAAGATCACACACTTGATCCACTACTTCCATTGAAGGAACGCTAAGTACGAGTTTGCAATGCGATGTTGTATTCAAGTGTGCCTTAAAGATTCCCAACACTGTAACTTTCCCTGGCATATTTGCCTTTGTCTCTATCACAATTTTTCTTTGCAATATATCTTGCAAAATATCACCTAAATTTGCAACAAATTTATCAATCTGAAGAACAAGAGGACACGGCAAAATCGCTGAGCCTTTGGCAGGGAGTGTGCTGGAAGGAAGAGTGAGATTTCCCACCAGAATATCCCTATAATAAACCAAGTTTTCTACTGTCTTGTACTCAAAATCGGCAAGATTAGGATTCTTCATCAGCATTTGGAGTGTGAGTGTGAAATTGATCTGGACGTCGAGTGGTGGTGAGATATGTGTGGATACACCTTCAACAGTTGAAGACAAAGTTTGTAGTATTGGATGTTTTGGCTTGAACACTGTCTGTGTAAGGATCAAAATGGTTATAAAGGTGATGAAAAGGATTGAAATAATTCCGGAAACTATGTAACAAATACGTCGTTTGGTCATGATTATAGTAGTGTTTGCTTTTGTCTCTAAAATGTATTAGAGTTTACAGAACTTATAGGCCATTAATTTTCTTGCAAAGATCCAAAGGATGTATACATTTTTAAAGAGTTTTTTAATACATTGATTTGTGATAACTGATGACAATCTGCATTCATTTCTATGGTAGTAATTAGCTGGTATAATAAGGGTGTTGCTGTTTTCTGAAGTGTTATTGTTAAGTCAAACTACTTTTATTAGGCAGATCTATTTCCTTAGCTGAACCTCTCATTCCTTTGAGAACAGTAACGGACTAACTACATGTATTTTGACTTTGATTTGTAAAGATTTATTGCTTTTATTGTATCCATAATTTATACTCTCTCCGTTTCATATTAGTTGTCGTTCTAGGTTTATGCACAAAGATTAAGAAATTAATATTTAATTTTACATGTTTTCAAAATAAAAACACTATTACCAATACATCTAACCATATTTCAATCAGTAGAAAAATTGAACGGAAATTTTGCATTAAAAACCGAAAACAACATTTATTTTAAAACAAAAATTTTACTCTACAACGAAAAGTAATTTGAAATGGAAGGTGTATGAGAGAGCCATATACTCGTTAAAGGATAGTATTGAGTTCAAATGGCAACAAATTTGTTATAAACTGTTGAAAATATTTAATAACCGAGTATATGGATTTATTGCTTTTATTGTATCCATAACTTATATGAGAGATCCATATACTCATTAAAGGATAATATTGGGTTTAAATGGCAACAAATTGTTATAGACTGGTGAAGATGTTTAATAATGAGTGGATCATCTGTGGTCTTTGGGGAAAAATATATTACGGATTTCTTACTTGAAAAAAAAAATAATCCAACCTGTATCAATTGTTAGTGACAATGGTCACAATAATATTGTATTCTTATAGTATGTGGGATAAAATAATCAGAATAATCTACAACCAAAACGTTGACACAGATGAAAAAATATAGAACCAAAACGAGTGGTCCAATACCAAGAAACCCGCATCTTAACGTGCTTACAAGTATTTACTTGAATCTATCTATTTATTGTCATATTATTTCAATATATTACCCAATTTGGTTTATATTATTATTGTATGTGTCTCTCCATACACAAAATCTTGCTTATTAGTGTTTATATCTTAAGATGATATACTTTGTGGACAAAATATAGACATTAATCTATAAGAAAAACGATAATAACATTTTTGTTAGAGAAAAGATTATTAAGTTTAAATGATGTCTGCTGGTACTTTTTGGACTCTGGTTCTAAATGATAGCTTTAGAATAAAAGGCAAATCAGAAGAAGAAAAAAAGAGCAAAAATGTTTATACTAAGATCCATATATAGATCTCCCAAGGCCAAATACAAGTATATAATATAGTTGTATGATATATTCGTAAACACATCTTAAGCTTTTGCTTTCTTTTGCATTTATAAGTTTTATCCCAATTATTTATGTGTTTATATCATTATAATATTTTTATTTTCTATTGCAGTTTGACGTATAATTCACAAGCTTTAAGAAAACAATATTCGTATAAACAAACAGGCTACATATATACAATTTTAACGTCACAAAGAAACTATAAATGTGTAATAAATCACATGCAACGACTCGATGGTCATGTGCCGACATGTGTTAGCTGTTCATTACTCTCCTTCCTTCATGCACCCTCTCGTTAATTCCCAACTCCAATTGACTAATCCATCCTAAATAGATTTTCTTTTAAATTCAATCTCGATCATTGTAAGATTTTAATTATATAGTTGCATGGCTCATCGCTATACTGAATCTCCAATAGTCTTTAAACTCATAACTCTAACTACATGTCTGTAATTTGTCTGCTTGTGTCTCCCCTTAACGTGTCCATGTGATCTTCTTCCTCATTAGTACTATTCTAAACTCAGTTTTTCTTAATTTAAATTATACTCTCTCCGTTTCAAAATATTATACTCTCTCCAGTTTTTAAAGATGTATGTTTTGGTATTTTCACGAAAATATATTAATTATATATTATTTTTAAAAATTATCAAATTTTAATGTATTTTAACTAATAGTCATTCAATAAACTCAATTAATTTTATTAAAAATTTTGCATTTTTATATAAAAACATAAAATATATCTTTGTGAAATAACTTATTTTTCTAAAACATCTATCTTAATAGAACGGAGAGAGTATATTTTAGCGTTTTCACACAGATTAATAAAATATTTAAACATTAAATGCATAATTTTATGTAATTATTTATTTTCCATAATTCTAAACCAATAAAAATTTAGTGAATGCAATTAATCTTCTTGAAATTTACAATTAATCATTATTAGTTGATAAAAAGTGTATCGAAAATATTAAAAAATGTATTTTTTTGGAACAAAACATTTTTCCAGAATATGTATTTTTGTGAAAAGGAAGAAGTAATTAATTAATCTCTCTCATTTCATTTTATATATTTATCTCCATCATGCATTACTCTTCACAAAGTCTAAGCCACTAGCTCGAACTCTTCTCTTAAAACTTTCACACACACAACAAAACCAAACAGCCACACGTCTATAGCACGATTTGCTCTGCCTCACTTTATAAGTAGAGAGATCAATCACAGGGGGAGAAGAAAGGTAGAAGAAGATAATGGTTTCAGAGGCGGTTTCGAAGATAGAATCACCACCGTTGATTGGACCACGTATCTCATTCTCAGCTGATTTATCCGACGGTGGAGATTTCATCTGCATCACTCCCGTGAGGTGTAGTAAAGAGGGGTCAGTGAAAGTCTCCGACTTTGAGTTCTTGTCGGAGAATGTGAGTCAACAGAGGATGCACACCGCCGACGAACTCTTCTCCGAAGGAAAGTTGCTTCCTTTCTGGCAAGCAAAGCACTCAGAGAAGCTTAAAAACGTTAACTTGAAGACCAACGAGGAAGAAGAAGAGAATCGTAATGTGGAAGTGACGATGAAGAGTAGTAGTAATAATGATAACAGAGTGAGTTGGTTTATAGACGAAGACCCATCTCCTCGTCCTCCTAAATGCACAGTTCTTTGGAAAGAGCTTTTGAGGTTGAAGAAACAGAGGAACTCTTCTTCTTCTTCGTTGTCTCCTTCTTCTTCCACGTCATCGTCGAGCTCGCTTGAGGATGCGGCGGGGAAGAGAGAGGAGAGAGAGAAGGAAGGGAAGAGAGGTAAGAAAGGGTTAGAGAGGACGAGGTCGGCGAGTATGAGGATAAGGCCGATGATTCATGTCCCTATTTGCACTCCTTCTAAATCCTCTGTTCCGTTGCCTCCTCTGTTTCCGCTTTCGCTTAAGAAAAACAGAGCAGAGAAACGCACTTGAAACAAAAGTTTGAAGCTATATAACACATTAGTGGTTTGATTTGTTCGTTATTATCATGTGATATGTAACTCTAATGCATGTGATCAAGCTTTCATTCAGATGTATTTTGTGTGTTGAGATCAAGAAATTCGAGTGAAAGATATGTTCCTCTGTTCTTAATCTCTAATTTTCATGTTATTTCTTGATTCAAAAAAGTATGTCATTATCAACAGATGAAGATGTGATTTAGATGTTGAGATGTGAAATGTTGGAGACAAAAGAGTAAATGTCAAAAAAAATAAAAAATGATGAGCCATGAGATAGAAAGAAACAGAGAGTTTTTCTGTTTGTTAGTTAATGATGAGAAAAGTGAATGATGAAAAGACTGATGGGGCACATGCAAGATTTCAGATGTTTTCTCAAAATTTACTTTTCTCTGCACCAATTGATTATGCTTCACCGTTTTGGAACTGGGCTCCATTGTTGCAGACTACAGCTCTCGTTATTCACATTTCTTTTGTACTCTTGTTACTATCTTATTCAACATATTGATAGATATTTTGATCAAAAATATGTAAAAGTCTGATTCCAGGTTGAGAATCATCATTGACATCAATAGGACAGGTTAATCACATAAACTCCGATTATCACAAAGATTCATAATACAACAATGATGTCTTGTTTTTCATTACACAACATATGCAATCAGTATTCCCTTCTCTCTCCCCTCAATGTGTTAAAAGAATGAAGTATTAAGATAAGCAGGGTTGTACACGTGAGGCTTCTAATTTACACACAAGCTCTAACAAAACTATAACACAAACTCTTAAATCATTGACGTCTTTTTCTTCTTCAAAATGCTGAATCAACGTGGAGGTTGAGTCAGAAAGGAATTACCAGAAGTCCTGCAGCATAAAGCATCAGAGAGTATTTGTATTAAGCCATTTCAAAGTCAGATTTGTATGGTGAAAACCACTTTTTGTAAATTTGTAGCTGCTTACCTTAGCTCAAGTCCTGGCTTCTGAAGAAGGTTGCTAGGAACTTGGCCTGTTAGGTTATTGTTTTGCAAGAACCTAATATATCACACATAACTAAGTCAGAAACTCATCCCCTAACAAATTAAATGGAGACATATAGGTTCAAGTTTTATGGAACTTAATTTACAGAGGAAACATGATTAGAGTTATGGTGGGTATAGTGCTCTGTTTACTATGGCCTTTGAATCTTTAAAAGTAAAGCTAAAAGACAAAAGAGCAGATGCCAAAAGAGTAAGGGCTAACTGTCATTATACATAATGAATATAAGGTATCATGTCTTTTCCATCCACAAGGCAAGAATCTTGAGCAGACAATATGCAACTTATTCTAGAGAAGAAGAATCCAAACAAGTAATGGTAATATGAGAATGAAAACTTACAGCTCTCGCAAGCGTGGCACTCCACTGAAGAATGAAGGAAACGTTCCACTGAAACGGTTGTCTTCCAAGTGCCTACAGGATAAAAGAGATGATATTAGCTTATGAGTTGGCGCTTATATGCATCACAACTAGTGAAATGTAAGAGTTATCTACTTACACTGATTCCAGCAGTTTGAGTGAACTCAAGTCAGGTATACTTCCCGAGAGAGAATTGTTTCCCAGCCAACTGTTTGAAACACATGAACGGATGCTGTTAATCTTGTTGAGACATATAACTTTGGTAGTAAAGGTACACTTACATGGAGGACAATGCTGTTAATCTTGCAACTTCAGGTGCTAGCGAACCTGAAAGTCCCATATTCGTTAAGTTCCTGGAAACAATTAGAAAAAAGTGTCAGTAAAAGTCTCAGACAAACACAGACTGACACAATTTAGCAGAGTTCAAAAACTCACAAAGCTACTATGCGTATCCGAGGACCTTCAGAGCAGGTAACTCCAGTCCACGAGTAGTTTTTAGGCATACAAGGATCCCCATTCCAATCAACCGGTGCGTTCTTGAAACTTCTTTTAATAGCATTCAGAGCAGTCGCTGCATACGAAAGGAGAAACACAAAGTCAGCATGTTATCAGAAGCTAATAGCTTACCAAACCATTGAGTGTTGTTTAACAGTCCCTACCATCTCGAACAAGAGTTTTCCCTCCAAGAGCTATCACCTCAAACATTTCACCACCATTGACAAGAGGGGCAAGGGTTGATCCACTTCTAGGACTTAGAGTTAACGTTGTGGGACCTTCAAGAGGCCACCTGCTTGCAAATATAACCGCACCAGCTGGAGTAACAAAGAGCTCTTTATAATACGTTACACCGTTCACAGAAACATCAAACACTCTAGAACCACCACCGTCCAACGAATCAGAGTCATGTGCAAAGTATAGCGCGATATAGTAAACAGACTTTCTCAAGGGCAGTGGAGGCCATGTGAACTCCAATGGTTGAACCTGAGTAGCTCTTAGATCCGTGTTGAATATCCTCGAAGGGGGACGGTTCCAGAAACCAGAGACATCTAGCTTCCTGTTGTTTGGTACTGTCGAGTTAAGCGAGTACGGCTCCCAAAACCTATCGAACTCATCATCTGGAAACCTGAAAAGCAATGTATAATACCACAGGTCGTTAACTCAACTAGAAATAACTCTGGTAGGTACGTCTCCAGTTTCGAGAGCTGCGATTTAAATGGATTTAATCGTCCATGTAACAGATTCAAATGCAAAGTCTTTGGATCTAGAAAACTTTTAAGACAAAACTAATAATATTACCCAAGGTTCTAAAAATCGGTTAGGCGGCGCCTAAGCGGCAATTCTTTCCCATCCGAAACGATTTTCTTAAAATTTGATTTATACTGATTTATATAATTTAAGTAGGTTTATATTTTTCAATCGGTTTAAATCGGTATAAATTAGTCTAAATATGTTAAATTAAATAACAATATTAGTATAAATCCACAACTTTGTTTAATTTCTTTAGTTTTGTAAATATAATTTTGATAATTCATCACAATAATTTTGTAATTAAATTCAAAAACTAAAATATCTCATATAAAACAAGTCAATAATTCGTTAACGCTTAGACCTCGCATATATACCGAATAATACGTCTAGTCGTTAGTCCCCTATAAAGCGCCTAGTTACCGCCTAACGATCTTTTGAACATTGAATTATTACCTGATGATTGGTCCGCTGTACCCAAAAGCATGCCTAGCAACAAGACTAAGACCAAAGTCTCTAAACTCAGTAGAGTTATAAACAGTGCCATCAAGCCTAACAACCTCCAAGGCCGAGATGAAAGGATCAGAAGCAGTGTAAGAGTTGGAAGCAACACAGACACTTATAGACTTCCCTTGAGCAAGAAACACTCCTTCGTAATAAGAAGCGAGACCGTCGGCGTAATCCGCCGTGGTGTTAACGACTCCCCAAAGCGTCCCGTCGACGATCTGGTCGAACACCGGCGGAGGGTTGGCTTTTCCGTTAACTCCTCCGTAGAAGTAAGTGGTTCTGATCATGTAGTTCCAGCCGCGGGAGACGGTGATGACGTAGCAGAATTTGCTGCGGCGATGAGTGGTGGTGGGGAGGTTGAGAGGGAATGATCTGACGGTGGATAAGAGTTGGTTGAGTACTTGTTCGGAGACGTTTTTGGAAGTTCCGGTGGAGATGAAATCGTCGTCGGGTTGCCATCTAAGGCCGTTGATTAGGGATGTGGCGGAGGCGCCGCAGTCGATCAGAATCGCTGAAATTGGAAATTCAAAATTTAGAAGGAGAATTAGAGATATGAGGAAAGAGAGGTGGAGATCGTACCGGAGGGCTGAGAGAGAGTGGAGGAGACGAGGGAGAAGACGAGGAGGAGGATGAGGCGGAGATGGGACATGGCGGTGGAGAAGCAGTTAGCATAAGAGAGAGAGAGGAAGAAGAAGAAGAAAAGAGGGTTTAGGTGGGAAGGAGGGGGAGGGGTTGACCCTCCAGCTCCAGAGATGAGAGAAAGTGACAAAGAAGCAGAGAGAATTAGAGGAACAGGTCAGAGTCAGCGAGGAAGAAGACGATTCTTTTGTATAATCCTAATTTGGGAATTTTTTTTTGTGCCTCTCTGTTTTGGTTTTTCTTCAGAAGGAATAATATTATCTTATTCTGTTATATTTCTGTTACGGTCTATGTGTTGATAATTAAACCGGCGGTCTTGTAGTCCCGGTTCGATTCAGGCTTAACTTTTATTATTTTCTTTCAATATTTCTGAGTTATGTAGTTTTCTATAAACTAAGACAGTATATTTGTGATTAGTTCCGTGATAAATAATCTATTTTTTTAAGTATCATTTTATTTTTTTTATTTTGTTTCAAAATAAAATAAATATTATTCTACAATTCCAATGTAATTTTGTACAATAAATCTACCTTTTATCTTTTTAAATAACTAATAAAATTTTATTTAAATCATTCTCAATCAATTAATTATACATTAAATAGATATATATTAATTTATTATATATTTTTTTAATTTTCGTTAAAATTGTTAAAATAATACTTATTATGAAACAAAATTATTATGAAATTATTATGAAACAAAATTATTATGAAACGAAAGGAATATAATACAATACTTACGTGACGTGTAACATTTATGATTTTCATTAGGTAATTTTGGTGGTTGGAAAGACCCTTGTTCCACGCTGTTTGAAAGACCTTTAAAGCTTTTACGATTTTCATCTTTTAACAATATCAATAGACCTGCACATTTATTTTGTAGTAATAACTTGGTTTTCTTATTCCTTAACATTGTTAACTTAAACTAAAATATCTTAAATTCCAAAAATATCTAATTGTTAAAGCTTCCTTTACGTTTGCTCACTATTTTTCTTTGCTTCTTCAAAATGCACACTTTCAATAAAGCTTTGGATGCAAAGCGTGTGCTCGTTACTCTCAATCTGCTCGTATTATTAAAATAGAAGAATGGCATGTATGTGCATTTTGTCCAAAGCTCATACATGTCCCACTTTGTGGTCGACCACCACAACGGTCAAAAGTCTCTCTAAAATATCATTGTTTTGTGGAATATAGCTAAATTAAGATTGAAGCCCACTAAATGCAATATGAGATGTTGTTAGAATAAGCAGAGTTTTGATTAATTTGATTACTAGGGGTTTATGGGTTTTATATAGAGGAAAGAGTCTTAAACCCATCCAAACTATATAAAAAGGTAAACTGGAAAAGAGTAACAAGAACAATATGTAAATATTCCTCTTCAATTCGAAAGTGAAACCCTAATTTGAAAATATTTGAGAAATTCAGAAGTTAAGGAAATATTAACAAAAAGAAAATCCCAATATTTTAGGAAATTTTGTTTAAATAATAGAAAGTTATTGCAAGGAAAAACTATATTTTATAGTCTCTCAAATTCCCTAAATTTTATTATAAATTAAAACATTGAAGATAATAAGGTAACATTCTTTTTATAACATATTATTTTGGTAAAATATCTACTAGCTGGATAAGTTCATAAGTTTAAAGATTCTATACTCATTTTATTAGTAACAAATATATATTTTCTTGTGTCTATAATTTTATCTTTTATAAAACCTATATTCTTCATGGCTAAGAAACAGGCTTTGGTTAACATGAGAAAAAATTTACAGGAGCTGGAGGTGAAGATGGCAAACACTAGCTTAACCAATGAGAAGGATATGGAAGAGAATGCATCTGAGACTTGTTCTCACATGAAAAAACTTTGTGACAGTATCACAAAAGCTAGAGTTCTTATGAGCAAAGCATTTTCAACCTTCAATTTCTTGACTATTATCAACCTAAGTTATACTAATCTAGAGAATGAAGGTACTATTGCTCTAGTAAACGCTCTCAAGAACTCTGCTCCATCTCTTAAAGCTATAGAAATGGCTGGAAATAACATAACCGATGAGGTGGCTCCAGATATCGCAGCTTGTTTGGCAGCAAAGAAACATCTGAAAAGGTTGAACTTGTCGAAGAATGATCTAAAGGATGAGGGATGTTTTGTGATTGCACAAAGTCTGGAAGCTTTGGAGTTGAAGTATGTTGATATGAGCTATAATAACCTGAGAAGAGAAGGAGCATTGAGCTTGGCTCATGTGGTTGTCAAGAAAGAAGGTTTCAAGATGTTGAACATTGATGGGAATATGATTTCATTTGAAGGTATTGAGGAAGTTAGGGAGATATTTAAGAACTGTCCTAAGTTGCTTGGACCCTTGGGTGTGAGAATGACCCTGATGAAGGTGATGAAGATGATGATCAAGAGTTGGAAAATCTTGAAGATTATGAAGATGAATTTGTGAGTGTATTTTACTTTTAGTTTGTAATGTACTAATAGAGATTTGGGATCTGGTTATCTCAAATTCAGACGCTAAAGTATTACATGTTAGAATGGCATTAAGTTACATTAGCAAGAAGAACATAAACACTTTCTAAAACACACACACATATAGGTAGAAGAAGAGACCAAATTCAAACTCAGATCACACGTTATCTGTTTCTTCTACTTCCATCTAGACCTTTTCTTCTTATGACATTTCCTTTTATCATTCTCTTCTTTACCATTTCCTTTTCATCTAGACCAAACTCAAACTCTGATCACACTTGAACATTGCCTTTTCATCATCCTCTTCTTTACCATCTTCAGACATTATATTTACACAATTATCTCCGCTTATTATTAGTGGGTCGTAACTAAGGGCTCATTTCGTAACCAATGTGTCATTCTTTATCTGCGGCCTGACAAGTGGTATCTAAATTGGGCTTGCACTAATAGGATATCTAACATGGTCATAACTGGGCTCCACAAATGTTGGTATATGTTAAGTGTTCATAAAACAAACAAAATTTAAAAACAAATAAAAGTTAATAACAGCAGTAATAATCACATTTGTATTAGATTGTATCACTGTATTTATCTCGTTTTAATCAGATTGAGCTTACCTTACCCTTGGGGATAGGGTCACAATCATCTGGACCATCATGCACCCTTAAACCAAGATCTTGAAATTGTTAAAAGAAGCACGTTGTGATACACGTGCTATACCTTTTTGTTTGCTTGTTTGTTTCTGTACCGGTTCCAAGAAAGAGGTAATAAGACAACACCGACAATACATATTAGTAATCTCCATTTAGAAGCTGAAGTTATAATTCATATACTCCCTCTGTTTCGAATTACTTGTCGTTATGGAGTAAAATTTTTGTTTCAAAATAAGTGTCGTTTTCGGTTTTCAATGCAAAATTTATTGGTAATATTCTTTATTTTATTTTTCTATTGGTTGATATATGGTTAGGTGTATTGGTAATAGTGTTTTTATTTTGAAAATATGTAAAATTAAATGTTTTCTTAATCTGTGTGCATAAACCTAGAACGACAACTAATATGAAACGGAGGGAGTAGTAAATGAGTTTTATCAGTGGTCACATACTCCATCCGATTCAAAATAATACATATTCTAAAGTTCTCACACTTATTAAGAAAATACGTAAAACTTTATAATAAATATATTATTTTCCAGTTTTAACTATTTTCTATAAATTTTGACTAATCAAAATTCAGTAAATACAATTAATATTTTTGAAGTCTATAATTTATCATTATTATATACATTAAAAAAATCTAAAATATGATTCTTTTAAAAACAATTTTTTTCTTTAGAATATTAATCTTTTTGAAACGGAAAGAGTATAAGATAGTATTTATGGTTCATTAGATGCAATATTGATCTTTTATATGCATAGTTGTAGATATCCATTAATGTTTTTGGTTACGGCCGTTTTATCTTTTAACTAACTTTAAATTGGATGATTCCGAAGGATTCCTTTTGTTCTGGTAATGGAATAGATCGATGTTAAGTGTTCATGACTGTGTTTGTTCCATTGAATCAGTATTCTTATCCAAACTAGTTATAGTTTCCTTGGACGATATGTGAGTGAGACACTAGTTATGGATGAGAATGATATTTTCATGTGGATGTCATGCTTTCAACAAAAGCTAAGGAGACAAACAATAACTCTATGTGGCCAATACAAAAACATTCTATATACGTATCCTTTCTCTACCTAAATATATAGATATGTGAAATTTGTTAACCAATAGTTCATACACATGTGTAAGCTTTGTTTATGTATAAGCTCAATTCATGGTTACAATTTAAAAATAAAATAAAGGAGGGGTTCATAAAGGCTCCACTAAGATAGTCAAAAGATGATTTTTGCTTATGCAAATCATTTTGAGCCATGAGATGTACACTTTCGTTTCGAATCATGTGTTCTGATTCCATATAGCGTTCTACTAGTTTTGGAATGATTAAATTTGTTCCGTTTTTATTTTTCTTGGTAAATTCTTTTGGAATAAATACGAAATCAAGGATCATATTATCATAAATAAATTGCATCTTTGTAAATCGCTTTCAAATATGCCAACACACCTAGAATAAAAATGTACAGTCTCGTTTTCACATTATAACACCATAAGATAATTACTAGTTTTGGGCATTTTACCTGAACCCGAAGATTTGACTCAAAATCAATCCAAAAAATTCAAGTCCGAGTATTTTTCATGCCTTATGTTCATATTTTGGATAAATTTTATATCTTTTTGATATTTAAATATTTTTTATATGTTTTTGGGCTGGACCCGATCCGGAACCGACCCAAATTGATTTTTTTAAATTATTTTATTGAGTCCAATTATTTAAAACCTAATCTGATTCGGACTCGACTAGATCCGAACTGACCCCAAACTGAGAATTTCAAATTACTCTATTAGGTGTTATACTCTAAGATCTGATAGACTCAAACCTAAAAGGATCCGATCTCAATCCGATCTTAGGATCCGAATGTCCAGGTTTAGTTTGGTTACATGCATTCAAAACGTAAGGCTTAAGTTTCAGTCTCCACTAATTTCAAGTGCTATGACGTATTTTTTTGCCTTTAGATCCTCCATTAGTTGAAAAAAACAACTAATATTTGATGGATAACGATTCGAGTTTCACTCTTGTATTTAAATTATTTTATGTTTGTGCGTGTGTGCATCATGGGGGCTTGTGTGACATGACAAGTCAAATTATTTTCGTATATAAAATTATCAACACTTTAATTTGCTTATGTCGCCTGTCGGTATTCACTTAATAATTGTAAAAACTAAATTAATGTAATTAAAAGCATCTTTAAGTAATAGGACACAAATTTTTAAAAAGGTAAAGCATGATCGTTTGGTGCAGCCAAGGGTTGCTATGCTACTTTCTAAATTCATTTCAATGCGTTGGTTCGAGACTTAGGACCACATGTGCTGATCAAAGACTCAATAATATATATGTAAATTGATATTTGTCGACAGATTACGTCTGCAGGTCAGCTCCTTTTTCTACCTTCTCTTGATTAAATTATTGTCATAACTTTTTATGTTCTCTCATGCTTACGTTATAGAATCCTCCTCTATTTTTTTTTAATAAAACAAATTCACTGTATTCATTCCAATAGTGTATCAATCTAATGGTAAATTATTTCATTATAATTCCTTCAGGAGAAGAGTTTTAGCGTAAATTTTCGGACTCAACAATGACATTTTTTTGAAGGGTAGTCACAATATATTTTGACCATTTTATGACTGTGCTAGAATATTAAAACAATGATAGGTTCTTCATGGGATTAAACAACGATTAAACTCATATATCACTAATCACACTTTGTTGTTCACATCATCTTTTCATCTGCTTGGTACTGGTACGTAGGGGTGGGCAAAAAAACCGAACCGAACCGAGTCAAACCGAACCAACTGAACCGAAACCGATTCGAACCGAACCAAAGTCTATTTCAAATCATTCGGTTGAAGATTTTCCCAACCCGAATGGTTCGGTTCAGTTCGGTTTAAAACCGAACCGAACCGATAAACCGAAGTGTTTTTATAATTATTTAAATTAAAAATATTAGTAATATCAAGATATTAAAATCATAAGATAAAGCCCACATAATTTCCTTTTTTTCTTTTTATTTAGTTAATTTTTGTTTGATTGAGTTTTAATAAAGTTATAAACTATATTTGTGACTTTTTAAAGGTTTTTATTTTGATTTTATACTGAATTTAATTTACATACTTTTTATTATGACCAATGCGATTATTTCATAACAACTATACATTTATGTATTAAAACATGATTTCTCAAAAATAAATAAAAGAAGAGAAATCCGATTAAACCGAACCGAAATATAAACCGAATTGAATACAAACCAAACCGAATATAAACTGAACCGAATATAAACCGATCCAAAACCGATCCAAACCGAACTAACTATGGTTTACTTCAACTGATAAAATTCTAGAACCGAATTAACTAAACCGAACTGAATCCGAACCGAACCGATGAAATAACCAAAGTGCCCACCCCTACTGGTACGTAAGAGCATCATTATCCCTAAGAACCAAATGAGGTTCTTAATTTTTTTGTTTGTTTGTCTGATTAAAAAAAAAAACTCAATCGTGGGCCGACACGTGTTAATGGGGTCTGCGAACAGTGCAAAGAACGGTTTTTATTTAAGAGTTTTTGGAACCGTCTATTACACTGTTCACGGACCCCATATATCAGTGGGACCCGCAAACAGTGCAAGACACCCCCTTGAGAACCCCGGATAATGATGCTCTAATACGAATGAATACACACATTCTGATTCACATATTTAGTGCACTGATTAATACGTGATCATCCACTTGGAACATATTGTAAAATGATACTGGTACTAGAAGCTGAGTACTTAATTTGGAAAAGAACTTAAATAGGAAAAGAACTTAAATAGGAAAAGAAAAAAAAAACTGAGATCTACTTGTCATATATAATGCATATCGAAGGTATCTTCGTACAAAACCAACAATGCATGGTCTCGATTTTTATGAGAAATTATAAATTATGTGTCTACTTGTTTATGTCTGCTATACATTTGCTTTGTACGTAATATGGAAACACACATTCTGATTCACATATCTAGTGCACTGATTAATGTATTATCATCCACTTGGAACATACTGTAAAATGTTACTAGTACTAGAAGCTTAGTACTTATTTTGGAAAAGAACTTAAATAGGAAATGAAAAAACTGAGATCTACTTGTCATATATAATACATATCAAGGTATCTTCGTACAAAACCAGCAATGAATGGTCTCTTGTCGAATTTTGTGAGAAATTATAAACTATGTATCTACTTGCGTTCATGTCTGCTATGCACCTCAAAAAGTTTTGTAAAAGATATTATTATGGTCGCCACAGTTCATGGATGCTGTCTAGCTAGCTTATATTTGTATACACATTCTTTATTACACAAGCTGCGAAAGCTTTTCCATTACAGGAAACCCAGAATCTCAAAAATCTCTCTTACCCTCTTCAAATATAGGAAACAGCTTACACTTTCTAGCTAGCCTTTCTTTCTCACAAGTTATACGGTAAAGAAGAGGTTGGGGCCGAATTGCTTTTATAACAGCATTCACATTGCAAGATTCTTAAAAGAGTCTTGAAAAATAATTGAACTAAATTCTCAACTTTGAAATACTCGATTAATATTTAGTTATATTGGTTTTTGAGAAATTTTCCAAGAGCTTTGTAATGTGGATGTAATTAAATATACTTTTTTTGAAACACAATTGATACATTTCCTATTTTTAGTTAAAGAAACTAACATTTAGTAATTTGATCAAGAAACAATCACAAGTTCCAGATACAAACAGAGATAAACAATTTTGCTAAATTTCAGTGAACGGTGGTGCAACTATGCATTAATACAAGATTTTCATATTTTTGATTTTTTTATAAAATATGTGAGTTTATCCCTACGGAAATATTGAGTTTTCGGTAAATATTCTATATACTTAAATTATATGCTTTTGTGTTTCTTATTAACTTATAAACACATTCTAAATTTGAATTAATGTATGGAAAACTTTTTTCTCATGATAAATGGATATAATTTATAATTATTTGATAATTAATTTAATAAAACTTCATAATCTACTTAAAACAGTGAAACAACCACTAAAATATTTATCAGACAACAAATGTTCTAAACCTCTTTGAACATCATCCTCTGTCAGTGAACGATGAAATTATGCATTAAAAGAAGATTTTTATATTTTTAAATTTTTTTCAAAATATGTAAGTTAACTCCTATGGAAATATTGAGTTTAGGTAAATACTCTAATTATTCGATAATTAATTTGATAAAACTTCATAATCTACCTAAAACAGTGAAATAACCACTAAAATATCTATTTTCTAAAGAAAAAGAGACAACAAATATTCTAAAACTTTTTGAACATCATTCTCTATTAGTTAATAATGAAACCATGCATTAAAACAAAATTTTCATATTTTTGAAAATTTCTCAAAATATGTGGTTAACCCCTTTGAAAATATTGAGTTTTCGGTGAATCTTCTATATACTGAAACTTATATACTTTTGTGTTATCTTAAAAATTAATAAACACATTCTAAACTTGAATTAATGTATTTAAAATCTTTTCATGATAAATGGGTAAATTTTCTAATTATTTGATAATTAATTTGATAAAACTTCATAATCTACCTAAAACAGTGAAATAACCACTAAAATATCTATTTTCTAGAGAAAAAGAGACAACAAATGTTCCAAACCTCTTTGAACATCATCCTATGTTAGTGAATAATGAAACCATGCATTAAAAAAAGATTTTCATATTTTTGATTTGTTTTTCAAAATACGTGGATTAACCTCTTTGAAAATATTGAGTTTTCGGTAAATCTTCTATATACTGAAAATTATAGCTTTTGTGTGTCTTAAAAATTAATAAACACATTATAAACTTCAAGTAATGTATTTAAAACCTTTTCATGTTAAATGAGTATAATTTCTAATTATTTGATAATTAATTTAATAAAACTTCATAATCTACCTAAAACAGTGAAATAACCACTAAAATATCTATTTTCTAGAAAAAAGAGATAACAAATGTTCTAAAACTTTTTGAACATCATTCTCTATTAGTTATTGATGAAACCATGTATTAAAACAAAATTTTCATATTTTTGAAAATTTCTAAAAATATGTGGGTTAACCCCTTTGAAAATATTGAGTTTTCGGTGAATCTTCTATATACTGAAACTTATATGCTTTTGTGTTTCTTAAAAATTAATAAACACATTCTAAACTTGAATTAATGTATTTAAAATCTTTTCATGACAAATGGGTAAATTTTCTAATTATTTGATAATTAATTTGATAAGACTTCATAATCTACCTAAAATAGTGAAATAACCACTAAAATATCTATTTTCTAGAGAAAAAGAGACAATAAATGTTCCAAACCTCTTTGAACATCTTCCTATGTTAGTGAATAATGAAAACATGCATTAAAAAAATATTTTCATATTTTTTATTTTTTTTCAAAATACGTGGATTAACCCCTTTGAAAATATTGAGTTTTCTGTAAATCTTCGATATACTGAAAATTATATGCTTTTGTGTGTCTTAAAAATTAATAAACACATTCTAAACTTGAAATAATGTATTTAAAACCTTTTTCATGTTAAACGGGTATAATTTCTAATTATTTGATAATTAATTTGATAAAACCTCATAATCTACCTAAAACAGTGAAATAACTACTAAAATATCTATTTTCTAGAGAAAAATAGACAACAAATGTTCCAAACTTTTTTGAACATCATCCTATGTTAGTGAACGATGAAACCATGCATTAAAACATAATTTTCATATTTTTGGAAATTTCTCAAAATACGTAGGTTAACCCCTTTGAAAATATTGAGTTTTCGGTATATCTTCTATATACTGAAACTTATATGCTTTTGTGTGTCTTAAAAACTAATAAACACATTCAAAACTTGAAATAATGTATTTAAAACCTTTTTCATGTTAAATGGGTATAATTTCTAATTATTTGATAATTAATTTGGTAAAACTTCATAATCTACCTAAAACAGTGAAATAACCATTAAAATACTATTTTCTAGAGAAAAGGAGACAACAAATGTTCCAAACCTTTTTGAACATCATCCTATATTAGTGAACGATGAAACCTTGAAATAAAACAAGATTTTTCATTTTCTTGATTTTTTTTTTCAAAATACGTAGGTTAACCCCTTTGAAAATATTGAGTTTTTGGTAAATCTTCTATACACTGAAAATTATATGCTTTTGTGTGTCTTAAAAATTAATAAACACATTCTAAACTTTAAATAATGTATTTAAAACTTTTTTCATGTTAAATGAGTATAATTTCTAATTATTTTTTAATTAATTTGGTAAAACTTCATAATCTACCTAAAACAGTGAAATAACCACTCAAATGTATATTTTCTAGAGAAAAAGAGACAACAAATGTTCCAAACCTTTTTGAACATCATCCTATGTTAGTGAACGACGAAACCATGCATTAAAACAAGATTTTTATATTTTTGAAATTTTCTCAAAATATGTGGGTTAACCCCTTTGAAAATATTGAGTTTTCGGTAAATCTTCTATATACTGAAACTTATATGCTTTTGTGTTTCTTAAAAATTAATAAACACATTCTAAACTTGAATTAATGTATTTAAAATCTTATTCATGATAAATGGGTAAATTTTCTAATTATTTGATAATTAATTGTATAAAACTTCATAATCTACCTAAAATAGTGAAATAACCACTAAAATATCTATTTTCTAGAGAAAAGGAGACAACAAATGTTTCAAACCTTTTTGAACATCATCATATGTTAGTGAACGACAAAACCATGCATTAAAACAAGATTTTTATATTTTTGGATTTTTCTCAAAATATGTGGGTTTTAGGTATTGAGTTTTTGATAAATCTTCTATATACTGAAACTTATATGCTTTTGTGTTTCTTAAAAATTAATAAACACATTCTAAACTTGAAATAATGTATTTAAAACCTTTTTCATGTTAAATGGGTATAATTTCTAATTATTTGATAATTAATTTGATAAAACCTCATAATCTACCTAAAACAGTGAAATAACCACTAAAATATATATTTTCTAGAGAAAAGGAAACAACAAATGTTCCAAACCTTTTTGAACATCATCCTATGTTAGTGAACGACGAAACCATGCATTAAAACAAGATTTTCATATTTTTGAAATTTTCTCAAAATATGTGGGTTAACCCCTTTGAAAATATTGAGTTTTCGGTAAATCTTCTATATACTGAAAATTATATGCTTTAGTGTTTCTTAAAAATTTATAAATACATTCTAAATTTGAAATAATGTATTTAAAACTTTTTTCATGTTAAATGGGTATAATTTCTAATTATTTGATAAAACCTCATAATCTACCTAAAACAGTGAAATAACCACTAAAATATCTGTTTTCTAGAGAAAAAGAGACAACAAATGTTCTAAACCTTTTTGAACATCATCTTATGTTAGTGAACGATGAAACCATGCATTAAAACATAATTTTCATATTTTTGAAAATTTCTCAAAATATGTTGGTAAACCCCTTTGAAAATATTGAGTTTTCGGTAAATCTTCTATATACTGAAACTTATATGCTTTTGTGTGTCTTAAAAATTAATAAACACATTCTAAACTTGAAATAATGTATTTAAAACCTTTATCATGTTAAATGGGTATAATTTCTAATTATTTGATAATTAATTTGATAAAACCTCATAATCTACCTAAAACAGTGAAATAACCACTAAAATATCTATTTTCTAGATAAAAGGAGACAACAAATGTTCTAAACCTTTTTGAACATCATCCTATGTTAGTGAACGACGAAACCATGCATTAAAACAAAATTTTTATATTTTTGGATTTTTCTCAAAATATGTGGGTTAGCCCCTTTGAAAATATTGAGTTTCCGGTAAATCTTCTATATACTGAAACTTATATGCTTTTGTGTTTCTTAAAAATTAATAAACACATTCTAAACTCTAATTAATGTATTTAAAATCTTTTTCATGATAAATGGGTAAATTTTCTAATTATTTGATAATTAATTTGATAAAACTTCATAATCTACCTAAAACAGTGAAATAACAACAAAAATATTTATTTTCTAGAGAAAAGGAGACAAAAAATGTTCTAAAACTTTTTGAAAATCATTCTATGTTAGTTAATGATGAAACCATGCATTAAAACAAGATTTTTATATTTTTGAAATTTTCTCAAAATATGTGGGATAACCCCTTTGAAAATATTGAGTTTTCGGTAAATCTTCTATATACTGAAAATTATATGCTTTAGTGTTTCTTAAAAATTTATAAACACATTCTAAATTTGAAATAATGTATTTAAAACCTTTTTCATGTTAAATGGGTATAATTTCTAATTATTTGATAATTAATTTGATAAAACCTCATAATCTACCTAAAACAGTGAAATAACACTAAAATATCTATTTTCTAGAGAAAAGAGACAACAAATGTTCCAAACCTTTTTCAAAATCATCCTATGTTAGTTAACGACGAAACCATGCATTAAAACAAGATTTTTATATTTTTGGATTTTTCTCAAAATATGTGGGTTAACCCCTTTGAAAATATTGAGTTTTCGGTAAATCTTCTATATACTGAAACTTATATGCTTTTGTGTTTCTTAAAAATTAATAAACACATTCGAAACTTGAATTAATGTATTTAAAAACTTTTTCATGATAAATGGGTAAATTTTCTAATTATTTGATAATTAATTTGATAAAATTCATAATCTACCTAAAACAGTGAAATAACAACTAAAATATTTATTTTCTAGTGAAAAGGAGACAAAAAATGTTGTAAAACTTTTTGAAAATAATTCTATGTTAGTTAATGATGAAACCATGCATTAAAAGAAGATTTTTATATTTTTGAAATTTTCTCAAAATATGTGGGTTAACCCCTTTGAAAATATTAAGTTTTCGATAAATCTTCTATATACTGAAAATTATATGCTTTAGTGTTTCTTAAAAATTTATAAACACATTCTAAATTTGAAATAATGTATTTAAAACCTTTTTCATGTTAAATGGGTATAATTTCTAATTATTTAATAATTAATTTGATAAAACCTCATAATCTACCTAAAACAGTGAAATAACCACTAAAATATCTATTTTCTAGAGAAAAGGAGACAACAAATGTTCTAAACCTTTTTGATTATCATCATATGTTAGTGAACGATGAAACCATGCATTAATACATAATTTTCATATTTTTGGAAATTTCTCAAAATATGTGGGTTAACCCCTTTGAAAATATTGAGTTTTCGGTAAATCTTCTATATACTGAAAATTATATGCTTTTGTGTGTCTCAAAAACTAATAAACACATTCTAAACTTGAAATAATGTATTTAAAACTTTTTTCATGTTAAATGAGTATAATTTCTAATTATTTTTTAATTAATTTGGTAAAACTTCATAATCTACCTAAAACAGTGAAATAACCACTAAAATATATATTTTCTAGAGAAAATGAGACAACAAATGTTCCAAACCTTTTTGAACATCATCCTATGTTAGTGAACGATGAAACCATGCATTAGTAAAAGATTTTTTTATTTTTGAATTTTCTCAAAATATGTGGGTTAACCCCTTTGAAAATATTGAGTTTTCGGTAAAACTTCTATATACTGAAAATTATACGTTTTGTGTGTCTTAAAAATTAATAAACACATTCTAAACTTGAAATAATGTATTTAAAACCCTTTTCATCTTAAATGGGTATAATTTCTAATTATTTGATAATTAATTTTATAAAATTTCATAATCTACCTAAAACAGTGAAATAACCACTAAAATATCTATTTTCTAAAGAAAATGAGACAAAAAATGTTCCAAACCTTTTGAACATCATCCTATGTTAGTGAACGACGAAACCATGCATTAAAACAAGTTTTTTATATTTTGAATTTTTCTCAAAATGTGTGGGTTAACCCCTTTGAAATATTAAGTTTTCGGTAAATTTTCTATATACTGAAAATTATAGGTTTTGTGTGTCTTAAAAATTAATAAACACATTCTAAACTTGAAATAATGTATTTAAAGCCCTTTTCATCTTAAATGGGTATTATTTCTAATTATTTGATAATTAATTTTATAAAACTTCATAATCTACCTAAAACAGTGAAATAACCACTAAAATATCTATTTTCTAGAGAAAATGAGACAAAAAATGTTCCAAACCTTTTTGAACATCATCCTATGTTAGTGAACGACGAAACCATGCATTAAAAAAAGTTTTTTTATATTTTGAATTTTTCTCAAAATGTGTGGGTTAACCCCTTTGAAATATTAAGTTTTCGGTAAATCTTCTATATACTGAAACTTATAGGTTTTGTGTGTCTTAAAAATTAATAAACACATTCTAAACTTTAAATAATGTATTTAAAGCCCTTTTCATCTTAAATGGGTATAATTTCTAATTATTTGATAATTAATTTGATAAAACTTCATAATCTACCTAAAACAGTGAAATAACCACCAAAATATCTATTTTCTAGAGAAAAGGAGACAAAAAATGTTCCAAACCTTTTTGAACATCATCCTATGTTAGTGAACGACGAAACCATGCATTAAAACAAGTTTTTTATATTTTTGGATTTTTCTCAAAATATGTGGGTTAACCCCTTTGAAAATATTGAGTTTTCGGTAAATCTTCTATATACTGAAACTTATATGCTTTTGTGTTTTTTAAAAATTAATAAACACATTCTAAACTTGAATTAATGTATTTAAAATCTTTTTCATGATAACTGGGTAAAATTTCTGATTATTTGATAATCAATTTGATAAAATTTCATAATCTACCTAAAACAGTGAAATAACCACTAAAATATCTATTTTCTAGTGAAAAAGAGACGACAAATGTTCTAAAACTTTTTGAAAATCATTCTCTGTTAGTTAATGATAAAACCATGCATTAAAACAAGATTTTTATTTTTTTGAAATTTTCTCAAAATATGTGGGTTAACCCCTTTGAAAATATTGAGTTTTCGGTAAATCTTCTATATACTGAAAATTATATGCTTTAGTGTTTCTTAAAAATTTATAAACACATTCTAAATTTGAAATAATGTATTTAAAACCTTTTTCATGTTAAATGGACATAATCTCTAATTATTTGATAATTAATTTGATAAAACCTCATAATCTACCTAAAACAGTGAAATAACCACTAAAATATCTATTTTCTAGAGAAAAGGAGACAAAAAAATGTTCTAAACCTTTTTGAACATCATCCTATGTTAGTGAACGATGAAACCATGCATTAAAACATAATTTTCATATTTTTGGAAATTTCTCAAAATATGTGGGTTAACCCCTTTGAAAATATTGAGTTTTCCGTAAATCTTCTATATACTGAAACTTATATGCTTTTGTGTGTCTTAAAAATTAATAAACACATTCTAAACTTGAAATAATGTATTTAAAACCTTTTTCATGATAAATGGGTATAATTTTATAATTATTTGATAATTAATTTGATAAACTTCATAATCTACTTATAATAGTGAAATAACCACTAAAATATCTATTTTCTAGAGAAAGGGAGAAAAAAATGTTCCAAACTTTTTTGAACATCATCCTATGTTAGTGAACGATGAAACCTTGAATTAAAACAAGATTTTTCATTTTCTTGATTTTTTTTCAAAATATGTGGGTTAACCCCTTTGAAAATATTGAGTTTTTGGTAAATTTTCTATATACTGGAAATTATATGCTTTTGTGTGTCTTAAAAATTAATAAACACATTCTAAACTTTAAATAATGTATTTAAAATTTTTTTCATGTTAAATGAGTATAATTTCTAATTATTTTTTAATTAATTTGGTAAAACTTCATAATCTACTTAAAACAGTGAATTAACCACTAAAATATATATTTTCTAGAGAAAAAGAGACAACAAATGTTCCAAACCTTTTTGAACATCATCCTATGTTAGTGAACGACGAAACCATGCACTAAAACAAGATTTTCATATTTTTGAAATTTTCTCAAAATAAGTGGGTTAACCCATTTGAAAATATTGAGTTTTCGGTAAATCTTCTATATACTGAAACTTATATGCTTTTGTGTTTCTTAAAAATTAATAAGCACATTCTAAACTTGAATTAATGTATTTAAAATCTTTTTCATGATAAATGGGTAAATTTTCTAATTATTTGATAATTAATTGTATAAAACTTCATAATCTACCTAAAACAAGGAAATAACAACTAAAATATTTATTTTCTAGTGAAAAAGAGACAAAAAATGTTCTAAAATTTTTTGAAAATCATTCTATGTTAGTTAATGATGAAACCATGCATTAAAACAAGATTTTTATATTTTTGAAATTTTCTCAAAATATGTGGGTTAACCCCTTTAAAAATATTAAGTTTTCGGTAAATCTTCTATATACTGAAAATTATATGCTTTAGTGTTTCTTAAAAATTTATAAACACATTCTAAATTTGAAATAATGTATTTAAAACCTTTTTCATGATAAATGGGTATAATTTCTAATTATTTAATAATTAATTTGATAAAACCTCATAATCTACCTAAAACAATGAAATAACCACTAAAATATCTATTTTCTAGAGAAAAGGAGACAACAAATGTTCTAAACCTTTTTGAACATCATCCTATGTTAGTGAACAATGAAACCATGCATTAATACATAATTTTCATATTTTTGGAAATTTCTCAAAATATGTGGGTTAACCCCTTTGAAATTATTGAGTTTTCGGTAAATCTTCTATATACTGAAAATTATATGCTTTTGTGTGTCTCAAAAACTAATAAACACATTCTAAACTTGAAATAATGTATTTAAAACCTTTTTCATGTTAAATGGGTATAATTTTTAATTAGTTGATAATTAATTTGATAAAACTTCATAATCTACCTAAAACAGTGAAATAACCTATAAAATATATATTTTCTAGAGAAAAGGAGACAACAAATGTTCCAAACCTTTTTGAACATCATCCTATGTTAGTGAACGATGAAACCATGCATTAGAAAAAGATTTTCTTATTTTTGAATTTTCTCAAAATATGTGGGTTAACCCCTTTGAAAATATTGAGTTTTCTGTAAAACTTCTATATACTGAAAATTATAGGTTTTGTGTGTCTTAAAAATTAATAAACACATTCTAGACTTGAAATAATGTATTTAAAACCCTTTTCATGATAAATGGGTATAATTTCTAATTATTTGATAATTAATTTTATAAAACTTCATAATCTACCTAAAACAGTGAAATAACCACTAAAATATTTATTTTCTAGAGAAAATGAGACAAAAAATGTTCCGAACCTTTTTGAACATCATCCTATGTTAGTGAACGACGAAACCATGCATTAAAACAAGTTTTTAATATTTTGAATTTTTCTCAAAATGTGTGGGTTAACCCCTTTGAAATATTAAGTTTTCGGTAAATCTTCTATATACTGAAAATTATAGGTTTTGTGTGTCTTAAAAATTAATAAACACATTCTAAAATTGAAATAATGTATTTAAAGCACTTTTCATCTTAAATGGGTATAATTTCTAATTATTTGATAATTAATTTGATAAACTTCATAATCTACCTATAATAGTGAAATAACCACTAAAATATCTATTTTCTAGAGAAAGGGAGAAAAAAATGTTCCAAACTTTTTTGAACATCATCCTATGTTAGTGAACGATGAAACCTTGAATTAAAACAAGATTTTTCATTTTCTTGATTTTTTTTCAAAATATGTGGGTTAACCCCTTTGAAAATATTGAGTTTTTGGTAAATTTTCTATATACTGGAAATTATATGCTTTTGTGTGTCTTAAAAATTAATAAACACATTCTAAACTTTAAATAATGTATTTAAAATTTTTTTCATGTTAAATGAGTATAATTTCTAATTATTTTTTAATTAATTTGGTAAAACTTCATAATCTACTTAAAACAGTGAATTAACCACTAAAATATATATTTTCTAGAGAAAAAGAGACAACAAATGTTCCAAACCTTTTTGAACATCATCCTATGTTAGTGAACGACGAAACCATGCACTAAAACAAGATTTTCATATTTTTGAAATTTTCTCAAAATACGTGGGTTAACCCCTTTGAAAATATTGAGTTTTCGGTAAATCTTCTATATACTGAAACTTATATGCTTTTGTGTTTCTTAAAAATTAATAAACACATTCTAAACTTGAATTAATGTATTTATAATCTTTTTCATGATAAATGGGTAAATTTTCTAACTATTTGATAATTAATTTGATAAAACTTCATAATCTACCTAAAACAGTGAAATAACCACTAAAATATCTATTTTCTAGTGAAAAAGAGACGACAAATGTTCTAAAACTTTTTGAAAATTATTCTCTATTAGTTAATGATGAAACCATGCATTAAAACAAAATTTTCATTTTTTTGAAAATTTCTCAAAATATGTGGGTTAACCCCTACGAAAATATTGTGTTTTCGGTGAATACTCTATTTACTGAAAATTATATGCTCTAGTGTTTCTTAAAAATTAATAAACACATTCCAAAGTGTAAATAATATATGGAATATATTTTTTCATGATAATTGGGTATAATTTCTAATTATTTGATAATTAATTTGATAAAACTTCATAATCTACCTAAAACAGTGAAATAACCACTAAAATATCTATTTTCTTAAGAAAAAGAGACAACAAATGTTCCAAACCTCTTTGAACATCATCCTATGTTAGTGAACAATGAAACCATGCATTAAAAAAATTCATATTTTTGATTTTTTTTTCAAAATACGTGAGTTAACCCCTTTGAAAATATTGAGTTTTCGGTAAATATTCTATATACTGAAAATTATAGCTTTTGTGTGTCTTAAAAATTAGTAAACACATTCTAAACTTGAAATAATGTATTTAAAAACTTTTTCATGTTAAATGGGTATAATGTCTAATTATTTGATAATTAATTTAATAAGACTTCATAATGTACCTAAAACATTGAAATAACCACTAAAATATCTATTTTCTAGAGAAAAAGAGACAACAAATGTTCTAAAACTTTTTGAACATCATCTTATGTTATTGAACGACGAAACCATGCATTAAAACAAGATTTTTATATTTTTGAAAATTTCTCAAAATATGTGGGTTAACCTCTTTGAAAATATTGAGTTTTCGGTAAATCTTCTATATACTGAAAATTATATGCTTTTGTGTTTCTTAAAAATTAATAAACACATTCTAAACTTGAATTAATGTATTTAAAAACTTTTTCATGATAAATGGGTAAATTTTCTAATTATTTGATAATTAATTTGATAAAACTTCATAATCTACCTAAAACAGTGAAATAACCACTAAAATATCTATTTTCTAGTGAAAATGAGACGACAAATGTTCTAAAACTTTTTGAAAATCATTCTCTATTAGTTAATGATGAAAACATGCATTAAAACAAAATTTTCATATTTTTGAAAATTTCTCAAAAAATATGTGGGTTAACCCCTACAGAAATATTGTGTTTTCGGTGAATACTCTATTTACTGAAAATTATATGCTTTAGTGTTTCTTAAAAATTTATAAACACATTCTAAATTGTAAATAATATATGTAATATATTTTTTCATGATAATTGGGTATAATTTCTAATTATTTGATAATTAATTTGATAAAACTTCATAATCTACCTAAAACAGTGAAATAACCACTAAAATATTTTCTAGAGAAAAGGAGACAACAAATGTTTCTAACCTTTTTGAACATCATCCTATGTTACTGAACGATGAAACCATGCATTAAAAAAAATCATATTTTTGAATTTTTTTCAAAATACGTGGGTTAACCCCTTTGAAAATATTGAGTTTTCGGTAATTCTTCTATATACTGAAAATTATAGCTTTTGTGTGTCTTAAAAATTAATAAACACATTCTAAACTTGAAATAATGTAACTAAAACCTTTTTATGTTAAATGGGTATAATTTCTAATTATTTGATAATTAATTTGATAAAACTTCGTAATCTACCTAAAACAGTGAAATAACCACTAAAATATCTATTTTCTAGAGAAAAAGAGACAACAAATGTTCCAAACCTTTTTGAACATCGTCTTCTATATACTAAAAATTATATGCTTTTGTGTGTCATAAAAATTAATAAACACATTCTAAACTTTAAATAATGTATTTAAAACTTTTTTCATGGTAATGAGTATAATTTCTAATTATTTTTTAATTAATTTGGTAAAACTTCATAATCTACCTAAAACAGTGAAATAACCACTAAAATATATATTTTCTAGAGAAAAAGAGACAACAAATGTTCCAAACCTTTTTGAACATCATCCTATGTTAGTGAACGACGAAACCATGCATTAAAACAAGATTTTTCATATTTTTGAAATTTTCTCAAAATACGTGGGTTTACCCCTTTGAAAATATTGAGTTTTCGGTAAATCTTCTATATACTGAAACTTATATGTTTTTGTGTTTCTTAAAAATTAATAAACACATTCTAAACTTGAATTAATGTATTTAAAACATTTTTCATGATAAATGGGTAAATTTTCTAATTATTTGATAATTAATTTGATAAGACTTCATAATCTACCTAAAACAATGAAATAACCACTAAAATATCTATTTTCTAGTGAAAAGAAGACGACAAATGTTCTAAAACTTTTTGAACATCATTCTCTATTAGTTAATGATGAAACCATGCATTAAAACAAAATTTTCATATTTCTGAAAATTTCTCAAAATATGTGGGTTAACCCCCACAGAAATATTGTGTTTTCGGTGAATACTCTATTTACTGAAAATTATATGCTTTAGTGTTTCTTAAAAATTTATAAACACATTCTCAATTGTAAATAATATATGGAATATATATTTCCTAATAATTTATAATTAATTTGATAAAACTTCATAATTTACCTAAAACAGTGAAATAACCACTAAAATATCTATTTTCTAGAGAAAAGGAGATAACAAATGTTCCAAACCTTTTTTGAACACAATCCTATGTTAGTGAACGACGAAACCATGCGTTAAAACAAGATTTTTATATTTTTGAAATTTTCTCAAAATATGTGGGTTAACCCCTTTGAAAATATTGAGTTTTCGGTAAATCTTCTATATACTGAAACTTATATGCTTTTGTGTTTCTTAAAAATTAATAAACACATTCTAAACTTGAATTAATGTATTTATAATCTTTTTCATGATAAATGGGTAAATTTTCTAACTATTTGATAATTAATTTGATAAAACTTCATAATCTACCTAAAATAGTGAAATAACCACTAAAATATCTATTTTCTAGTGAAAAAGAGACGACAAATGTTCTAAAACTTTTTGAAAATCATTCTCTATTAGTTAATGATGAAACCATGCATTAAAAAAAAAATCATTTTTTTGAAAATTTCTCAAAATATGTGGGTTAACCCCTACGGAAATATTGTGGTTTCGGTGAATACTCTATTTACTGAAAATTATATGCTTTAGTGTTTCTTAAAAATTAATAAACACATTCCAAAGTGTAAATAATATATGGAATATATTTTTCATGATAATTGGGTATAATTTCTAATTATTTGATAATTAATTTGATAAAACTTCATAATCTACCTAAAACAGTGAAATAACCACTAAAATATCTATTTTCTTAAGAAAAAGAGACAACAAATATTCCAAACCTCTTTGAACATCATCCTATGTTAGTGAACAATGAAACCATGCATTAAAAAAAATTCATATTTTTTATTTTTTTTTCAAAATACGTGGGTTAACCCCTTTGAAAATATTGAGTTTTCGGTAAATCTTCTATATACTGAAAATTATAGCTTTTGTGTGTCTTAAAAATTAGTAAACACATTCTAAACTTGAAATAATGTATTTAAAAACTTTTTCATGTTAAATGGGTATAATGTCTAATTATTTGATAATTAATTTAATAAGACTTCATAATGTACCTAAAACATTGAAATAACCACTAAAATATCTATTTTCTAGAGAAAAGGAGACAACAAATGTTCCAAACCTTTTTGAACATCATCTTATGTTAGTGAACGACGAAACCATGCATTAAAACAAGATTTTTATATTTTTGAAAATTTCTCAAAATATGTGGGTTAACCCCTACGGAAATATTGGGGTTTCGGAGAATACTCTATTTACTGAAAATTATATGCTTTAGTGTTTCTTAAAAATTTATAAACACATTCTAAAGTGTAAATAATATATGGAATATATTTTTTCATGATTGGTATAATATCTAATTATTTGATAATTAATTTGATTAAACTTCATAATCTACCTAAAACAGTGAAATAACCATTAAAATATCTATTTTCTAGAGAAAAAGAGACAATAAATGTTCCAAACCTCTTTGAACATCATCCTATGTTAGTGAACAATGAAACCATGAATTAAAAAAAATAATTCATATTTTTGAAATTTTTTTTTCAAAATACATGGGCTAACCCCTTTGAAAATATTGAGTTTTCGGTAAATCTTCTATATACTGAAAATTATAGCTTTTGTGTGTCTTAAAAATTAATAAACACATTCTAAACTTGAAATAATGTATTTAAAAACTTTTTCATGTTAAATGGGTATAATTTCTAATTATTTGATAATTAATTTGATAAAACTTCATAATGTACCTAAAACAGTGAAATAACCACTAAAATATCTATTTTCTAGAGAAAAGGAGACAACAAATGTTCCAAACCTTTTTGAACATCATCTTATGTTAGTGAACGACGAAACCATGCATTAAAACAAGATTTTATATTTTTGAAAATTTCTCAAAATATGTGGGTTAACCCCTACATAAATATTGAGTTTTCAGTAAATACTATATATACTGAAAATTATATGTTTTTGTGTTTCCTATTAATTTATAAACACATTCTAAATTCGAATTAATGTATGGAAAAACTTTTTCATGATAATAGGGTATAATTTCTAATTATTTGATCATTAATTTTATGAAATTTCATAATCTACCTAAAACAGAGAAATAACCATGAAAATATATATTCTTTAGAGAAACGGAGACAACAAATGTTTTAAAACTCTTTGAACATCATCATATGTCAGTGAACGATGCAACTATGCATTAAAACAAAATTTTCATATTTCTAAAAACTTCTCAAAATATGTGGGTTATATATATATGTGATAATACAAACGAATCTCGGGTTTACTATAAACATGTATCATTTCTACTTTATTTATTTAATTTTCTATTTTTAATTAGAATTATGTTTTTAACTTTTTAAGAAATGGGAATTTTTTGTTCAGTTCTGAGTTTTAATTGATTTAAAAAAAAAATATATATATATATATATATATATATATATCATATATATATCATATTTTTATTTTAAATAGATCTTTTGTGACCCTATAAGTTTTTTGTGACAAAATTTTGACGTCTTAAACTGTGAAGTTCTTATACAAAACGAGTTCATTGCGTTATCGTTGTTTCTACTAAGTTTTAAAAGAATACTATAAACACAATTGAGCATGGTTTGTTATATAAGCATTCACATGGCTTAGAGTTAAGAAAAAGGTAGCTAGTGAGTAATTAGTGACTTTAGGGCATTAATTTACTTGTAAAAGTTGTGTGCAAGTGTTGTTTTGTCCCTTTCTTTTTCAGAAAAGGGTTTTAATTAGTTTTTTTCGTACATTAACTGCGTAAGCATCTGAAAACAGTAAAGACATAAGAGAGAAAGTGATAGTGGGGAATCAAATGCTGATTCACGGGTCTAAAACTTTTGTGTCTTCATAAACTACTCCGTACGATTTTTTAGGGGTAACATGGGTTGGACTTGGAGAGGGTAAAAGCAACTTAGTGTTGGCTAGCCAATGAGAAAAGGAAAAAGTTTGATGTGAACCTAATCCAACCTGGATTACTATTTATAATCACAATGTGCTGAATCTGAGAGAGAATATTCCAAAGTAGAAACCTAGGTGGCTTTCTTCTATTCGGCTTCTTTCATAAGCGGAAAGTTTTGAATATAAGTTCACACCTATAATACAGTACTTACAGATCTAATAAGATTGATGTGTTTTTTTCAACAAAAAAAGATTGATGTATTTCCTTTTTAAGAGTTCTCTAAATCCAATCTTCAAAATCGACCAAACCAACAAAAATAATAACACATAAGATTTATGACAGTTAAATGTAAGAATATGTCAATTACTTATGTCACTACAAATATAGGTAACAATAAAAAAAATGGAGTTTTTTCTTTTGGAAAAGTCACTTTCATTAAACTTTAAACGTTGGGACTACAAAATTAAACAAAACTTTAAAAGCATAAGACAATAAAGCATAGATGATAGATATAAAAAGAACTTTAAGATAAAATAATAACAAATTCAGAGTAATACTTGGATCGAGATTTTTTAAATAAGATATTTAATAATTATTTCTTAATTTTTTTTTAATTAAAATTACGAAACGGTTTTATGTTACGTTAATAACCTCATTTTAAGAATCTCACAATAATTATAGCCTAAAGAACTTTACGTATATTTTTAACAAGACAAATCCACCAAACTCGCTGGTAACTATACTGAGAATGTCCATAGACGCAGCGTCCTGCTAAAATCTATCTACATTTAGTGATACTGAAACAACTCCCCTTAACGTGTTAAGATAATTAATCCACTTAATTATGTTTTGATTATTCGTTTTATTATTATTTAGGATCATTTTAGTCACTTTAGGGCATAACAAAGTGGGCGAGAAATGGGAAATTGTTCCTTGCATTCAAATATAACGTAGAGTTGTTGGGTGAGGCGTGTTTTAGACACACTTTTATGTTTTTTTTATAATTGTTTTATTTTTTCGTGGATGATGCATGCATATTTTCAGTTAACCAACATTCCTCTCTAGATGTTCACGCCTTCTTCACCGATGCCCATAACATTATATTATTTATATTTTTGTGGTTAGTGAAAGAGCTTTCAACATTGTTGGTTGAGCTGTTTTAATCATGTTTGTAAGTTTTTTTTTTTTTGAGTAAAGGAAACACAAACGTTTACAACATAAGATTTTGAAGACTTATAGTGAAAAAGTTTGCATAAAACAGTACTTCATAATAGAGAAGAGCTCATACCTAAAAACACTTAGGGCATCTCCATCCCCACTCCATATTTTACTCCAAAAATAGAGTGGAAAATGGAGTATGAACAAAAAATAAAAATTTACTCCATTTTTGAAATAATTTTTTATTTTTTGTTCACACTCCATTTTCCACTCCATTTTTGGAGTAAAATATGGAGTGGGGATGGAGATGGTCTTAGACCGGAACTAATAGAATCAACAAAAAATGTAGAAGAAATAGCTAATGAGACGACTATTAAAAAATATTACGTAGATACTAAAAATATCTAATCGAAGCTATGATTAGAAAGAAAAAATTCAACATGTCTTGTTCTAGTTCATGGTCCAAATATATATGTAGTGACGGATGTAGAAATAAATATTATCAAATTTAAATTAAAAAAAGATTTAAAATTTTTAAACAACTACGTGTTAGTGGTTGATGGTAGCACAACGTTCCATGGATCTTATGGGATCTGAGTTCGAATCCGTCTTCACTCAGATTATCGCAACACATAGCTATTGGAATATTCATATGGGCCCTTCAACCTTCAAAGATTAAACTCCGAATTATCAAAAAAAAAAAAATTAAACCAAACGAAATCAGTTACCACATTTTTATCTTAAAAACTCGTCTAGGTTCTATTATGTTTTAGTTTAGAACATAAAGCAACAAATCTGAAACCAAATTTAGCCTAATTTTATTATATATATTTTATTTTAAGTTTATCAGTTTTCAGTTTGCATTTCTTTTTATTACAAATTGTTTTCAATGAAATTGAATTACTTTTCTTTTTGGGTTAATTATTTAGAAAGTTAATTCTATTCTTGACCATTTTCCTTCCTGATCAATTTAGATTTGTTTTATTTGGTTTTGGATTTTTTTATTAAAAAAAATCGTTATATTTAGGTTCAAAAGACATGTGCTCTCAAACCACATTTTATGATTTTACTACTTGCATAGGAAAGTCTCTTTCTCTTCTTTGTTTGTGTGTGGATAGTCTCTTTCTAGCCACATCACATGCACGAGGATCGATATATTTCCTCGCCACTGACTCAATCATGTATATCTTTCTTTTTTTTGCTATTTAAGTGAAAAACTATGATTGACCAAACTTCATTCATTTCTACAATTGATTTCCTCTAATATATGTAAAAAACTTTATAAAAAAGACGAAATATTTTGTGTAATATTACACATATGGAACTGTACAGTGACCATATTCTATTCCTGCGCCTTTAATGGATATATTCTCATATACATTATGTGGCATAAATAAATAGTTTTCATTTTGTTCAAGTGGTAGTGTAGAAAAGCTCTTTACCCACCATCTCTCTCTCTATACACCAAACCATTCTTTCTCAAACTTTTCTTTTGTTTATTTATATTTTTTTTTGTAAGAAAGTAACTTTTAGGCACTACAAATTAACACCCTCATGCTCTCCTTATCCCTCAAATTCACTTCCAAAGCCTCTCATCTCCTCTCCTCTGATCTATTTGTCTATCTTCCTCTCTGGTTCCTTGTTTCCACATAACAACAAAATCTCTTACAAGAATCTTCTTCCAAAACTCTTAAGCCATGGCAACTGTTGTATATCAAGGGTATCAATCTCATTTTGAGTCTCAACACTTTGAGCCAAGAGCTCTAAGACTCAGACTATCTTCTCCTAACAATCCTCACTCATCCACACCTCTCAAACCCCATTTCCTTGACTCATCCATCACTCCACAAGACATCATTTCTACCACTAATGCAGCTTCCTTGCCCTCACCAGCTCCTAAACCAAGCTCTAACTCGGAAAGTTGGCTCGAGACCATCTCAAACTCGAGCTCTGATGAAAAAGACAAGAAGACATTATTACTTCCCTACGTTCATTCTCCATCTTCTCGTAGAACTCTCAGCAATGAGAGCTTAGCATTGTGCACTGAAAGCCTTGGTAGCGAGACAGGCTCTGATGTTATTACCGATCAAGATTTGTTCTCTGTTTCATCCGAATTACAAACCATGGAAACTAGAACTTCGACCACAACATCAAGAACATCAAGACAAGATAGGAACAGAGATGCATTGGCTTCACTTCCACCTCCTTTGACAAGTATGAGAGGTTTTGACTGCATTCAAGTCAAGTCTCACCGTGAGAATGGAAGATTGGTAATGAAGGCCATGAAACCTCTTCCCCGAGATAGATGCTTACAGGACCGAAGTAATGGCTGCGTTAGACTCGCGTTCTTGATTGAGTCTGATGACAACATAGAGACAGAGATCAAAGAAGAAGAAGAAGAAACTGTCAAGATAGAGAGAGATAATGAAGAAGAGATTAATCAAGAATACGAGGCAGAAGAAGAAGAAGTTGAAGAAGGCAACGAAGTGATGGTTATTGAGAGGATTCAAAGATCAAATAGATGTCATGAAGGGGATCGAGAAAACAGAGGATTTCTAACTTGGGAATCTTTATGTGTTGCCACTTCTTAAAAAATAATCTCTCTACTCTCTTTGTGATCAGTTTCACACACCTTTTTTAATTTATTTCATGCATTGTGTTTTTTTTTTTGTATAAATAACAACCGTTTTTATCACTCTATATGGTTAAAGATTAAATCCTGGATTACTGACAAAGACCCTGATAATTACCTATTGTCAACGATTGTTTAATTAAAAACAATGTTTTATATATATAAAAAATATTTTATAAAAAAATTACACAGAGAAATTTTCGCAACTCAATCATGGATGATGAAATCATCAGCATAGGTTACTTCAGCGCCGTAACGACTGGTACTGGAACATTGGCTCGGGTATATTCTTTACTCCTTACCCTGAAAAAACAGTCTCATAATTAACATGAACCTGAATTTTAGAAAAAGTAAAATTATAGACAAGAAATGGGGTATAATGCAATTTGGTTGTGGAGTGGTAAACAGTTAGTTAATAAGGTTAGGTGAGATTCGATAAAACAATCCAAAGGAAGTGGCAGACTGAAAATTTGGGGAGGACAACTGTACCATGGAAGTGCCTTCATCATGGGAACACACATCACCTCACTCTGTCTATTCTTGTTTTTCAAAGTTTTTATCTTCTCAAAGTTGAATTATGATCATCATATCTCTAATCAAGACTTTGATTTGTATTTAAGTGGACATTTTATGTTTGTGATATAATCCTTGTTGAAAAGTCATTTTTAGGTGTATTTTATAAGGCTAAAGCATCTCTATAAGTTTTGCAGGCATGTAAATTTTCTTTTTATATCATATATGGAAACAACAAAATCATATACGAATAGAGAAGAACAATGAAAAAAATAGAGAAGGGACTATTGTTCCGTACAATGACGACGTCACATCTATGCTAAAAGCTCTCCGAGCCTCCGCTTCTTATTCCCTCAGCCTCTCTCTTAGCCCCACAAGTCCACAAGAAAAAGGTTTGGTTGAAAATTCGTTAATTTAAACAATTATATTTTTCTTCAGATTGAAATTGGAATTTAATTATTTATTTACATGACTAGAAAAACCATATGTCCATACCCTATTGCTCAGAAATAAGAGGTGTCATAGTTCAAAGAATACAAGAGACCAGAGGTGCCACTTAATTATGAGTATTTTTCAAATGAATAATTCTTTGTAATAAGCCCTTTCTCAAAAAAAAATATATTATTATTTGTAATTCCTAACTTTATATGCATGCATGCATGGTTCCCCCTAATTGGTGTCTGTGTTTTGTTACTTCAAAAAAAAAAAACTAATTAATATAGCAAGCATGACACGTACAACTCTACAAGAAACTTCAAAGTTTTGTTTTCTCCTTCTGTTGATGACTACTCGTTTGTTACAAATTTAAAATTGAACATTATTCATTTGTTATTGTATCCGTTATCCCCAAAACCAAGTTCCCTTTTAAATTTTAATTTTAGTGGTTTGTTTTTGATATATAAGTGCGTTCCTTTTCACGTTTCTTTTCTGCAAAGTAGTTTGAAACTTTGCATGGATCTGCTTTTATCTATTTTTGAACTTTTTTTGCGTTAATCCATTTCAGCAATGTATTTTATATTTACACTTATAGATTGAAACAACTTAATTCGTCGATTTTTTTATAAAATCAAGATACGCGGACTAATTAATATCAAATCAATACATACTCCAATCTCATATGAAATTTAATTGTAAAAAATCATAAAATGGAAATTTCGAATATCATACGTTTGTTTGCTTTGGTTGATGATGTTTTTGATGTAAAAATGATTATGCTAATCAACTAATCGGTAAAATCGACTGCAACAACAAACAACAAATAAAACTATTTGTATATATATTATTTAGTATGAACAAAAAGAGAACAAAAAAAAATTACCAAAAAAAAAAGAGAACAAAATAATTACTTTCACTGCGTATGCACAATAAAAATTCCTATTTATTTAGAAAATGCACTCTCACTTAAAACATAAACTACTCCAAAGTTTATCTCCACGTTTGAACATATAAACACAAATTAAAGCCATAATAAAAGCTGACGTTCATGCTATGTCCTATTCCGACCCTCTTTAATTGATCTAATCCAATAGTTAATAAACTTTGTCTATATGTATGATTCATGACGCAATCCTCTATTGGTATGTTACAAAATTAGGTCAGACTGTATTATATACAACAATATGCATAAATTTAATTATAAAGACAGAGAGGATGCAATGCAACAATGTGGAAATATAGAGGAGAAAAATGAATGACATCACGCAAAGTAGAATTGGGTATTTTCTTGGTGGCTAAGAAGAGCAAAAGGATTGGTAAGTAAAATAAGAATATGGATGGGCTTACAAGTGTATATGCATAAACCTTTTTCCTATGCAATTAAGCAATTAAAATACATGTAGTTTTTGTCTTCTTTTAGTAATGGTGGGATGCCTTTTGATTCTTTATGTTATCACTTTCTTTGACCGGTTAATTAAACTATTTACCAAATTAATTAATTCATGACTTTAAATTAGTGAAACATTATACAAAATATAATTTTTCAAAGTAGCAATAAGCCAATCATGTTCATTCATTTACGTAATGGTAGAAGTGGATGATTAAGACCATGATTAATGGAGGATTCTTAGTTAAAATTAAAAATCGATTCTTAAATTACGTTAAAAATCACTCTAAAAACTCTCTATTAATCATGTTCTAAGTCTGGACATAGTTAAGTTTCGAACCAATATCTTTTCATGTAATTTATGTTTGTTAACCTTACATAATAATATTTGAACACAAATCCGATTATACTGAAAATCTTTTATCTCTATAACCAGTAAAACTAATTAAATTTGGATTAAATTCATGCATATAATGTTTACATTTTAGCTCGGAGAGATTAATATTTGGTATCCAAATATTTAATTAGTTCTACTTTTCGTTATTGATAACTTATGTCACATTTTTAAAAATTATTTAAAACTGAAATAGGAAAAAACCTTGTAACACCACATTGACATAGATATTTTCATTAAACGCTCTATTTTATAACTTTCGTGTATCCCGGGGCCCATGTCGTAGTGAAACATGGCGACACAACCAATTCGTAGCAACTCTAGTGGTCGACTCTTGTCCTAACTTACTTGCTTTGCATATTAATTTAGAACGTGTGCATGGTTTAATGACGTTCATCTTCGTTTAATACATTTATACACATCATATATTATAATGATTAGGAAGAAACATACATTTAAACCAACGAGGACCTCCACAAGAAGTCGGGAGATAATAATTCCTGGACAAAAATATAAAAGGTGGGTTTTTAAAATAAAGGCAAAAAAGCTTTCATCATAGCTTTTTATATATAAAATAACCATTCATAGTTTTGTGAAATTATTTTGGATAATGAGCTGCAAAATTCGTAGGACCCAATCAGATTTCAGAATTTGAGTTATGTGACTATGTCCACGTGAACTATGTCGAGCAATATTATATATATATAGTTTTATCATTATATATCGATCATTCTTCTTTTTTTTTTAATCGATCATTCATATCTTAGGCTAAACTTAGTTTCGTTACTCATTGTTAAATGACGTAAACATCTCAACAGTATGTTTCTGAAACAAACAGCAATATGATTTATCATTTATCGTTAAACCAAACATCAACGAGAAATACTTGGGTTCCAATTATAAGTTTTTATTACAGAGAAAATGTAAAACACACAGAAAACAAAAGTGACGTAGAAAAGGAGTACCTCGCTTTCTCTCTATATATCTCAAATCATTAGATAGGGACTTGTCAAGAATGTACACGAAACGCAAAATTTAATCACATATTTTTTCTCTTTTCTTTTTTATTTGGAGCCTATACAAATGTCAATACTACAATCAAATACGGTCCAAAGTCCAAACACACTGAAAAAAGGAGGAAAGCACAAAATCTAAACGTTGATTATTAATAGATATGGAAGAGAAAATCAAGAAACATAAAAAGCATGAAGATCTTCATGTTCCACTCTTTTTTTTTCTGTGGAAATTTGGGCAGCTTTTTTTGATAGCTCACCCTCCAACCAAACACTATGTAGATAATTCAACCATATTATTGAATCAAACACTGTGGTTTTTTTTCTTCCTTTAGTGTTTCTGATGAGTGATTAACTGAACAACGGTCATGTAAAGGAGAAGAAAGGCAAAGAATAAACATGTTACATTGGAGAGAGTCCATTTTTGTCTGTGTGATTCCTACATTTTCAGTAATTATGACATTCATCTCTTTACTTTCTTATAAAGAAGATAGTTCATATCTCTGTATAAGATCACTATGTTTTGTTTGGTATGATTTAATAGTAGTTTATCAATATATTATCTGTATTTATCTTTTCATAATATTTTTAGTTAACGTTGTCAAAATTTAATTAATTAACATGAATCATCATGAATGAAGCTGGGCTGTTTCATTTTGTTTGGTATTTATCTTAGTCACCTTTGATGGTTGATACTGTTTTTGAAGTGAAAGTTAAGACATATATATATAAGTATATAACTAGAATAGTATTATTATGGATCTTTTAAGAATTAACTACATATAGATCAAATGTAATAATAGTGATGAAAACCACCCCACCAAAAAAAAAGAAACACATGAAAAAAGGAACAGAGTAATTTTGGGTTTACAAAAGAGAGAAACATACAAATGCTTCTCTTAACCGTTCGTTCTCTCTTTATCCTTTATGAGCTGATAATGGAGACTTCCCTCCTCCACCACCATGTCGCAGATTCTCTGCACAGATTATTTTTGTTACGAGAAAGTTACAAAAAAAAATGTTTTTAAAAATTCAAAACTCTTACCTCGATGCCTTTCAAGCTCTTCATAGAGTTCTTCTTCCCACTCACGTCGTATCTCTGAAAAACTGAGGATTGATTCAAAGAAGGAAACATCAACATCAAAGATAAAAAACAAACTTCTATAAACCAGTAAACTTTTAGCAAGAGCTAACTCACCAACGGCTATTATTTACTGCCTTCTTGGACGACTCGTTGACTTGAGTTGACTCGGTTCCTGGCTGCATCACTCTGCTTGTGTTCAGTGTACGCTTTGTGCTTTTGAATGGGCTGGGCATTGCATCACTGATAGCTGAGAGACGTCTGCTCGGAAGTCGTTTAGGTGACTTGCTTATAGTTGGTAGGTTTGGTAACTTGTAGTTGTTGGTGGTGTCTCCAAGTGCACCTTGTGGTATTCCTGGATTCATAGCATTGTGGAATTCCTCAAGCAGAGGGGTCTGCAACCTTTTCAAATCTTGAGCCTTGACAACAGACAAACCAAAAACAGAACAAGTGATCAAGATTCAGATATGTGCATGCAATTATCATCAACCATGTTTTAGGAGATTAATAGGTCTCTTCAGCCTAAGTTTAGCAAATGAATCTGAGAAAACATGAATCATGCATTAGTATTATCTGATTTCTCACCAAGCTGTAGCAAAGAGAGCCTTACCTTTTCATCCAAAAACGATTTTATTTTCAACTCTGTGGCTTTATAATCATTTTCTGCCACAGAAGAGCTACCAGCAAGTGTTAAGCTGGTTTCCTCATCACATGGAACACTAGATTTGAGTTCAGCAGCTTGGTAAGAAAGCAAGTTAGATTTACTTCTCTTCACTTCTGGGCTTTCGTCAAATTTGCATGACCAGTTATCCGTGGAATCACACATGGGATTAAAACTCTGTTAAAGGTTTCTGTCAGTATAACTGTAATCGACAGACATATTTTGAAAATTTGGAGGACAGACTGATCACCTTGTTTAAATTTGTGGATTGTGACATAACATTGTTACCGACTGATGAAATGTTGCAGAGATCATCCATATCGATCTGACAAAGGTCATCAGAGTCGCCATCTCGCCAAAGGAATCCTGAGTTATTTGACTTATCTGGGTGTAGAATGGAACTCCTCAAGCTTCCGAGTTCACATACATCCTTCAAGCCGGAACAGGTTGACCTCCTCATCAAAGAGTTTATTCTGGAACAATAAATAAATAGGAAAAGTAAAAGATAGGAATCAAGAGACCAAAATCATGGGTAGTAATAAGAAAGAAAAGAGAAAGTAGAGCTGCAAAGAGAAACTTACGAACTCCTGACGTTCATTCCTTGTGTGGCTATTGTGTTTTCGCATTCCTGATATATTTCAAAGGATGTCAGAAGGTTGAAGAACCAGAACATAGTTCACTGCATAGTTAATGTACTAACCGTAAGAGAATTACGGAAAGCAGGATGAGATTCTTTGTGCTCTCCAGTGACAAAGGGATGCTGCAAATGTTAACCAGATGTTAGTGTACTATAAACAACAAAAATAACTGTGTTAAAAAGTGTACAAAATATAAGATTCACAAAACCTGAAGCAACTCGGATGCAGAGAGTCTCAAACTTGGTTCCCTGCAAAATATAATAAGCTCTTATAAATAGGATAATAGAAATAAACGCTCTCTTGAAATGGAAAGGTGGACATCCGTCTTTGCAGGCTCTATCTCTAGATAAAGACAGAAACGAACGTATGACTTACTTGTGTAAGCATTTCAGTAGAAAGTCTTTAGCCTCTGGTGAGAGGTCTTCTGGAATTGGTGGATGAGCTTTTGTTCTACCAATATGAAGGACAGCGGCAAACTGGTAAAAGAAAAATACTTGTAAGTTTTCTAAAATAAGAGATAACAGCGTACGCATCACAACATTGGAAACTGTCTTTCACCCAGTTAATATATCTACCTGCTGATACTGCTCACTCCAGGGAGGTTTCCCTGTAGCCATCTCGATCACAGTGCATCCAACACTCCATATATCAGCAGAGCTTCAGATTTAAGAAGGTCAGACGGATATATAGGGGGGAATAGATGAGAACACATTTCCACTGCCCATAACATTTGTAATTTATCTTCTTACAAATAGTTAAAAGCTTATAGAAAGTATGAGATTTGGGGAAACAAGATGACTAGTATGTGTATTCTACAAATACTTACAAGCTATGACCAGTCTGGAGAATGACTTCAGGAGCCATCCAATACGGTGTTCCCTTCATAGATTTGGCACCATTTACAGTAGCCTGAAAAAGCATAACAATCACAAGTTGTAGAGTAGTGTAAAAGAGAGACAACATATTGAAATATGATTAAAGAGAAAGAGAAGCGCAATCATACTAGCTCTACAACTTTCTTGGAAGCACCAAAATCTGCGAGCCTAATGCACCCTTTGTTATCGACCAAAATATTAGCCCCCTGGAGAAGAAGTTGACAAGAGTTATTTTAAGCAACCACAGGTCCATCCATAATCATATGTTGGAAAACAGAAAAGCACCTTAATATCTCTATGCATGATCCCATTCTTGTGAAGATACTCCAGACCAACCAAAAGTTGCTTTGTGTACATTATTATTACCTATTCAGCACAAACATTATATCCCCTGTGAAAGCTCAAACACAAAAGTCAGGTGTAGTAAGGAGACGCACAGGTTCAGGAAAAGATCCAAACTTCTCCAACAAGGATGATATAGAACCACCGGGAACAAACTCCATCAAAATATTCAACGAATCACTCTCCCTTACAGTACCCAAGTATCTCTGAAAACAAAAAAAAAAAAAAAGATGATTGACACTAAATCTATGTAAAGAAAATAACTTAATTGGATGCGTCTACTCACAACAATGTTTGGATGTGAAAGATTCTTCAGAAGCCTTACTTCTTCCTCAATCTCTCGAATGTGACCCTACAACAACGATGATTCATCTTAAAATAGAAACTCAACACAAAGATTAAACCACTGAGAGCTAGCAAAAGCGATGAAACTCACCTGAGTCTTCTCCTTTGCATTATTCGGAGCGATTAAGACCTAACCACAAAGCATCCAAAACAAATCAGTAACGAAGAAAAAAGCAATTAACGGATAATCTAAACTAATCGACCTGTTTAATCGCAAGAAGCTCGCCGGAATCGAGGTTCATCCCCATGTAAACCCTCCCGAAAGCGCCGCAACCGATTAACTCCCCCTTTCTCCACCTAATCGACGGCGTTTCTTCCTTTCTAGGAGCAGGAAGACCAGGAGGCGTCTTGTTGAATAGTCCGATTCGAGAGCTGCGGATGCTGGAGTTGATCTTCCCGACGAATCCGGTGAGACCTCCTCCTCCATCGTCTCCGGCTAAAGATGACCGGAAAACTAAGGAGCGGCGAACCGATCCGAGGATATCTTGCATCTTAGGTGCTCGCGAAGTGATTCGTTATAGAGAGATTAGTGAAGAAGATCCATTGGCTTCGTGATGAGAGGAGGGAATGAGAAACTCGATCTGTAATTCAAAATTAAAGTAAAGCTATTTTGTGATTTTTTTCGTTCAAAAATATAATTGAAATCGCTTCGTTAGTGGGCCTTGAGTATTGGACCTTACATAAAGTCCGCACGTGTCGAAGAGCCAGATCGTGTGCCGGTCTGTCTCTCTACCAAACTTACCGACAAAAGGTAATAATATTAAATACATGCTATTATTATTAATCACATGCAATTTTGCTTTAACTTTAATCTTGTTTTGTCGGATTATTGCGTTTAAATTTGAATTTAAGCTATATATTTAATGAAATTACTCCCTCAGTTCGTAAAATATCCATGTTTTAAAGAAAAAAGTTATTTCATTAAATAATTTTTTAAAGTTTTAATATATTAATTAATGATACATTATAACCATGATTGTTAAAATTCAATTGATTAAAAAAATTGAGAAACAATTAGGTACAAAAAATAACGTAATTTTTTTTGAAACATATATCTTTTCAAAAAGAGGTAAATAACATAAGCAAAAATTATTCTTGAGACAAAAAAAAAACTCATATGACATGTGTGGTAGATATCTCTCTCATCAACAGAGGAAGAAACAGAAGGAGAACATGAAAGCAAGCAAGTAATTAAAGAGGTTAATACAAAAGGTGAAGCCATTAGAAGCCTGTTTTGTAGCTGGAGAATAGTTTCCTTCAGGTGTGCTGGTAGTGAGAACCACAACAATCCAATCATCTTCTTTACCAATACCCATCCCTGTAAACTTGGAATCGTTCAAACTCATGGAGTATTGTGACTTGGTGAAGTTTGTGAGGACGAGGCTTGACTCTAGACGAGGAACACATGCGGGCATAATAGAGCCGTCTCTTGTGTCAGAGACGTTTAAGTGGCATTTAGCTAGAATGTTAGGGTAATCTGAGAACTGTGGTTCGTTTCCAGGTACTGTGGCTGAGCCAGTGTCGTTGGTGCATGGTTTGTCCTTGAAATTTTCAGCGATTTCGTCGGCTAGACACTCTGCGTTTTTGTTCTTGTTTAAGGTTGTGAGGTTTTGTGATGTTCTGTAGCTGTTGATGCCTGTGAAAAGAACGTCCTCTTCATCTGCATATAGTCAAGAACTCTAATCAAAAATCTATATACTTTGCAGGATCATTTTCACAAGTGAATCTTTGTAAGAAAAAGTATATATTAAAGATCTAAATGGAGTGAAAGGAACAGATCCTAAGAGATTTCAAACCAGATCTAAAAACATCAAGAACAAAGAATCTCAAGTACAAGAAAGTCATGGAAGAGAGAGGAAGTTACCAGTGTCGCTAAGCACAGGGCTACTGAAGAAGAGAATGGTGATGGAGAGAAGGAGAAGAAATGGAAGCTGCTTGTTGTTAATCGCCATTGAAACTGATTCGAGAACTCTCTTTTGATATTTTCTTTTCTTGGGAGATGAATAGCTTTTATTTATTGATATAATAAAAGAGAGCGTGAAAATGGTTGCTTAGCTTTAACTCTTTGACAGTTGTGTTTTTGATTCTGTTGTGCTTTACTTGTCTTACTTGATTGTGACGCTGCGTCGGCCACTGAAGCTCCTATACGATGTCGTTCTGTTCTGATTAGAGAAGAAAGAACAGATGTGGCAGTACATAAACTCACTAACCAAAAGTGGCAGAACCAAGTTCTTGTAAACTTAATGGTTTAACTGATTTGTTATTACAGTGCCAAGATATGACCAAACATAACAGCCAAAAGACAAACCCAAAACACAAGTGTTTCAAAAATCACTTACTCCATAACCGCGACTCCACCTACAGCTTTGATCTTCTCTATGATTCCATTAGCTTCTTCCTTAGTCAGACCTTGTTTAATCACAACCGGGACTTTCTCCACAAGCTCTTTCGCTTCCTTGAGACCCAAACTCGTGAACGCTCTCACTTCTTTGATCACTTTAATCTTTGCAGCTGTATCAAACTTCTCCAGCTTCACATCAAAAGACGTCTTCTCCTTCTTCTCCTCTACTTTCCCGGTACTACCAGCCTCCTGCTTCGCTCCCATACTCATGCCTTGCGTTGAAACCATCTCCTGTTTCGGAAGCCTCAGGTGTTCATTAAGCGCAGGACCGATTAGTTTCCGCTCTTCTGGAGATAGTGCAGCTATACGCTCAGCTAGCTCAACGATCTTGCTTGAAGGTTGGGGTCTAGGACCGTAGGGATCGTAAACTGATGGGTACTTGTATTTCTTGGGTTTAGGTACAGAATCTTGCTGAAAGAAACGCACTTGCACAGACCAGTTTACTTTGGGTTGGCGGCATTGGCGAGAATGAAGGTTCTTGACAAGTGATAGAAGCTTCTTCATGACTCTTACACTCTGTTACCATACAAAAAGTCAACCCCAAGATCATTTCAAGTGACACAAAAAGAGTTTTTTTTTTCAAGTCTCACATAGAACAGCAACAGTGAAAACAGAAAGAGGATGACCAATGCAAAGAAGAGATCCAAAACCACAGAACGAAGACTTGCAGCAATTATCTGATGAATCTAAAGAACACATGTGTACTGTATCAGTTTAGGCTCAACGGCTGATCAAATCCACAAGATCATTGGAGCAAATTGAAGAGCATAAGAGGTTGATTTCAGAAGCAAGTAGAGAGATTCATAAGACCTTACTCGCACTTTGACAAATCCCAAGACTCAGTGATCTAGTGTGAAAGTGACTACAGTCTACAACACTTACTGATCCGTTCCGATTACTGAGAAAACAAACCCTAAAGATAGAAATCTAGCAAGCTCGCAAGTTATCACAGTCCCAAAAATCAAAACAATAGGATCCATAAATCATATATCTACGATGTGAGAATAAGAGCAGTAAAATCGGAGAATAAGTTGAGGAATAGCTTACCTCCGGCGCGTTGCGGTTGGAGAGAACGACTAGCTTCGCCGGGTCAGAGATATGGTGCAGGCGAAGAGGGAGAGAGAGGGGGTTTAGAGTGAACCTTCCTTTCTTTCTTTGGGCTACATTTTGATATATGGGCTACGCCTATAGATACTCAAAATAACAAAGTTATATTTCGATATGGGCTAAGCCCGATAGATTATTATACCTTTCATTACTTCTATTAAAATTTCTAGCATTTTTGTTGTTGTTTTAAATAAATGTTTGACAGTTTCATTGTATATTTTGTAGTTAATAATAACAAGTTTGAAATATCAATAAATATTTATTGATAATAATTACATTTTTGAATGGCTATTGGCTTAGAATCATAGGAAACTTTTTAATTACTAAAAGTATGCATTTATAATTAAAAATTAGTTGTATTTTTACTATATGTATAAATCTATAAAATTTATCTTTGAAAAACGAATGATGTATATTTGCTGAGAATTTTGCAAGTAACAAACATTTTTTTATTGAAAAGAAAACAAGAACCAAGAAAAAGTAGAGTTGTTAACTTGGTGTTTGATCCTTTGGTGTTGTTCGGATCAAACTTATTTCCACTCGCAACTTATACAGAGGAAACAAGAACTTGTCGAAACACTCGTTAGATCTGTCCTAAAATGACTTCTGCTCCTGACACCTTGAAATCAGACGGTGCTTCTTCCACATTCACAGCCTTTACCTTACCATCTTCCACATAAGCAGACCATCTGCACATCAACATCACAAACAAAACCACTATTTAGGATCAATGGGTTCAGAGATGTGAATTTTCTACAATTGGAACTTTGCAATGGTTTTACCTCTCAGACCGAGGCCCGAGCAATGCAGCAGAGAGATCCTTGTCTAGCCCCAAGCTTTTGTGGAATTTCCCATCAAAATCTCCATAAAACTCAATCTGATGTTAAAAAGTTTCAAGACCAGCATATTTAGTCATTCTGATGGCATGTGATCAATATATACTTTATGACAAAAAGACAAACACGCAAATGAACAAAGTGTAAACCACGAATATCTAGCATGGAAAAAGATAATAAATCTATTGAAATGCTAGCTCATATAAGTATTATGGAAATTGCTAATGAGGGAAGTCTTTCTAACCATAGAATCATATATAATAATAATCATCTTAACCACAGAACTCTTCTAGTCCATAAGCTTGAGACAATAACCAATATGAAACATGGAGTAACATAGTCCTATCTATATATATATATATATATATAGCAATCAACAATACTAAAAGGAGTAAGAAGATACCTAAATGGCCTATCTTTACCACTCAACACTTAAAACCCAATAATATTAACAAGTTTTATGAAATTCAGCAGAGAACTAAACATCAGATCATGGTGATGTCTAGGAACTTACAGCATCTTTGGCACCAATCTTCTCTGCCCAACCATTTATAGTATATGGATCATTGACAGAGACACAGATGACGGAGTCAATGCCTTTGGCTTTGAACTTATCCATGTGGCTCTTGTAGCTTGGCACATGCTGTTGTGAGCAGACTCCCGTGTAAGCGCCCTATGCACACAGTGATCATAACTCAGAGAACTGATCAAGACATGAGAAAGACTAAAAGATATAATTTTTCCTTACAGGTAGTCCAAAGATGACGACTTTCTTCCCCTGTATCCAATACCAACAATCATTATGTCAGAAACTGAGATTGCCCACTAATCAAAAATTCCAGATAAGTAGAGTGAAAAGGATAAAGAACTGACCTTGAAGATGTCTGACAATGGTGTGGTGGAGAATTTGGAGGAAACGCCTTCGTCCCAGCTGCGAGCTTTCTGGAGGGAGACGCCGGGAGCCGCCGAGGTTATGTCTGTGCCCTCAGAGAGTTTTGAGAAAGGCCTTGATAAAACTCCTATCCGGGCAATACTTGCGGCGGATCTCAAAGCAGGTGAGTTTCTTAGCTTCAGAAGAGACATCGCCATTTGCTGCTTGAAAATGAGAACACCTCCTCCACCTCTTGGTCTGTTCGATTACTATAATAGTGTCTCCACCATTTCTGAAGAAACATCTTGTCGTTTCGTAACACACCAGTCAAACTGCACGCTGTTTTCAAAGGCTTGCAGAACAGCACTTAACGTCACTTTTAATTGTTTTTATTATGTGCTAGGTTGGTTCATCTTGACTTATTTGGAAAACATAAAACTGTGAAGAACATTCATATCTTGATCAAGTAAAAAGTGTGCGGGGCTAATACATTCAAATGATTTTTTAAGATTCTCTACAAAGAAAGAAAACACAACTTGTTCTGAGACCATCAGTGTTCTTCAGTTTCTGTCTAAAAAAACACTGTCAAGCTATGGTATGTCTCTAGCTCTCTGAAATTACAAAAGAGAAGCAAGATTAGAACAGGTCAAGTCAAGAAGAGTTACCATTTTCAACGGCTTGATGGTGTCAAGTACTTACTATTTGTTTTTGGTTTTGCTCCACTTTCCGATGGCATTGTACCAGTCCCATTGGAAAAAGAGAGCCACTAACCTTATAGGCCCTGCGGTTATGACTTCAAGAAAAGCTAGCCAAAATGATCTTTGAGGTGACATGCCGGTTGTAGCAAGAGCGAGCAAGAATCCTTCAAAGTTGCATGAGACAGTGAACTTTCCTGCTTTGATTCCATCCATAGCTCTTCTAGCTACTTCTTCTGTTTTCATTGAACCAGACGACGCAGCTATTATGGCTGTCACCTCAGGTCTGCTCTTCTGTTCTGAGAGACCAAAAAAAAAAAAAAAAGGAAAAATCAAATAAACTCTTATCATCATCTTCAGCTTCATAGTATGAACCAACGAACTCAGAACATCAGTCAGTAGAGTATTAACTTATCACACATTAACGCAGAAATTTAGCTCTAAACACTTTCGTAGTCAATACTCAGTATTTAACAGATCATTTCATCAGTCTCTCCTAACACGCAATTTCATAGGAAAGAACAAAATGAGACACAATTATTCAGGCAAGACTGATAACTAAAAGCACATCTCCGATCTCATAATAACAACTAGATCAACAATAGTTTTCATGTCTTCATATTGTTATGTACTATGCATTTAACTACATTATCCGCTTAGTATAAGGAAGCACCATTAGCTGCCTACTCCTACCTACTTTTCATGTGCTAATATACATATACAAAAGCTTCAGAGTATAGTCTTTATTATTTACCTTCCTCGAAACCGGGTGTATCAGTGTCAGGAGGAAAAACAAGAGTGACATGAATGTCATCAGCAATAACTTCTTGTTGCAGTGATTGTGCTAAACCTTGTAGCCCAAACTTGCTCGCTGAATAAGCAGCATAACCGTAGATACCCACCTGCAAAATAAAGCAAACATCTTCACATCAAGCTATCCGTTAAATTGCATTACCAAAGTAAAGCTAATATTGTTCCTTAACCTTACATCATGTACATTGTGTTCATATATACAATGGTTTAGCTAAAGGAAACTAACCATTGGTACAATCTACATTAACCAACTAAACCGGGATATACTAATAGCTAATATTAGGCCTGCGGTTTCGTTTTTTTCGACTTTTTCGGCTCGGGTATTTTCGGTTTCTGTTAGTTCAGTTCAGCCACAATCCCACCAAAATGAACCGAAAATAAAATTGGTTCGGTTCAGTTTTCAGTTATCTTTGGTTTTGTATTTTTCCAAAAATAACCGAATTTTAGAATTTCGATTAGATTTTTGTATAATTATTTATAAATTTCCAGATAGTTTCGGTTATTTTTGGTTATTTTTGGTTCGGTTAATTGGTTAATTTCAGTTAATTTAACTTTTCTAAAAACATTTAGATCCCAAACCGAACTGAATCGAACCGAAAACCGAATAATTTTCCAAAATCATACCAAACTAAATCGAACTCAAAACCCAAACCAAACCGAGAAGTAAACTTTGGTTCGGTTCGGTCCGGTTGGTTCCTGCAAAAACAGCAGTGCTAGCTAATATCTTTGAGTCGCGAGACGAACCTGACCAGCTTGAGAGGAGACGAGAGAGATGGAAGCAGGTCCACGACTTTCCCTTGCTTTCATCCCCGGCAAAGCAGCCTTAATCACATTAAAGCTCCCCACGAGATTAACATCAATCGTAAACTTAACATCCTCCACACTATGCTTCTCAAGCTCTCTCGCCGTAAACACCCCTTGATTAACTATCAACACATCGATCGGACCCGATTCATCTACCGCCTTCGAAACGGCGTCGTAATCGCGAACGTCGGCGGAGAACGTGGCGACTTCGACTCCCGTGGCGAGCTCGATGGATCGTTTGGCCTCCTCGAGCTTTCTCGCGGAGCGAGCGAGGATGGAGACGCGAGCGCCTTCTGAAGCCGCGCGGTGAGCGAGAGCGAGGCCGATGCCGCTAGATCCGCCGGTGATGAAGACGTGGCGGGACTTGATGGGGATTCTGATGGGTTTGGGGCGTACGATTAGGGATAAGATGGCGAGAAGAGAGAGTGGGATAAGGGCGATGAGGAGGAGGAGAAGGAAGGAAGGAGACATTGCCCGCCGTTGAGAGTTTTGGATCTCGTGGCGATGTGATGAATTTCACTGGAGAAGAGAAAGAATATGAAACCCGGTTGTGAAATGAACCAACGAATCCAAAATATCCGGTTAATGATTTCTATCTGAACCGGTAGTTGAATTTCTGGCTGTAATTGTCTTTTATTTTAGTTGAATAAAATCCCTTATATATGATTTTACTAATATCAGATAGTATAATAAACTTTATAAATTAAACAAAGTTGGAACTATTACATTTTATTAGTTTATAAAAAGTTTCATTTTTAGATTTGTATATTTTAATGTATTTTTAATATAAAATAAGAAGAATATTTGATTTATAGTATATGCATTGATTAAATTATATAAATACAATTTATATTTTTTTTTTTTGATTATTTGCCTTACAAAAAAATAGTACCGTAAGTGTAAATGCATTTTTAAGTATAAAATAATAAAATAGCACTAAATATTTTTGAAGTATCTATAAAATTTTAAAATAAATTGTACTATGAAGAAGAAAAGCGAACTGTACAATATATTTGTATAAAATTTATATACATTAACTATTAATTTATGTTTAATTTAGTATTATATATTTATATAATATTTTAAAAAAATATTATTTTATTAAATTATGTCATATTTTGTCATATTTTATATTAATCTATTTTAAAACTGGTAAAATCTATTCATTTATTGTGTTTATTAATTTATATAGTTTATATGGTATTCAAGTATTCAACACTTCATCAAATAAATCACAATGCATTTATGTTTTATTTTAGATAATACTACACATTAGATATTAGCAATAAATAAATGATTATATTAGTTTTATGAAATTAATTTTGTTTTTGTGCAACCGATCCCATAAAAGAAGGTGGAACGTGACTACGTATCTTAGGGATTCAGAAAGGTTGAATTCGTAGTCTGCAACTTGCAAAGAGACAGGTTTGAGTTAATACTTTCACATATTGATGCTTAGTCTTATTTGACATTTAGAACTTATTTTGCAAAATTTACAGCTAGTTGACAGGAAAACATACAGCTCTGCTCCATACAAATGTCTAAACTGTGATTTTCTCAAATATTATATCACAGAATATACATATAATTCTATGTTTTCTAATATAAAGAAATTAAATAAACCAGTTTGATAGAAAGGAGAGTGATGGGCATGTGGATGCAACTCTGTGACAGTCTTTTTCCTCTTTAGATCTGACTTTTGTCTTTTCAAACATTGTTGCCAGCATAACTGTATAACTCTGAGGTCCACATTGATTGGTTATGGACCTGACATGGAAGATTTTCCAATCTCACATGAGACCTGTCCTGATCCAGTTTAATTCCTCTATTGATAATATGGACTAGTTTCATTGGGTTTATTTTTCACTTGTTTTGAAACAATTAGAAAATTGGTATTTATGGTTAAGAGTAATTAATCTCTCTAGACAATTGCATAAATCACACCAAATCCCTTTAGATTGATGGTTCCTCCTTACATTCTTATTATTTGCTGATTTTACAAACACAAATCTATAAATATCAATAACCAATCATATAAAATATAAAATTAATGATACAAATCCATGTCTTGAATAGACTAAGTGAAGAGAGATGCTGCATCTCTGTAGGTTCTTCTTGGGTTAGTAGAAGCTGCATGGTGAAGGGTGATGCTTTCTTGGTTATTATTGAGAGTTATGGAGTTGTTGAAGTTGTTGTCATAAACATGATGAGGATACTGTTGCTTGGGGGTGAGGGAACCGAATCTCCCTTGCTTCTTCGGATGAGAATGATTATGTTGTTTCCTTCTTGGCTGAGAACATCTTGGGATGAACACTCCTGTCCCTTTGCTCTCTCTAACTTGGTTGTAATTCTGCTCATGGTACATCATATATGGTGTTGCTGATGATTGGTAGTTTTCTCTGAACAAACCCTGTTTTTGATTTCAAATATCAACATCCACAATATTTACAAATCAAGAGAAAGAGATAGAGGGAAGGGTTAATTTGGACAAACCTGGAATGAGACAGGAGAGGAAATTAGTGAGATAGGGTTTTGTTCATCTTCATCTGTGATTAAGAGATTGATTTGCTTGCTTATGTCTGCATAGAAGACATCATCATCAAGCTCAAGGTCCATAGCAACTTCCATGGCCATATATCTAGTCTTTCAAGAAGTGTTTAAAGAAAATATGGTTTAAGTGGAGTTGTGAGGGGGAATGTTCAAAGGGTTGCATAAATAGGCAAAGATGTTGAGGTGAGAGAGAGAGAGGCTAGAGAGAGAAGTGCATGTGGGAGAGTGGGGCCAAAGTAAAGATAGGATAAATATATAATGCAATCTATTCTGGCAAAAGTAAGTCCCCACACATAAATGGATCATGAAGGAAGGTTTGCACAATGATGCTACTACTTGCAAATCCTTAAGATATTAAATCAAAAGTTCACAACTCACAACAAGAACAAAACACCCATATCTATCTCAACTTATTTGTTTTTTTTTCCATTACACATAATAAAATTATCATATCTCATCCACAAAACCCATCCTTCTCACTCTAGCGTCTAAATCGAACTTTGTTTTCTTTTATGGCTCAAAGTTTATAGTTCCAATAATCTCCACTTATGGATGGAACTCATATACCTACCTTATCCAATGAATTTCTTAGTCAATATCTTCAGACACAAAAAGATAATAATAATAATAATAATCAAATATACTTCCCCTCGTAATATAATTAGTAAATGACCTGTGCAGAAACTAAAAACTATATAAAACTCTAATAGACTTGTGAATCCAAAAGTGTTGGCGACTGTGTGTGCGTTTGATCTAAGAAAATGCTAATTTTTAGAGAAAAAAAATTAGCATAAATTATATGCATTTGAAAATCTCAAAAAAAATGAGAAATCAGTTTTGATATTAAAAAAACAAAAAAAATATTCTATGATTTGCTTAGATTTTCTTTTAAAAAGGTATATATAATAACATAATACATCTGCAATAAAATATATATTCTTTTTTCCAATTAATTATAAACTATTATATTTGTTTTGGATTACAGCCTCTAAAAACCTTGAGACTGCATGGTTGCTTCACATGTTAGTCTTAACTTTATAAGAAGGTGTATTTCGCAGCCATTTGCAATTTACATCCAATAAAAAAAAAGGAGAGCACATGTCCACGATGGGTGACCAATATGCATATACCAAACTATATGAAACCGTGGGGTCACATTTGATATGTTTTAGCTATTTATCGACATTCAACATGTTAGGAGAATACAGTCGGAACCTTATTAAGCTTCTGAATCTGAAATACATTGATGGGTACGTTCGTTGTTAGCCTGATCATGAAGAAAATAATTTCAAACTTTTCTTCAACGATGATTGACCTAATATATAGTATAAAACAAGGTTGTCAAAGAACCCCTATCTAAAGCTGCTCATTCAAATTACTCAAAGAAAAAAAAAATTACAGAATTGAGTATGCTATGATGTGAGTGAGGATTTGGATAGTTGGTGAATTGAATTATTGTTGTTCGTCGTTATGTAACGAAATTATGAGGAAATTCACGGGTGAGTCGCATCTGAAGTGGACAATTACGAACATTAAGAATATATAATAGATTTTCTGGAGATAAGGAGAAAGAAAGAAAACAAAGAGAATCTATCTCCATAATTTGTTTTGGTTGGAGTTCTATAGATTCTCTTAATTTTTAAGTGGGGTCGCACACCGGTCAAGTTGGTCACTTAGAAGTTAGAACTAACGATTCCAAGTTAAGGTTTTGAGAGCATTTCTTTATATAGTACTCAATAATAGCTTTAAAACATGATTATCTATGATTCTTAAATGAATTTTTTTACACTGTTCGCGGACTCCACTAATATATAGGGTCACGAACAATAAAAAAACGGTTCCAAAAACTCTTAACTAAAAACTCTTTTGTACACTGTTTCGCGGACCTCAATGACATGTAATAGTCTATAATCAAAAAAAAAAAAATTCAAAGTTCTAAGGATAATCATGCTTTATTTCAAATAATTTTAGTTAGTCTACGACTGAAATATAATTAGAATTCTAGACTAATCTCTTCAAATTTACGGTCATATAACATATATAACTATTAAGACTTTGAAGTTATACAAAAAACGTCAGTGTCTTTTTGTATATATATCTTTTATACGCTATGTTCACTCATGCGTGTGAGTAACCATTAAAGTGAGAATATGTACATAGATAAATGACATCAGTTAACAGGTGATCACTAATGGACTACGGGGTACTTCTTGACTCTAACTAAAACTCATGGTACTTATATAACTTGGACGTATAATATTGTAATACAAAAAGAGAAACTTATCCAAAATTGGATGTGTGTTTTCATCATTTACACCCACATAAATATTAAAAAAGAGCAAATAATAGAACACCACAAGGTTGTGTAATAGATAAGTTATACTCTACCCTACACCTACACATCCAACTTGTATACATCCACCAGATAAGGCCCAGAAAAATCAAACTTAATAAATTGTAGATTAAAAGTGAAGTAAGTTTTATCTCTATGTTTACTACACAGTCCCTGTATGACCAAAATACGGTAAAAGTAAAGTATCTGAGGAAGAGAATTTACAATCTCAGAACACTCACGAGCTTCTTGCTAAGGCTCATGTCATGTCATGTCATGTCATGTCACGATCACCGACTTTGTTATTTTTTTTAGTCTCACCGACTTGTCCTTTGGGATCATAATTAATATGACTAGATTCACTTAAAAGGCGGCTTTGTGATGATTAATATTTTATTATTATATACTACACACAAAAAATAAACATAAAACTTATCCATAAAAAGCAGTTTGGTGCATTTAATGGAATAATTGATGAGACAACAAACACTCTTTTTAAAAAAGTAGTCATCGAGTAGAGGGTAAGAATGTTGTGACGGTGGAAGATCATGCTGTTGAAGTGGTATGCATGTCTCGTTTGAAATGATCGTTAACGGTATAAGCTGTATCATTTGAAAGATATTATCTAAAGCACTACAAGAGCGAACAAAACATATCTATTATTATATTTTTTATACATGTAAAATGGGAAATATAAATCTAGCCAGGGCCGGCTCATATGGAGGGACAAGCGGTGCGACCGTCCCGGATCCAAGCTCGTATTCCCCCGTATATTAGAAGTTAAGGGGTCCAATTCTTTTTATAAATACATATTTTTACATAGAAAAAATAAAAAAAAAATTAATTAAAAGAATTGAAAAGGGTCCAAAAATATTTTATGTGTAATAGTTTTATTTACATCACAAAATATATAAAATATTACTGATTTATTTTTAAAACATTAAATAAATATAAATTTTAAAAAATAAAAAAAAATTTTTATCTAGGGCCCTTAATTGGGTTAAACCGGCCCTGAATCTAGCTAGCTTTGTTATTATGCAAAACGTATATGCATGTCACTCGTTATGTCCTCACGTAAGAGAAACACTTTTGCAACTAATGGAAGTGGCCAGACAGGCATACGTGCACTTAGTCGTTATCTCTAATCTCAAAATATGTAGCAGACACAGATCAACATGATCCAGACAGTATCCTTATCTGTTCTTCTTGTAATCACTTCACATCTTTGAATGTTTTCAAGAACAAGATTTCAAGTTGAACGTTGTTTCAAGATTGCATGTTTGTTTGTCTTCTGCTTTAAGCTATGTTTCTTCTCGTCGCTGTTTATTCCGTTTAACCGAAACTGTAATTGCTCCGATTGGGCCTAATGGTCTTTTTTTTTTAATATAAAAACATGTTTTTTGAGGGTCTCTTAGAACGGGTCTCTTAGTTTTTAACTAATAAAATTAAGAGATGTTTCTTAAATAAGATATTAAAGAGATGTCTTTTAACTTTTTTAGTTACAAGTTAAGTGACCGTTTTTTAAATCCCGCTAAAAGATTCGCACTAATAAATCCTTAATAAACATGCTCTAAGTTGTTTAAATAATAAAAAAAAATTAACGTTGTTTCAGGAGCCAACTATTTTTTTTTCTTTTGTTTTGTGCACAACACCGAGCCATCTATATATCCAAAATGTAGTGGATCTTAAGAACTTTACAAAGTTTTGAGTTAGACCCAAGAAAAGAACACAGTATCATCTTTTTGTTATCACATATATTATTTTCTATAATTGCATAACTTGCCCTAATCTTTACCATATTCGCTTCCTTTCCCAGAAAAATGTAATATATGATGTAACTCAATCTTTGTGTATGAAACTTTAAATATCATTCGAGATTTTAATCTTTACAAAGATTATCAAAACCTAATTACATATTCCCATCCAATGAAACTAATCCCTCCATCAAAAGAATCACAAACCCTTTTATGATCTTTGAGCTTAGCATCTTAAAGAAAAACACCAAGTGCATAAGAAACAAGAGCTTGTTGTTGTTGTCTCCCTTGTTCTCTCCAGCGTCACGACATTGTGACATTCCCTATACTCTTTGCTTCCTTGACTCTTCTAGAAGAATAAGAAGTTCTTGCTTCATAAACAACGCATAAAGAAGCTCGTTCCACGTGTCAGGAACACCGGGAAGGCACCAATGGCTACAGTCTTGGCGATGAAGCGGTGCAGGACCATGAGAGCCGAGATAGTAAAGCGACGGGTGACCATCTTTTCTTTGAGCAGACATTGCTGTAATGTTCAACACTTTCACTTCAACGGTTTCTGATGATCTGTTGGAGTGATGTGATGATAACGTATCTCCCACGATCTTTAACTGTTCCCATGTCTCTGATGAAACCAGTGAGGTGGTGGTTCCAATCTCTGGCAATGTCTCCATGTGACATGTTCCTCCCGTTCTCCAATCTCCTCCCCTGAAATGCACAGGGGCGAATGTTCGGAAGAAGACTCGGGTTTTGTTAGAATCGACCTCGGTTTGTATCCATTTCATAACGGTCTCCATAGCTCGCTTATACGCATCATCAACATTCATCTTCAGCTTCACTTCTTTTCCTTCTTGAAAGTAGCATCCCCTGTAACAACATTTCAAGATTTTTAGTCATTGGAACAAAGAATCATAAATAATCAAAATCTCCCACATTGGTAGTAGTTGGAAAGATCCTGAGCAATGTTCTTAAAACCGGACTATGAACCGGATATTTATTTGGGTTGTGGTTCAATATAGTTCGACCGGGTCAAACCTGGTTCAGAAATATGATACATAACTAAAATAATAAATAAAATATTAGATATAAACATTAAAAATATAAACTATGTTTTTGTTCATATGGTTGGTTTATAAAATTTTGATAATTTTAATGGTTTTTATTAAGTTCAATAACTTTGAGGTCCAATATAACTACATAACTGGTTCATGGTCGACCCAATTATTAGACCCATTTCGATTACATGACCGGTTCATGGACGAACCTGGTCTAACCACCAGGTCGATCTGGTTTAAAAAACATTGATCTAAGTAATATATAAAATAAATAGACCAATCATTTTATCACCAATTAGTTTTAGTTTGGAAACCGATCTAACTTAACAACATATGAGACATGGAGAAACTTACGTTCTGATGGTCTTCCCGTAGTTCCACCAATGACCTGTATTGAACACCAAGACGTCTGCACCTCTCCATTTGCTAGAAGTCCAATCCATAGTGTCTAGTTTCAAAGTTGTCTTAACCTTCTTTGGTGATCTAGCCGGTGGTCTGCCTTGAGGAACCAAGAATGGTGATCTGTAATACTCCACCGTGCAGTTGTAGTCCTTAAATCTAAACACTAAGTACCCTGTGTGCTTGGTGATGGGATTTCCATTCACTTCATAAACCGAGCTGCTCAGGTTCTTGACACCAGAAGAGAGTAGACAAAGAAGAGACTCCCATTGGTTTCTTCCTATTGAGTCTCCAACAAACACTAGCCTCTTGTCCCTGAGTTTCTCTAGCATCAGTTTAGCATCAAACCTGTTTCAATTTGTCACATGATTTAATACATTAAAGAGAATCACTTTAAGTATACTATATGCTTATCTTAAGCCGTGACTTGCGGACACAACTGGAGTAGATAGAAAACGACATCAAAGCAACAACAACAAAACAAACTCTTGACTTCAAAAGTTTAACCCTTTTGGTTTCAAAATCAAGAAACTGTGTAAGAACAGAGACATGAAGCAGAACAGAGTATTTTCTCTCACCTTGGCAAATTACAGAGTCTTGGTTGCCATCTCCACTGAGTATAGAACAGATCAGACCTTCCAAACTCACTACACCTAAACCCTTCATCGAGAAATCTGCAATCTTTGGAGTGATAGAGAGGATAAGACTCGTCCCAAACCCAGTCTCCATCGAACACATCACACCCATCTCCACTCTCTTCTAGAAACCCAACTCTGTTTGAAACACTAATGTTGTTGTTGTTTTCAAGTTTGAGCCAAACGAATCTATCTGATTTATCAGAAAGGTTGTAGCTTTTAGGAACGCTTCTGTAATCAAAGTAGAAAAAGCTCCATACAAGACACAAACCAAGTAAGAAGAAGAACCCAAACACTCCTAGAGAAGGCTCCAACGCGAGTCTTGACTTCTTGAATGGCTTTGCTCCTCCGTTTTCTTCAGCTTGTGAGTTCTTAGACATCTGGTGGTGGGTTTCGAGGTTTTTGAGAATTCAATTAAGTTAAGAAGAAGATGATGATGGCGAATGAAGGAGAAGCATGTTGAGGATTGTTAATGGAAGAAGAAGCTCCTTTGCTTGGTAAGTCAGTTTCGTCTTCTTCTTCTTTTTATTTTAAAAAAAATTATTATGACGAATGATGCGAAAAACATGTGTCAAGGAAACGAGAAAACACTCATGGATGAAGCTGCTTTTTGTTGGAAAAGTTTTAATCTTTCTGAAGAATTAAAAAAAAAAAGGTTTGGTTTTTGTCAGAAAAGAGAAAACGAAGAAGAGACCAAAGAGCAACAACAATGGCGATTCGGTTCGAATCCAGACAAGAGGAAGTGAAAAAGAAAAGTCTCAACTTTCTCTTGTTGTCTTTTTGTGTTCACATTCAACAAAGAGAGACGAGTGGTTATTGGTTGAGAATCGTGGGTGTTGAAATATGGATTCATTTATTTCCCTTTTTTTGTTAACAAAAATCCAAATTTAATTAATCTCTTAATTCAATTTAGGGAGATTATTATTTTCTCACTGAATAATGGAAAAATATATGTGCTTATGTGGTAACTTTGAATTTTTTAAAATGTGAATGTGAATGTTTATAACTAATTAAGAAGTGAACAGCTAATAATATCTAGAAGTAGTAAGAAAGTAAAATACAGTTGTTACTAATCAGGACAAATATTCTTGCAAATCTGCAAAAGCAGTAATGACAAGTTTTTTGTTAGTTGGATTTGGGTTTAGTCCAGGATTTGGTTTGATTTTTTCCCTTATATATATGAGGTAACAATCACAAATTCATATATAACAAAAAAAAATATAGAACGGGTTAGTGTTATTTTGTATTTTGTTTAAAATCTAGATTTTATTCAAATGTGTTTTATAATATATATATTCTCCATTCATCTAATATATTTTCATTTTAGTCGAACTTTCTTTGTCTTTTGGATGACAAATAATAGTTTTATTAAAATTGAATTATTTATTGTTACATTGAATTGTTTACTGATTTGGTTTGTAAGGTTAAAGTTCCTTCTTTTTTTTTGCTTTTTAGCAATCAAAATATACAATTACTTTGTCGTAGGGTACCCAGCTTAACTATTATCGAAATTAATAGAATACACAAATTACTAATCGAGCAATTAAGCATTTGCCCGTATAAATCCAAAGGTTGATAACCCCACGCAGGCCCCGGCTTTGACGTTTGATAGCCAACGATCTAATGCTTTCTGCCAAACAATTTGTTTTTAAACACAAAGGTGAACAAAGTTATGAAAAGAAATTTGTCGCCTTTGACCTTTTCTAATAATTTAGATTAGCATTTACAATGAATGTAGCAAATAGAGGTGGTTGTGGAGGATGGAGAGTAAAGCTCTATCCCCATTCTATAATACTATGAAATAAAGTTTTGAGTAAGAAATGTTTCAGTCACACTCTATTTTTCGTTCTATACAATAGAATAAATATGTATTTATTTTTCACTTCATTTCTAAAGTATAGTTGGAGTAAACACAACTCTTTATGGAATTATTTTATCTTAAAGTAAAAAATTAAGTTTACATTGGAAATGTTTTAACATATTCAAAACTTGAACTATATTGAACCGGATTTTTTTACTAAAATTATATAACACAGTTATATTCTTTTTAAAAAAACACCAAACCCCAACACTGAGAAAAGTTCAGGAAAAACAACACTCAGATCAAATTAAAAACTATTGTGTAATCGAACTACATGAACATAGTTTGGTATACCCAACCTAAAACTATTAGAAAATTAGTTATACACTAGTTTACTATACCAAACCTAAAATTATTAAAATATTACTATTATTAGGGTGTATAACTAATATAGTAATAGTTGAATGAGGACAATATTTATGTGAAATTAAAGGTGTAGGGACCAACTTAAGATAATGTAATACTAATAATCAAGAGCATTAAGCATCAATTATTATTATTTTTCTTCTCTTTTAGTCCTATCCTTATCACCTATCAGCTCCTTGGCCTCGTCATGTTCGTGACTCGTCACCTTTGTTAATGGTATGATGGTGTTATTAGCTTATGAAATTGTTTTATTTATACCAATATCTCCAAAAGACATCAGAATATGCTAAATTGCATTTTCTTTGGATCGGCTCGAAATAATAGGACATCCGATTTGAGTTTTTGCTATTTCTGAAAATATAACATAAAGGAAATGAACCAAACATTACAAGTTAAGATCACAGTTCTGTTAAAATCCTATAAAACTCAATGTAGATTTAGTTTTTAGTTTATAAATATATTTTTCTTAATGATATGGAATCATTCTAATAAATAATATATTTTACGCAAATAAAATATTAATTTGAGGAAGCTTGAAACTTTGAAACTGTCCATGTCATTTGTCTTAAGGTTTTGTAACACATCACATGTTTTTTTTTCTTAGGGACAATGGATCTGAGAAGCAGAGAGAAGAAAAGGAGAAGTTATTGCGTATTGGTGAAGCTCAACAATGCATTTGATTTTGATGTTAATAATAATTGATGCAAAAAGCATCGTCAATTTTTTTTTTCTTAAGCAATGATCTAAAGTTCTCTTCCTACTGGTTTTACTTTCTGTATTGATATTCTCAAAATCCTAAAGTAGTGACAGAGTAGAGGACGGATCTCATTGCTCAGTTCTAAGTTCTAACATAAGGGATTTTTTTTTGTAACATTTCTAACATAAGGGGTTAGAGCATCTTCAACCCTAAGCACCCTTTAGGGGTGCTTAATTTTTTTTTTCTGTTTAAAAAAAAAAAAAAATTTAATAAACGGACCAATCACGGGCCGACACGTGTCAGTGGGACCCGTGAACAGTGCAAGCACCAGCTCCTAATCAAGCAACACAAACACCCCATTTTGTGGGACCCACCCGCTTTTTGCCTAAGCACCCCCCTTAAGCACCCTCCTTAAGCACCCTCTAAAAACCCCCCCCTTAATGGTGTTCTAATTAATACTCAATTTTCACTTATAAAGTGGATAAGTAATATATGAAAGAGCCTCCGTTTCTCCCAGCGTTTCTGCTTCCTTTGAGGCTGAGATATGTCTCGCGATGATGGGCGATGGTTTGCATGATTTTACGTTAATAATTATTTTGTCATACGGTAAGATTGCATGCTTTTTTAGTACTCTCTCTCTCTCATTTTCCAAAATTCCCCACTTTAACAATATGAGCGATCAGATTAGTTATACAATTTATTTCTCTCTAAATATTTTCACCTATAATATTAATATTCTCAACCACGTACTACGTACAGTTCTTAGAATTATTTATAACAACTTTTGAAAAGATTAGATAACTATTACTCAAGTTAATTAGTCTCGTAAATCTAAATAATTTCTTATTAGAGCATTTCGAATGTGAGATTCTCCTCATGAGTTCTCAGCAATAAACAAATCAAAATAATAAAAAGTAAAGAGAAAGATTAGAATGGAATTCTTAAAATAAAACTTTTGATTTTTTTTAAGAACTTCAAATAACATTTGTTACTTTTTTATTTGAAGATTAAAATAAAATTCTTTAGTTAACTTAATTAGATTAAAATAATTAATATTTTTTGTTTGAGAACTTTAGAAAAGTTTCATGGATGAGGTTGATCTTGTTATTAGCAATTTCTAGAAATCGTCATCGAGTTTTAATGTATATATTTTGTTGAAAATAAGTTCTAGCTAGCCACATGGTTTAAAGCTATAATATCAGACTCAGACACATCATATTAATGAGATTTTACTTTTGTTCTTAAATTAGAAGTTCTGAAATATAATTAAATACAATCGAGCAACCAAAACATACTATTCATGGACTATTCACTCACCCAAACATCAAAATATATGAACCATTTAACTTAATATGCAATAACTCAGGTAGAAACAAAAAAAAAAAATCTATAAACATACATATATAATGAATCATTGTTAAGAACCACTAGTTTAACGAGTATTCGATATATAGCAGGAATATGGAAACGAAGAGGTTTCTTAAAGTTGTATTCTTCTTGGTCACTTACTTAGCTTGTTCCCTTGCCACGAATACCTATCATGGTTGTGGAGAAATTGCAGAGAAGACAATGAAAACGAATATGATCGGAGAAGCTTCAAGAAATGAGTTTGGGAACAAGGAGAAGAAGGTGATTTTTTCGTTGGGTCGTAAGTTAGCTTCTGGTCCAAGTCGTAGAGGCTGCGGCCACTAAAGTTTTTAGATGAGGTAATAAATATTTATGTTATTATTGACTCGTTTATTATGTTTCTTGTTATTGTTTAATTTAAATAGCATGGGAAAAAAGTATGGGTACTGTAATATGTTCTTATAAACCTGATGAAAGGATTGGAGGTTTGATATGGATTTCTTTTCATTTCTAAAAGAATATGTTAGATTATTTAGTTCATTGCTTTGTGTGAGAATATAGATTATTTAGTTCATTGTTGGATTATTGATGCTGTGACATGATGAACTAGAACTATAAGATCATTGTTTGGGATCACACCACGGTTATAAAAAAAAATGTATGCGTTCATGTATTAATAAGAATTTAAATGGATTCTTGTAAAATATGAATATCCAAGCAACATAAGAATTTAGTAGTAGTCTCAATCGAGGCCGCATATAAGGCATAATGGGCTACATTAGAAGTAGATAGTAAGAATGTTTATTTGTAGAGTAATTAGATACTGTAGGCTTTGAGCTGCATATATAGCTAGCGTAAAAGCGAAGAGACTGGAGGGGAATGTGGAGAAGGCCTGCTTTTCAGGCTAATAGTTCTGTATGTCAAAACTCCGATGATGGCTCCGATCACCGGAGCAGTCATATAAACCCATATGTACTCAAAATCCCATGCCACCACTGCTGGTCCTAATGATCGAGCTGGGTTCATCGATCCTCCTGAAATCGGTCTAACCATACCGTATCCCCAAAAAACAACGTTTAGCACTATATTCTACTCTATATTAAAATATTCTATGTTTTTGTATAAAATGTTTTTTTATTATAATAACATAATTATTGCGGGGTTCTTAAAATAAGGTTCTTAACATAATATAAGAACCGTCTGTTAATTTTAACTAAAAGATTTAAGAGACGGTTCTTATATTACGCTAAGAACTCCGTCCTAAAAATCATGCAATAATCATGGTCTAAACGTACGTAAATGCAACGTTGCATGCGAACGCAAAGACAAACAAAATCAGCAAAACACATAGTGGTGATGGAAATAAATTGATACCCGGTAATAAGCACTCCAAGGGATATGACTGCTCCAATCACTAACCCCGTCAAATTACTCAACTGTACATTAAATAACATTAACGTAACACTTCTTTAATTGGTTGAATGTGTATTACATGAAAACATACAATATGTACATTTCTTCAGACTGTGTGGATCGCTAAGCTATATATCATTGAACTCATCAGTGTCTCGATATGGTCACTTACATTTTGATGAGGACCACAATGTAACGCGGATGCTAGAAACACGACAATGCTCGTAGCAACAAGTTCAACGAAAAACGCAGAAACGCAGCTTAACGCAGGTTTTGTTATCATTAGGTCAGCGTTTACTCCGTATACTGACACCCCAGCTAACGTTGCCGCCGTTGCCCCCAGCGTTTGCGCCATTATATATAACGGAACCTGACGATACCAACCACGTTCAAGAGCTATTATATAGTTTTTTTTCTTTTGCATTGAGGCGGTGAGTGAATAATGCATATAGCTATATGGTTTTTATTAATTTAACTAAGAAAAACTAAGAATCATCTTTTAAATAAGAAATATAAGAGTTGTTTCTTAGTCGAAAAGTGTAAAAAAAATAAATAAAAAATATCAAATCATAAGTTAAGAGATCGAGGATAATGATGCCCTAACGTAAATAGATATATAGAGGCAATAATTGTACCTGAGACCATGGAAACCCGCCAAAGAGGGCGAAAGCAATGGTGATGGAAGGGTTGAGATGTGCGCCGGAGATGTGTCCGATGGAGTAAACTACGACAACCACCGATAATCCAGCCGTGGCGGCGTACTCTAGCAGTCCGACATGACCGCCGGATAACTGAGTACTGCTTATGACACCACACACGCTGAACATTAGAATGAATGTCCCCACCAGTTCCGCTATTACCTACGCATTATTTCAGATATAAATTAGCATTTCTATATTAAACCTATTTATTTTTTATTTTTTTTTATGATCTAATGGGTGACTATTAAAATATAAATAAAAATGAGTAGAAAAAAATGACTAGGAACAAAATAAAAGAAATGAAATGAAATATATATTACTTTTGTTCAATATCAATTTTGATAAGAAATGCTTTTGTTCTATATTTCTTTAAATTTTAAGGAATAACAAAAAATCAAACGCAACAAAAAATTTCTATAAATGGTGTAATTTCTAAGGAATAAGTATGAATTGTTTATTCATCTTAGTTCCTCGTGTCACCATTTACACCTTTAGTTTTTGTTGTAGCACAACAAAGTGATATAATGAATTTTTAGTTCTATGTTTTAAGGAAACTAAGTGATATATGTGTATAATATAAATGGGAATTGGATCCAAAAATCTTAGCATTTTCTTAATAGTTTTTGTGTATGTAACGTGTATATGATATGAAGCTTACAATGCGTAGGGGATTGAGATCTAATTCATAAGGGAGACATCGGAACAGCCTTTGAGTAGACGGATCACCATCAGAACGCGTTGAGCTAGCTTCTTGATCAAAGACTCTTGACCGTACCTCAACATTCATGGTCTTTCCCTCAAGATGGTGATAAAGAATCGATCGAGGAAAGTCACCAGAGTGGCTGGATTGGCTTTATGAATGATCTGATTGAACAGAAACAAAAAAAAAGAGAGATAGAGAGAAAAACGCAAAGAAGATGTAAAAAGTACTTTTGGTTAAGGAGTTTGAATAGGAAGGTGTTCAACACTTTTCTTGTGTTCATCTTTTACAATCATCTTTACCAATATTTCTTCATTTTAGTTTGGTGTTTTGTAAGTCATGCATTTTTTCTTATCAAATTATTTCATGAGTAAATCACTTTTTTAACTCTTTAATTATTTATTAATTTTCCTTAAAAACCTTAGTTTGGTTCACTTCTACTTCTTCTGTGCTAATATATTTTCTTTCAGTTTGGTGTTTTGTAAGTGAACCAAGAAACAAACTATTAATTAAAATTTTATGAAGATCAAACAAAAATGAGAAGTGGTCCAAGTAAAATTGTTGGAATCATTGAACAATTGAATCCAAAATATTCGATGTATTACACAAGTCCAATACATAGGCCATACTCTCTTGATTACACATCAAAACCTTTCTTCTAGAACATTAACAAGGTTTATATAGACAAAAATAGGAAATATTGTATAAACTTTGCTAGGATAAGAATGATCTTATAGTTCTAGTTCATCATGTCAACCATTTCCCAATGTTAAAATTCAGAAATATATTAAGGGAAATTGCACCCTATAGACAACAAAATAATATAAATTTACTAACCAAAACTCTCCTCCTCTCTCCTACTTTCTCTTCCTATCTCTCTCTACTCTCTCTCCTAAAATCTATTTTTTTATGGCAAATAAGCCCATATATTAACCCTTTTCGCCTAGTAAGGCAAAAAAAAAAAAAAATTATCTGGGTCTAATAAATACATGCGAAAGCCATTTTTTGCACTAAAATGAAAAGTTCGACAGCCGAGAACCAAGCAATAAACTTAAGTAAAAGAAGAAGAAAAATTGCACCAGCCGGGAATCGAACCCGGGTCTGTACCGTGGCAGGGTACTATTCTACCACTAGACCACTGGTGCTTATTATATTTTCCAACATAAATAATATTTATCACTTTACTATTAGGTTCACCTATTTGTTCATGTTCCGATGGATTTGGTAAAAGTAGAGAAGACAAGTGGAAGCGAGAAGATGGAGAAAGTGGTAGATCTCTTCGGAGTGGGAGAAGCCAACACCCAGAAGCTACTCGAAGGAGGCAACGATCTCAGCCAAATCCAACAGGGACTCTTCATAGGTTCAGTAGCTGAAGCGAACAACAAAGATTTGCTCAAAACCTTCAACATAACTCATGTCTTAACCATAGCTGTTGCCTTGTCTCCTCCTTACCCTCATGACTTTGTCTATAAAGTCATCGAAGGTTGCCTCACCTTTTTTTCTTTTGCCCATCTTCATTTGATCGTGTTCCCTCTTCTTGAACTGTGTAAAGTTGTAACCTTTTGTTCGTGGTTTTATGTTTTTGTGGTTTCTGAGGGTAGTCGTTGACAGATCCGAGACAGATTTGAGTGTGTATTTTGATGAGTGTTTTAGCTTTATCGACCAAGCTATTCAATCTGGAGGTGGTGTTTTGGTTCATTGCTTCATGGGGATCTCAAGGAGGTGACTTTCTTTTTCTTTTTTTTTTCTTCCCCATAGTCTTGATTGATGAATCCTAAAATTCACTCAGAAACAGGGTTTACGAAAATAGAAATTTGATCCACAAGTAAGCTTTAGAATAGAAAAACAATGTTCTTGATTAACTATGAAGAATAAATGTTTCTATTGATGATTTGGAGATAAATACAAAGGGTGCTTGATAACAATAGAGATTGCGTATAGCGAAAGTATAATTTAGCTATTAGGAATTCGGATTCTTTGGCTTTGGCTCCTCCTTTTATAAATCTTTTCGGCTGATCGTAACGGTAATGTGATCTTCTGCGTGGACCTGGTCTTTAATGCTCTTGTTTCTTTTACGTTTTATATTGACTTCCCGAAGTTTGACTACTTGAGTCCACGATGGGCTTTGACCTTCGTAGGTCTATGTTTCCTTCTTGGGCTTTGCTGGTGACCGAATTTGGGTTTTAATGCATTTGGGTCGGGATCTTGAACCGGGTCTGGAGCGGGGTGAAACATGGCTCCAACACTGATAGATTCACCATCTGTGCTGTGTGTTTATAGATTTTTAGTTAGACTCTGTTTGGCAAAAAGGGTGTGTCTTGTGTGTGATATGAATCTTGTAGTTTGCTTTCTATACTTTAGCTGATGATTATGGTATGGCAATGAACATAGTACATGTTATATGGACAAGTTATTGATTGGTTTCTCGAGCATGTAGTTTTTAATAGTTGTTGTCATCTTAAACATGGAATGAACTGTCTGTTATGTGTACTGACAATTTTTTTTTTTTTGAAGTGTGACTATAGTTGTGGCTTATCTGATGAGAAAGCATGGGATTGGTTTCTCTAAAGCTATGGAGCTTGTAAAGAGTCGACGACCTCAAGCTTTGCCTAACTTTGGTTTCATTTCTCAGCTTCAGCAGTTTGAAAAATCCATTGAAGGTAATATGTGATTGTTTCTACTTTCTAGTCTCTACAGGATATGTTTAGTCAATTATTACTGGCTCCTAGACTCTGTTATGTGGGTGATAGCATTACTTGTAATCCAGCTCGTATTGATACAATCTATGTTTTTGGTTACATGCAGTACATAATGAGGCTTCTTCTTCGGGTGATAACAAGACAGTGCCATAATGAAGCAAACTCTTGAGCCGCATGTTTACCAAAAAACTCAAACTCATCAGTCTCGTGATGTGAATGATTATTCTTGTGAACAATTGATGGTGAGCTATTTGCCTATTGAAATAAAATGTGAAAACGCAGATATTACATTTTCTTTGTTTCTACAATCAATACTTTCGCGGATGCTGATGAAATGCACTTAAACCAATCTCAAACCAGAGTCAATTAGTATGGGGTTTGGTCTTGACCCTTGCATAGTTGCATTACATTGTAAATGTCATTGGATTGTAAAAGTCATTACATAGTTACATATAAATGTCACTGACATAACAATGTGTGTTTTCCTAAGAAATGATTTTATAATAATAATCAGAATTTCATAAGATAAGCAGTCTTACCTTAAATTGTTAATTTTCATTTGTCAAATAGAATACTTTTTTTGAAACACTTTCTTAAAAAACATTTTTAAAAAGAGGTGCAACACGAAGACGTTCCGGGAGGTTATCCATCTTGGTACTACTTTCGCCAAAGCACGCTTAATTGTGGAGTTCTGATGGGATCCGGTGCATCAATGTGTCAAATAGAACATACAATCAAATTCTCTATGTTTGGTAGGATAAGATAAGATATCAACCGTATACTTGATTATTGTGCAAACACGTACCTTGAAATTTTTGATTTTTTTTCTTTCTGTATTTTCTTATTGCTTGCCTTGTCGATGAGTATTATATAACGTGATTGACCATGGACAAATTGAATAGCAATGGTGCATGGAGTTAAATTATCACTCCTAAAGATAATATTTTAATTAAATGGGGGCATGCACCTTTGCATGCCTTATACATACAAACATATGTCACGAACATTTCTTTACAACTTCCACATGGTTGGGACTTAAATAGAACAACACTTGTTTTTATTTTTCCCTTGCATCTTTGCATTTGTTATTTATCAATAGCATGTTGCATAGAGGAAAAAACCGTCACGCTAACAGTTAGTAAACGAAGCCGAAAATTTAAGGAATACCTCTTTCATTTAAGAATAATAAAAATAAGAATACCAGTTTTTTGGGAGGAATCTTAATGAACCGTCGAGGTAGTTGAGACTCATGAAAAACCTTGGACAACTTAAGTTTGCTACAAAAGTTATACTAGTATTCTTATTTTTCTTGTAGACTCCATTTCATGCAACTGATCCATAAAACAATAACATGTCGTTAGTGCTAGTTTCAGTGCTAGTTAAAAAAAAAACAATAGCATGTCGTTCCAATTTGTAACAAAATGGATGATGATAGAATCATATATTATAACTATTTTTGTTGCTTGCTATTAATCATTCATAAAAGCAGTGGTGTTCCTGATCATAGCCAAGTGAAACATAGACTTAAAACTCTTAAACTTTTGGAAATAATTTATTTAAAATATACCTTCAAATTTGTAAAAAGAAAAAATTAGAGAGAAATTCTTACGAAATTGTTTTGTAACTCTTAAAATCTCTGGACGGCCCTTGCATAAAAGCATAGAATATTTCGTATAAGCCATTTGTACGATCTTGATGAAAATACAAATGAAAATAGGAACTACTTTTTTTTTGGTCAAAATGAAAATAGGAACTATTATAAGCACAAGATTTAGCAAAAAAAAAAAAAAAACTAAAATGAGCACAAGGGTAGAAAGTAGAAGTAAAAGAAGGTGGTGCAAAGGCATGCACTCTAAATAAAAATACGATATATATTATATAATAATCATAAAAGACCTCAACGCAGTGAATGTAAATGTAAATGTATCCAACTTCACAAACGTGACGTATCTTTGCGTATGCATACCTTTCTCTACTTTGTACTTATACATATTGATTGTAGTAACAAAGAGAGAGAGGAAGTTAGTAAAGAGACAAAAGAATGTCACGAGACAGCGACATAGTCCATTTATGAACCCTTGGAAAAGAAACTATAAACCCTAACTCTCTCTCTCATTGTTGCGGCTGTATAAATAACCACATTGTTTTGAAGCATGTGTCGACAAAACGTGGAAAGCGATCATCTTCTTCTTTATAGATAAGAACCGTAGAAGAGAGAACTGAGAATATTAATCAAAAAAATCATGTCTCACATCGCTGTTGAGAGGAATCGAAGAAGACAAATGAACGAGCATCTTAAATCTCTTCGTTCTTTGACACCTTGTTTCTATATCAAAAGGGTAATTAACTTTCATGTTCAAATATTATCTTCCCTTCATATTCGATTTTCTTGTTGATATATCCAGATTGGGGGTTCTGTTTTCTTTTCTTTTTGGAGTTAATGATTGGTGATTTATGTGTATTGAGGTAATTTCAAATGGTCTAGTGTGAAATTCATAAAATTTTGATTTTTCGGATAACTGAATCTTCTCGAATAGTTTTTTTTTAACACATCTTAATTTCATTGAAATCAATCTTCTTTCATACAAGATAAATAAGGAATTATCCATCTTCTTTAGCCATAAACATAAACATAAAATATAATACATAAATAAGATACGCAAGATAAGTCTTCAATCGAAGATGAAGAGAGAATTATCCATCCTCTCGAATAGTTTCTTTTCAATACCCCAAAATTATATATATTGTTAAGAAAAATAAAAGGATTTAGATTCGTAAATTCTTTTTTGGTAAAATAGATTCGTAATTGATCATGCATGAAAATAAAAGTTTTTAATATGCTCATTGATTTCATTCTCTTGTATATGTGTTATGATAGAGTATATAAAATAATGTGTACTCGAATGCACCAATCTATTCACATATTTGATCTTATTTTTCGATTAATGAATTGGTATTAGGGAGATCAAGCTTCAATAATCGGAGGAGTGATAGAGTTCATCAAAGAGATGCAGCAATTAGTGCAAGTTCTCGAGTCCAAGAAACGTCGCAAGACACTAAACCAACCTTCTTCTCCTTATGATCACCAAACACTCAAGCCATCAATCTTACCTGCCTCCCCCAACACAACCACCACTAGAATGCCATTTAGTCCAATCGATAATGTAATGACCACAAGCACTTTTAAGGAAGTAGGAGCATGTTGCAACTCCCCTCATGCAAACATTGAAGCCAAGATCTCAGGCTCTAACGTTGTATTGAGAGTTGTCTGTGAGAAAATTGAGGGACAGCTGGTGAGGATCATATCTGTCTTGGAGAAACTCTCTTTTCAGATTCTTCATCTCAATATTAGCAGCATGGAGGAGTCTGTCTTGTACTTCTTTGTTGTTAAGGTAGCATATTTACATCTAGATTGAATATATATATATATATGCATGGATCATATAACATTAGTTTGAATGTGTTGTTTTCTTATATAAATTTAGGCTAAAGATAATTGAATTTGCATACGCAGATAGGACTGGAGTGTCACTTAAGCTTGGAGGAACTAACCCTTGAAGTTCAGAAAAGCTTTGTGCCTGAAGCCATCGTCTGTACCAACTAAAACCAATGTGCTAACGTACACTGTTACATGAGCATACTTAACACTTTGCTAGAAATAAGCTCCTATACCCTTGTCACTTTTTTTTTAACGTTGTTGTGTCCGAACTCAAATAGAATTTGTAATTTTCCATAATAAATCATCACAAATTATGTTCTAAGTTTCTAACTAGTTTTCAATACTTCCCCATCCTGTATTGGAGTTTAATAATTAATTAGAAGATTTTTTTTCTTACTAGTATGCCGAGCCTTATGTTTCTGATTCTGTAGTCGAACAAAAAGATAACAAACTTATGCAAATTATGAATCATAAGAACTTTAAAAACCAATACAAACATAATGTGGGAAGAATTATCTGTAATTAAACAATATGTCTTCTGCATTATGAACGAAGCTTGTGCTATGCACGCATCCTTATTGCAAGCCTCGGCCGAGAATTTCTTTGAACTCCATGTCTTGTTGGAGTGTCAAGCTCTCGTAATGAGGCTACTAGTTTTGGATGATGATTCCCTTGACCACTTTTCATTTTTATTCCTCATTTAGGCAACTCTTTGTCAGATGCACTTCTTATCCCTCTTCCTTACTCTGTTCCTAGTACTTGAGCTGTAATATGCATTTCTTGACCCAAAAAATGGACTCGTGGGTAAGAAGAAAAACATACATACACAGTTGTATGATGATATGTTAAATATTATAAACTAAATATAGAGATCTCTTTCTTTCGTGTAAATGCACGTGAACCCCTTTAATATCTAAATAAATTCGGAGTATACAAACGATGTTAACATTACTACAATATTGTGTGTTATATTCTAAATAGATTAGTACTGTAATTAATCTATGGAAAAATATTGTATATGATGTTTATCTCTTTCTTATTCAACATAATTCAGTTGGATTTTGCTTTTTAAAATGACCAGAGAGTATTATTTAAAAGAAGAGTCAGTGATGAAATAATAGTTGTTAAATTAGAAAACAAAAAAGCAAATGAGAGGGGATAGTTAAGTGTTTTTTATAAAAGGATTAGCATTACTAATGGACGCATTACTGAGTCAATCATACACATTACAAGGACAAGTCTTTTGGATCATATAATATTAGGTTTAGTACAATAGTAAGATGCACAATAATTGACACATGAACATAAAATTGTATTATTTTAATGCAGAAAGAGCATAATGTATGTACACGATCATTATCCCAAAATGTGGCACAGGTGAGTTGTTAAACATATGTTATTTATATGCTTTACATCAATCAATATTGACCCAACAAAAAATCTCACTTCCTCTCATTATTAAACTCATGTTCTTTCTAAACTCTCCTTTTATGTATGTTTTACTTGTTGTGCTCGTGACTCGCATTCGTGTCCTTCTGTTGATTTTTTTCTCTCTCAGATTTCGTTTTAATAATGAGGATAAACTTGAGTGGATATAAACGAAAGTTGATAATATGATATTAGCACCCACTCCCTTAACTTTTCGGCCGTCACGAATTAGCTTGTACATTTTTTTTTTTTTGAAAAGAGATTAGCTTGTACATTGAACCATTCAATCTTATTTTCATCAACTTTGATGTTAATTAAGTTTCTAAAACTAAGGATATATATATATATATATATATATCAGTTTGGGAATAAATCGAGGAATATCGACAAACACAGTGAATGTCAAGCAAAAGAAGGCAAGAGGAGAGATAAGAAGATTTCAAATTAGGACCAGTAACTTACTTTTGTAAAGCATCTTTCTACATAACTTTTTTATATTCCTTAAATAGTGATTGATATTCACAAACGCATCTTTTCTTTTTAAATTTGTCAACGTGATGAATTACACAATAACGAAATGGAATTTGTATATTACGCTTGAGTAATGATTGAAAATGGTAAACAAAATAACAAATCTGGTGCTCATATTTAGACTCTAGTGATTACAGGAAGATTTCATAGATATGAGTTTGTCTCATATTCTCTGAAACATGAATAATCGAGCGGATGTATTAATAAAAAAAGTAAAATATAAAAGATATATTTTTTCATATATAGCAGATCCGGATAGACAGAGAATCTTTTTGAAAACTCGTTTCAGCTGTTACCACTTAATCTAATTTACATAGACTGTTGCCAAAAAAAAATAAAAATAGACTCTAGTTGAGCCTGGTTCTGATAATTGTTTGATTTTGAAACTTAGTGTGTTAAGTGGACGGCTGAGATTCAGTTTACTTGTTTAAACATGTGGATGAGTAAACAAGTCACTCACAAGGCTGAGTTGACAACACATTAGTGATATTACTAGCTAAATAATTTCAGTGAGATGTTGATAAAAAAATGGAGGAGGGCCTAGCTATATCTCTTTCGCAAAAAGTAAATAATTAAAAAGTTAAATTCGAAAACTATTGGTCCCAAAAGAGGAAAAGGAGAAAAATGATGGGTAGTTTTTGTCAAATACCTGTACAGAGTTTTGACTGGAAACAAAGTAACCCCAGGCTGGAGGATAGAGTTAGAGGTGTAACCAAACAACAGATGAACAAATGTCGATGCTCGAGCTGCTCGCACACTTTGTCGCTCACTTTTATCAGTTGTCTTCACTTTTCAACTCTAAAAGCTTAATTTCGGGGGATCTAATCAATGCAATTTACAGAAAAAGTATAGGATACCCTGAACACTCTTTACTATACAATACAAAAAAAAACAGTCAAGTTTAAAAATTACATCTGGTCACATAAATATTTTTTTTCTATTTCCATGTCTTTTTATTACTCCCTTTGTTTCATATTAAGTGTCGTTTTAAAAAAAAAAATAGTTACAAAATAAGTGTCTTCTCGCATGTGCATAAATATTTTCTTAATATATGTGCATAAATCTAAAATGATACTTATTATAAAACAAAGGGATTATATTTTTCCTATCTTTGGAAAGATAAATGTCAATATAATAAATATATCCTGAAAAATATATTGGATAATATAAATATACATATATGTTGGGGTCAGATAAGTTCAGTATGTAGTAGTTTTCATATATTCCCAGTATAAGTACTTGAAATTGCTTTTGTCAGCATAGGTATATCATGTTTTATACATCATCCTGCATGTATGTACTTTTACTATGTCAGCCAAAAAGGAAAATTGTTAAACGTAATAAGCAGAATCTAAGGCGAATCCAAAATAAAAAATCTGCATCAGTAAGTTTTGTGTGTTATGTAAACGAAGCATAGAGAAGATAAGACGTACGCACTTCTGAACAACTCTACCGTCTACTGACGCTACACTTAGCTGCCCACATAGCCTTTCATTTAACTTCTTCAACTGTTCTCTACGCGGGTCCCATCATCATCAATGTGACATCATGCATGATAGATAATCATCATCATAACCATAACCATGCAAGCATGATGATGATATATATTACTCCATCTTTTTCGTAAGTAGTTTAGGACATCATTATCCCGATCTCTTCACGGGAGTTCTTAACTCATGATTTGATATTTTTTAATTTGTTTTTTACATTTTTGGTTAAAAGACATTTTTTATATCTCTTATTTTTAAGAGACTGTTCTTAGTTAGTTTTTCTTAGTTAAGAAATTTTTTTTAACTGAAGTTAAAAATATCAATTAAAAGACTAGGATAATAATGGTCAAAATTAATAAATTTAACTAATTATAAAAAACTAATATTATTTAATTTATTACATTATATCCAATGTAAAAATTATATAGATATTGAAAATTACTTATATTTTGAAATAAAAAATTCTCTACAACTACTTACATTAGAGAGTATCTCTTTTCATCTCCTATGTTTAGTCTTGGAAGAGAGGTTGAATACTCTAAAGATCAAACACTAAATCACTCCACATCGTATGGGCATTAGTGATAACGCATAGTTTTAAAGTTTGTGGATTAAAGTCAAGATTGTAATTGATTTGGTTGCGCAATAGTGATCTATAAACCAAAAACCATACCGTCCAATAGTGTGAGACACTAGCGACGGACGTGAAATGGTGATAGAGATTGATAACCAGTTTCTATGTACTAGGTAGACAAATGTAACGTGATCACGACTCAGTTCTTGTTATTATTATTATTCACAAAATTAGTTATATGTCGTTATATTCAGATTATTACTTACTTTTTTAACTTTCGATTTAGAAATGCAACCAATAGGCTGACTTTTCCTCGTCCCTTTTTTTTTAACTTGCACCAAGACTGCAGAAAAAATACTATTTTTAAAGTTAATTTAATTCAGAACTAAGAATAACAACAAGAAATTAAAGCAAGATCCATATATAGTGGAGGAAAAGGATCTTTATTATATAGTCCGTGGGACACAACTCCAATTCCATTATGACTCCGTATCTTCTTATTTTATACAACTTTTGTCAAATATAAAAAATATGTTAATAAATACTATATACCAAACGTATGAATATTCATATCTAATCATGATTTGGTATCTACTGAATCTGTTCATAGCAATACTGCATGGAAGGAGAAAACAACTTCAATATAACTTAATATATAGACGAACGAACGTCCAAATCTTATATTATAATTCTACAAAACTAGTGAAAACTATCACAAACTTGGAAGAAACACAAACAACCTAAAAGAACTTAGGATTTGATCCGTTCGAATACAAAAGAAAAGAAAAAAAAAGGATACACAAGTTTTATTTTTCGATATTTTTAAAATCTCACATAATATCGCAGCTTGATGTGTTCTCATCGCTAAAGACATGAGAATACTGATCATTCCCATGAGGTGGATATGGATACGGGTATGGATACGGGTTTGGATATTGATGCGGGTGTGGTGGCATGTAGTTAACTGCTGGTGGTGGCCTTGCGTACATCATTGGTTGGAACCGTTCGTTTCCCATGGCACGTTGCTGGTTCATAACCGCTGCTAAGTACTGTTGTTGTTGTTGTTGCTGCATTTGCATAGGGTCTGGTCCGGCTCCTTGGAAGTAACCTGGTGGTACACCGCCGCCTGGACCGGTTGCCGGTAAGCCTTGAACCGCCGGAATGTTACCCATTGGACCACCCATACTCATTGGACCACCCATTGGCATGCTCATGTTTTGTGGTCCACCGCCTCCCATAGGACGGAAACCCGCTGGCATTCCTCCAGCCATGGGTCCACCACCACCACCACCACCACCACCACCACCTCCGCCGTTACCTTTCTTTCCGGCGTTTGGACCACCGCCTCCGCCGCCGTTTTTACCATCTTGTGGATGTCCTCCACCACCGTTTTTACCGCCGTTCTTGCCTCCACCTTGGTTTTGGTTCCCACCACCACCAGGACCACCTTTTCCACCGCCACCGCCAGGACCACCTTTACCACCACCACCACCACCGCCGCCACCGTTTCCACCGCCGGGAACTCCTTTACCGCCAAGATTAGCGTTCTTTTGAGCGTTCATCATCATTTGTTGAGCGTTAGGCATCATCATGTTAGGCTTCATCTTATTAGGAGGAGGGAGATCACCAAACTCATCATCATCAAACTCGTCGTCATCAGTAAACTCATCATCATCAAACTCATCATCATCAGTGAACTCATCATCATCTTCATCATCATCCTCAGGAACATCGAACTTCACACCTTTCTGGTTTTGGTTCTTGTTCGCAGGAGCAGAGCCTTTAGAATCCTTCAACTGTGGAGGAAGCTTCAGATCTTGAAACCCTTTCATCTTCTGAATCTGTTGAAGCTGCTGAATCTGTTGTGGATTCAGTTGCTGTCCCATCTTTGGCGCATTACTGTTACCTCCGCCGCCGCCTCCACCACCTCCTCCGCCGCCACCACCGTTCTTTGGACCTTTATTGTTGTTATTGTTCTTTCCACCGACACCTTTTCCATTGTCTATCTGCATCCCTTTCATCTGATTGGCCAACTGAGATTGATTCTGATTGTTGTTGTTACCCTTTGGAGCTCCCCAGATTTCAGCATGTTTACCAGATTTTGCCAGCTTTTTGATAAGAACTGAAGGATCTACGCTCCCAGAGACAGTCACTTTCCCTTGGTCTGCATCAATCTTGGTCGTGAAAACACCTGAGTTTTTTTTTTTGTTTCAGACAAAACACAAAAAATGAGTTATTGTTTCAGACAAAACACAAAATGAGTTTCAAGACTTTTTGGTCAACAATCTTGACAAAATCTTTGATTCAAGACTCAAAGTCAAAACAGATTTTGAGTTTGTTTTTTTGTTTTTTTACCTTCGATTTTTTGCAAGATTTTCTTGACTTTCTGCTTACATCCATCACAGTGTATGTTCACTTTAAGAACACAAGTCTACAAATAAAAATTCACAGATTATTTTGTTGAAAAAGAAAAATATTCAGAAGGAATCTCAGAATCGGTTAACGAACCTGGATCTTCATGAACTCTTCTTTACTCATTTTTTCTCAACAGTATTGTGAAATAAAAAAAGATTAGTGTACTGATGAAACTCAAATCTCTTTCTCTCTCTTTATTACCAGATCTGAGAAGACTACTCCTTGTACTTCCAACTGAAATCTAGACAACATAAAAACCAAGAAAATGTTATTTTTACACATTCTCAAGGACACAGCAAGAGAACACATAACTACATATACAAAAATATTCGTATATGTGAAGATACCTTTCTTTACAGAGAGGCCGAGAGAAATAAACAGAGAAGAAGGAGAATGCAAGACCTTGAAAGAAGGAAGAAAGTTTCAGACTTTACAGCAAGTTGGTGAACATTAACTTCTCCACTTCATCTTTTTCAGAGTCAGAGAGGGAGAGAGAGTGGAGCAAAGCTTCAATTTAATATAGAAGAAAGGAGTGAACAATAATAGTATATTATCTTATGTATTTTGTTAGCCTAAGCTTAGACAAAATAAAATATTTCACAGATTTTTTTTTCCTATTAAAAGAGAAAAAATCAGTTTTTGTTTTGTCAAATTAACTTTATATGTAGTACTCCGTAATCATGATTATGAGAAAGAAATGAGATGTATAAATAAATAAACAGTTCACAAAGTTTCTCTCGAGAATTTATAAGCTTGAATCTTAAGAAAATTAGTCATGTGTTATATTTTCTATTTTTTCTTTTTTTATATCATAAATTTGGTTACAATAGGTTGGAAAACCTAAAAACCGAATGACAAGATTAAAAAATTAGTTAGACTATACCAAATACCCGCAATTATTTTGGTAATTAGTATAAGCTGAATACATTTTAATTATTAGTTATTAAAACAACATTAGATGAAATTAAGTGATAAATAGAAGTCTACATTGAAAAAACAGATTTGGTTATATAATATGAGAATAGAAAACAGAGAGTAGGTCTGGGTTATGATGAAGGCCTCGTATTTCATATTTTATAGTAGACATAATCACGTTTTCTGCCAGATCTCAATAGTTATTTTCTATTTTAAACTGTACATCTCAATTATTATTTTTAATTTAATATTAATTAAAAAAATTAGCTACGATATAATTTTTTTCTTTCAGATACTTTTCTTCGACGCATTTACTACTATCATTGCTCCATGTTGTTGTTAAAGCCGAAACATAACATGAAACACAACTCTCTTGCCTATCTTTTCTTTTCCTTTTGGCTTAAAATAATACTTACTGTACTATCTTTAAGAATTCACATTATTCATATAGATGAGCATTTAAAGTGACCTAAAATAAAGTTTGATCGTCTAATAAATATAATGTATTTTCCTTCGAAAAATAAAATAATGGGATGGTTTTCTAGGTGAAATATACTTGTATTTATTAAATATTTTACTATCACGTTTTTAACTAAATCAGATCAAATCATACAATTTTTTTTTATATTAAGATCATTAAACCCTTGTTTGATATGATGGTTCTTCAATTATTGATAGAAAAATTAAACTAGATGAAGCATAATAATAATATGCACACTCGGAAAGTTCCAAAAAACATTGTGTTAAAAAAAAATAAACTGGCATGGTTGAGATTAATAATTGGCTTTTGTCGTTTGAAGTTTTGCCTAATCTAAATAGCTGTTGATCACATGAGTGTATCTGCACATGACATGGCTCTTCTTCTTATTATTCACAAAATGACATTATATTCTTGAAGCTTTTGTCCGATTCTCTTCTCGTGCTAAAATCTTTTCCTTTGGATTCGTTTTCAATCTCACATATTGGGAAAGTGAATTATTGTACGTTTGGGACTTCAAAAGGTAATAATATTTCTCAGCGACGTCACCGTTGATAAAACAATTCAATTTAGTCAAATTAATATGACGATAAAACAATTTACATAGTTAGATTAAAGTTTAATACATGAACTTTCTTTAAAAAAAAAAACAATTTACATCAAAACCAATTGACTCAGTAAATATAATTATTATCTATATAGTTCAGATTAAACTTGCTAATTCCAACATATAACAAATCAAAATGAAGACTTTTCTCATTTCAAAAGTGAACATTCTCTCAAAAGAATGGAACTATATTTTTTAAAAATATATTTAAAGGGAACCTTTTTTTACTTTTAAGCATATAAACTCAGTGGGAAACATTCTTTTTCCTCCGGCAGCTTTTCTTCAATGGATGTTTTAAATTTATAGCTTAATAGCATAAAAGCAGAAAAGGTTCTTCTCCTCTTCAACTTCAGCTATGTTTCAACCTCTCTTCTTTTGAGTTTCTGTAAAGACAAAAGTTTTTATGTTCTCTAATAATCTTTGACTTCCTCGAGAAAAGGGTTACAAGATAACAAACATATGAAAGTATATAATTATATAGCTAAGTAACTCTTATGGAACTAACCATGTAGAATTATAGCTAATTAACTCTACAAAAATATCCATTTATACCATGAAACATACACACATAAGAGTATTGAGAGTGTGTGGAATTATCCAAGAGGACAAAGATAATACATGAAAGCTGTTCTAGCACAATAGCTACACATATACTACTACTTATATCTTCCACATACAAAGCTTTAGAACAAACAAATCTATATGCGGTATGAAGCTACACAACAATGATCTCTTCAAGCAAAGTGTTGTTCATCACTTCTGTTCACGTTGATCTCTAAGAGCTCCTCGATAGGGTGTCTACAAATGGGACATTTGTTAGACTGAAGCCTCAATTCTTTTGCACAGTCACTACACATACACTGCAAAGACCAACGTAAAGACACTATTAGACGTTAGAACAAAGCAAACACATAAGTGATTCTCATCAAACTGATTGTATAAAAAGTTTTACCAAATGTCTACAAGGCAGAACAGCTGTGTCCTTAGCCTCAGTCATGCAGATAACACATTCTTTACCTGAACCACTTTCCTCTAACCCCGAGGATGCACCTTGAGTGGTTGAGCCATACAACTCACGGAGTTCATATCGAACTCCTTCGATCCAAAGAATCTGCTTCACAACTTTCACTTTGAAAGATCCATTGTTATCTTTCTCAAGAACCGCTTGTGTGACTTGCTTATGAACTGATGATGATTGCTCTGAGATAACGGTTTCAGCTGATATAACAAGCGGGTACACATCTTCTTCTAAGGGCTTTGACAAATCGTCAAGAGCAAAGAAGCTCAGATCGGTTCCTGTCCCTGAAGGCTGTAGAAACTTCTGTCCAGGACCTTTCTGAAAAGAGAATCTTGTCGGTGGATAAACCTCTGGAAACTGCGGGATAAACGTGCAGTTTGGTTCCTCCTTTGCAAAGAAGGTTATAGTGAAACTGAAAATGAAAAATGAGAATACAATTAGAACTCTCAATATAATCTTTAAACTGATCAATAACATTTTTCTAAAAATAGGACATAATCAAAACGATTTTCTTTAAAAATCGGTGTAGACATTCAAAGAAATCAGCATAGGCATCCGCCTAATCAATAATCTCATATAGAGCGTTTAACTAACACCTAGCTATTTTTTGAACATTGATCAATAAAATCATATATATACATACACATCAAACAAAACATGCAAAGCTTGAACCTTCTCTATCAGAAAGAGTGATTCCAGATGATTCCTGTGGGTAAATATCTTTCCTTTTTAATAGTTCCATGAGCCTAAACTTGCTAATTTAATCCTAATTATGGTTCTAATCACATTTCATGCTAATTGTCATGGATCAACCTCTAATAAAACCAGATCGGTTAATGAATATATATATATATAATACCTGCCGTGGAAAATGGCATCAAAGACGAAGGAAACTAGATGGTGTCCAGGAACTAACTCGTCTACTTCGAGCCTCACCGTGTCTCTATGCACATTGACATCGTTTCTCACCTTCTTAGCGTTCTGATTCTCCACGTATGGAGGTGGAAGAGGCTGCATTTGCGTTTGCGGACAGACAAATCCAGGTCTCATCGTTGGACCCCACCAATTGGGTTGAGCTGTGGTGAGATACTGAGGATGTTGAGGGTAGTGATGGTGGTAGTGGTGATGACCGTAGGAACAAGAGTTGATCTGTGGCGGTGGTGGTAAGGGTGGAGAGATGTGGTAAGTGGAGTAGTTGTAGTCATAATGAGGTGGAAATGGCTGAGGAGGAGGAGGAGGAGGAAGAGGAGGAGGAGGATCGAGATAATAGTAAGGTGGTGGAGGATGGTGGTGGTGGTGGAGGAGGTGACGACGGTTGTTCTGTCGTCTTCTGTTGGTGCTAAAGGAGATTCCCATTGGTGATAAGAGTCACGAGAAAGAAAAGCAGAAGACAACTGAAGAAGATTTGGAAAAACAGACAGATGTGTTGTTGAAGTGTTTAAGATTTGGTGATGCTTTTGACTTTTTTTTCTTTTACTTTTGTCTTTTTTAAACCGATGGTGTTATGTTCGGTTTGGTTTCCAGCTTCGGTTTGTTGATTGGCTTTGGTTTATTAATGGTATAACATTTATATCATACTTTTATTGTATTTTTTTGTTAATTTTTAATAACTTAATGTGTGATAATTATACTTCATCAGCAATGTGTTTTGGTAGCCAAAACTTTCATCAGACTTCCCACTGGTGATGGTGTTTTATTGTTGTTAAATATATATATATCTACAAATGAAATTACAATCTTAGATAATAATGCAATGAAGAAGTTTTCAAAGAACGTGAGTGCAAAAGGTGATGCGGATTTTCACTGCGGATGTAAAGAAGAGACTACCATGCTGATCATTCCTATGTTGAACAATGAACATGGTACTTGAAAAAAAAAAAACTAAGCATAATCTGTTAATACCATAATATTTTAAAAGTAAATGGTTAGGTTTTCAGTTTTCTTGTAACTTTTTGACTTTACAAAATTTCCACCGAATCTCTCACTTACTACCGTGTTGATGCTCTTCAAAAGTCTACCCTACAACTTTAGAGGATATGTATAGAGACTATTTAGAGATGTATATTTTTCCAAGTCTAACATACATCTCATGGTGAATATCGTTTTTTTTAGAACTTTATAAATAATTAAATATGTAAAACTCTTCAGACATCATGCATACACTGATACAAGTTCCACTGATGACTGATCCTTTGTTGAGTTTTTACCGAAAGTTCAGTGCATCAGATCTTGGACATCAGATAATACACAAGATGGGCACGATTGAATTAATTTATTAGTGCTCTACCAAAGTGGAGAGGATCTGAGGAACTTCATTATTTTGCCTGCCATCAAAGCACCTCATCACTGAGTCTTGTTGCCTTTCTCCAACGAGGAAAAAAAAAACATAAACGCATTATTGATATCATCGAGAAATGTGTAAAGATAAGATCTCTCTAAATATTTTGTTTTTCAACAAGAAAGAAGACCAAAGACACCTAGAGGAATAGTTTTCACTATTTCATTACCTACTAGGAACTTAAAAGAAACTTTCTTGAAAATTTTGGATTATGAACCCTTCATAGATCATTTGTGTGAATTTTTTTTAAACATAGTTCAAACTTCAAAGATTATTCATGGACCATTAGTGTGAATATATCCGTAACACTTACACTATTTAACTATTATAACATATGTTTGTTAATGTTTTTCTTTCACTATATATATTCCTCAACTACTACACATTCCAGCTAAGAGCATGATTAACCGGGGTTCTTAGGATGAAATTTTTAGCGTAACTTAAGAATCGGTTCTTAACTTTAACAAAGAAAAAGTTAAGAACCGATATTTAAGAATCGGTTCTTAAGTTACGCTAAAAATCTCGCCCTAAGAACCTCCGGTTAATCATGGTCTAAGTAGATATAGTTACCTCTTTTAGTAAGAAATTAATTAGTGATGACATTGTGTAATCCAATAAGTCCAAGATCAACAAGAGTTAGATGGATACAGGCTTCATGTTTCACACAATGAAACACATATTAGTTACAATATGTGTTACTCTTAATTATATAGATGAAGTAAACAATAATGAAAAATTTCACAATCAACATAGAGCAGAAGCTCTGTCTCTCTTCTCAACAGAGACACAACCTCTTTGTAAATCCTTAAAAATCTTAATCTCCGAGCAATCTCTCAGATCATCAAGACTCACGTACTGTTGCTTCACCATCTTCGACAAGTCCGTACCTGTCTCATGAACCCATACGTACGGTAAACATGTGTCGTCGTAGTACAGCCATCGACGTCCTTCCTGTTCAGGCACGTAGGCTCTGTGGAGGTTACTGTGTCTGAGCTTCTTGGAACGTCCCGGTTTGAGAGTGTGGACACGTTTTAGGATCGACCCGACTCGAATCTGAAGCTCCACGGGACGATCAGAGAGGTTCCAGAAGCGGGTGGAGGAAGTGGTGATGGAGCAAGGGAGTAAGTGGGTCCGGTCTCCACAACCGCCGTAGCATTGTCGGAGGAAGAGGAGGAGAAAGCTGAGCGTTGGGAGCTTGTCTTTGATAGACTCTATCATCTCTTTTGTGAACTTCACTTTTGTTGTTTTCATTTTTTTTTGGCTCTCTTTCTTCTTGTATGGTTTATGAGAGTGGGATGATGGATTTTGTGGTGTGATATATATGTGTGTGTGTTAAATAGTAAATGCAAGAGGAATATCATCATTGTGTTAATATCTGAATTATTAGAAGAAAAATATTTCGTTTACTATTTATTGTTAATAATTGAACTTATACCTAACCAAAAACTAAATTTTAGTGATACAAACAAATCAAGCAAACTTATCTAAACTCTTCAAATATTATGATAATTTGCATTTCTGAGTTATTTATTTTATCTTATCCATATTTGAAACGAACCAACAACAAAAAAATTCTCAATCAAACTGAACAAAAGACCGATATTTCAATTTGGTTATAAATTTTATAAAATCTAGAGACGTTTGCTTTAGACCATATTTAGTTCCCTACTTTTAGACCATATTTAATTATCTACTTTTAAGACATTTGCATGAAGGTTTCTCAGGTTAAATGAACATATTTGAAAAACAATTGACATAAAATTTTCAAGTTTTTAAGAATTATAACTAATTATTAATATAGTTTATAAAAAAATCACTTGAAAAACTCTTGGTAGTGATTGTTTTATGTTGTAAATTAGTCTAGTTTGACAACTCAATAATTTTGCTTCACAAAACATTAAAATACAATTTTATATTTGATTTTCAGCGACGTTTATCAGAAAAGATGCTTCACATATTAAGCCATAAAATCTAAGAATACTTATCTCAAAGATTTGTAAACCGATTACATTCATGTGGTGAAGGAAAATGTGAAAATTGGTGCCAGCCAAAAATCAAAGGACGGCGACAAATACTTCATTGTTTCTCTTTAACTCGCTTCCTCCTTATGCAAAAGAAAACAATATACATCTTTTTCTATACCACACAGGAACTTTGCTTGAACTTTCATTATGAAACAAGGAAACTTTAATCTCTCTTTTGGTTTCTAATTATCTCACTTTTATTTCTAATAATAGGCTTTACAATGATATTAGATTGTTCATCTGATCTGACCCAAATTGAAATGATTCATTCTCTGCATTATTATTCTTGACCAGTCCCTGATTTTTCGGCTCATTCGTTTCCCTTTTTCCTTTTTTCGTCCATAGAGTATTGAATATTATTATATGTTAGAAAGAATGATTTTATTTTGTTTTCACTCCATTTTCTATATTTTATACAAACCAATAAACCGAACACTTATTACACTTTTCCAGTTTATATTTTTTATAAACAATGAAGTTAACATTCATGACACTAATTGTTTCTCTGATGAGTGATGATCTACTATGAAGGAGCATATATTCCAGACATTCACTAATGCAAGCATTGGCTGTGACTAAAGACCAAAGCACTTAATGGACAGAGACAATGTAGATAGATTACCTTACTATACGTAACCACAATTAGAGCATCTTAAACTCATTGCTATTTTTGTCTTTATAATAGCATTCAAAGTCAGTTTCATTCCAATTCATTACTATTTCTTTTCTTAAAATATAAATTGTTATTTTTCATCTATATTTAGGGAGAAAAATAACAATCTATATTTTTTACTTTACATTTTGAAAACTGTTATTATAGGAGAATACATTAGAACAAACCTCATCTCTATTATAGAAAAAAATATAGGAACATACATTGGAATTGTCTTAGTCGATTCCTAGAAATTCATTACTTTCATGTCTAATCCATGTAGAAGGAAACAAGAACAGAGTAATAAAACAGAGACAAGCTACTTCCAACTTCAAAAAGTCAGATTAAAGTTGTACAATGTTCAAGACTTGTTCCACTAATAAAATTTCAAAATTTTTATTTATCAGAAAAATGATGTACCAAACATTTTTTGTTCCAACCTCTCTCGCTATTTATACATTACACGATAGAAACTCAAGCTTCATCAGTTGAGTTATTCCAAATAATATTTTGATCTATACTCCAAAAGAATAACATGAAAAAAGTTTACACATAAATAAAGAATCCGTGACTCCTCCTAAAACCAAACTTAGATCATCACCCAACCAACTAGCTCACACACAATGCATTCAGCAACACGTGAACAAGCATCAAATCCACAAAGTACTGATGCCCAATCTCACCATCTCTCCACCGCATTTTCGCCGGAGTTCTCCCGTAATGAACTCCATCGTTACACCTATTATCATAATGCCACGGATACGTCATATCAAAGTTATCCACCACACTTGTAACCAACCCAACATCCCTCATCTTCTCTAGAAACACACCGTTAAACGCCTCCATTTTGCTCGGGTTAAACGCTAACAATCTTGCGTAACCACCCGTGGCGATAGTGTTCCTGAATATCACTTCAGGAGGCTTCAGTCCCCTGCTTTTAACACCGTTGAAGACTTCTCTCCAGAACGCAGCTGCTGTTTCAGCTCCTTTCTCGAATGCTCTGATGCTATGCCAGTGAATGCCATCGTGTAGACCAGAGTTCACGAACATAGCATCTGGAACATTGTCTTCCGAGAAATACTTCTTGAGGAGTTCTCTGAAGTCTTGGTCTTTGAGCGAGTCAAGGCCTTGATAGTTCTGTGTCTCGTTCCAATGACCGTTGAAGATGCTCGTGATTCTCACCGTCTCTGATGAGTTCTTAGGATTAGAGAACTTCATATCGAACCTCCTCGGTACAGCGGGGATCTCGGGATGACCCAAAACAAAGTTCAGCAAGTTTCTAATCGAGTCAACATGATTCGAATCTCCCCAGAAGAAGAGCCACTTGTTCTTTAAGCAACCCCAAGCTGTCTCCTCGGAGAACAGCTTGTAAGAGCAATGGCTTGAGTAAACCCAACCATTGCTCTCTATAGCTCCAACAGCTCCATCACACCACGGTTTCCGACAAGGGAAACTCGCAGGGAGACAGCGGTAACGACCGTCATTGCTGATCTGGCAGTTATCGTTCTTCCCAAGCCTTATCCATCTCCCTGACCAAGCGTCTCTAGTAAAGTCGGATCTTTTACATGACCGGAGCTCCGGGAGAGCAATGTCGGACTTCTTGACGAAACGTATAGAGACGTTGCGAAGCTTCTTGTCGAAGCCTAGACGCGCGGTGCTGAACTTAAGGCCTTGGTAATGACGGAAGAGTAAGATCACGGTGAGGTTGAATTCTCCGGCGAACTCGGGATGAACTTGCAACGACATCGAGTAAGTTCCGCTGCCGAAGTCTTTCACCGGCGGTCTAGATTTCCAATTCTCGCCGGATAAATCAGTCTCGAAGTAGTCTCCGCCGATGCAAACAGCGTTTTTTGATTCATCTAAAGCTTGGAATCTGAACTCGTGAATCTCTCCGGCGGTTAGAACTAATGATTCAACACCGTCGACGCCGGGAACGGAAATCTCGACGGTTTTCGCTTCCCTGCACGGTTCTCCTCCCGGAGCTAACCAGTTTCTCATTAGATTCGCCGTGAAATTCTTCTCCGGCGCGGCGGTTATCCACCGGAGTTGGACCCGGGTGGAGTTTGAAGTGAGATTCGTCTTCTTCACATTCGGAATCAGTGGAACCGTCGTTGTCGTTTTGGTGTTGAGAGTGAGATTCTGTTGGTGGGTTTTGTCGGAATGAGGTTTCAGTGTCGGCGAAGGGGAAGGAGAAGGAGAAGTACTGACTCGGAGAGAGTAAGCATTGAGTCTCCACGGCTCCACGAAGCTTTGGATGGAGCAACCGTCGATGCTCCAGACGACTAACATGAGGAAGAAGACAAGTGTTGTAAGAGCACCGAGACGCCATCGAAGTAGAGGACTTGGCCGTAGAATCAATAACTGACTTTGAACCGGAGTTAGAATCGCTCCTTTCTCCGGCATCTGAAGATCCAAAAAAAAAAAAAACAATTTAAGTAAAGATAAATCTGAGAAAAAAAGACCAAACTAGAAATCAGTTTAACGACAAGGTTAGTTTTTTTTTTTCTTTAGTAAAGCTTACGCCTTTAGATTCTCTATAACTAGAAAACATTAAACTTTGGAATAAGATTAAATTGAAATATTAAAACTTACTCTAAATGCTCCAAACTAGTAGAAGAAGATGATGATGAATGATGAACGCAATCCAGGAAAAGGACAAAACTGTCTTACGTTTTGTAGTTTTAGTTCCTAGATTCACCAAGAACTGCTAATCCTTCAAGTATCAGGAAGAGAGAAGAAGAAGATAACTTTTAAAGTGGATTTAAAAGTGTTTATCATATATAAATTAAAAGAGGAAAAAATAAGGAAAATTGAATAAATCGATAGCTAATTTTTTTTTTTTTGATCTCCAGGAAAATTTAGGAGATGACAAGTGCAGCCAAAAAAGAGTTTTAATGGAGGTGGAGAGGGGGAGAAAAAGACAATCTTTATGTCTGGACGATTATATCCTTGTTGTTCCGGTGGATTTACCATGACAATGGGCCGATGAACGCGCTAAGTAATGGACCAGCGAGGCAGCGACATGTGGACAACCAAGCGTTTTCAGAAGTCGCGTCGGTGTGGTGTTAGGGGTGTTTTTGTCACTTCATTAAATATTTATTTCGTGATGTATGGTGGTGATTGGCGTCACATGCTTATGTTTTGTTTTGTCATTGGCCTCGCACCGCCGCTCCAATTTATCTGCAGGAGTTATAATAAAATACTATAAAAATATATTTCTTCTGTTCCTAAATATAAGATGTTTTAGGTAAAACACACATATTAAAAAAATTACTTTTAATCTAAAAAGTATCATTAAAAATATAAATTAAAAGTTATTTGACTAACTACAAAATAGAACTATTAAATTTGATTGGTTACACAGTTTTTGATAAAGTTAAAGTTATCTAAAAATTTGAGAACATTTTACATATTGAAATATAAAAATTCTTCTAAACATCTTATATTTAAGAACGGAGAGAGTATTTGGGAATAAAAGTAGATTTGTTTTGTTTTAGAAATTGGATCATGAAATAAATAAGAGGAGATTGGGTAAATCAATTTTACTTCCAAAAGGAAAGTAAAATAAAATAAACAGTAATTATCTAGTGACAAATCCAATTAAGATACTTTGGCTAAGAAGCTTGAAGCAAGAGGTTATAATTATCGGAAAGGTTAAAAAAACAGTAGGTGGGTGATCTAGTATTACCTAACAATGTTTTAGATACGATAATACATCTTAGATTTTTCTTTTTTTGAGCAAAATATATCTTAGATTAGTATTGGTTTATTTTCAAAAATACTTTAGCTAATGAAGTGTAAATTATCTGGAATTTATTTTCTGAGATTGATTCATGAAAATTTTCTTACTAAAGATACCTTTAGGGTGGTTTACATAGACTTTTGTTTTTTTAGCATTCTCTTTAAGGAAAATTATAGCCAAATATAAAACAATGTATAAAGAATAAACGGATTTGCATGGCGTCTTGAGCTAAGAAGTAAGCCCCAAGAGAACAAAATCATTCACAAACTTGAGAATGTGTTAGCATTTCCGGAGTAATTTCACATATATTCTAAAAACATTCCGTATGTGGGTTATTGCAAGAGAATTTACTCACATAATAGTGAAATTAACATAGTTGTAACATTGCAAATTCAAACATAGTAATATCGGAAACCATACAAAAAGGCAGCTAAAATGAATAAGCTTGTCACTGAATAAACCAAAACTGAGAAATATTTTATATTCAGTACAGACCTTAACTAATGTTTGGTTTGTTAGGATTAAACTATCTGAATCCAAGAAACTCATTCAATTATAAAGACCATTGTTGTCTTTTTTCGTTTGGTATCATGTTTTTGAAATAAAGATTTGAGGAAACCTAAAAGATACAAAGACTTTAACGAGTGCAGATCACCTTAATAATATACATCTTATTTACAAGAGTAACACCAAAACATAGGTGTATCTTTTGGTCTCTCTAATTCACTGAGAATCTATTGAGTTCTCTTAAATAAAACACAAGAACGTCTTCATAGATTTATCCCTAATACCCTAATCTTGCTGGAGAAGAAAAGGGTGGCTGAGAAGCTGTGAAGCTGTCCATCTCTCGCTAGGTTTCTTGCGTAAACAACAATCAATAAAACTCTTCAACTCATCAGAGCATTCCTCGGGAGCTTTCGGTGATTCTCCAAAGCACACAGCACACATAAGCGTTGCCCAATCTGGTTTCTCTTCATGAGCAAGCAGAGGAAAGTGACCCACCAAGATCTCCAGCATGGTAAGACCAAAACTCCATATATCTCCAGCGTAAACATTTGATTTGTCTTCATCTGAAACATCAGCAGCTTCACTGTCGAATCTCTCGGGGCTCATGTAGGCGCACGTGCCGGTGAACGTGTTGCTTTTGTCTAACGACTTGACCATGATCTTGCTCACTCCAAAGTCTGCGATCTTGACCTCTTCTTTCGAGTTACGTAGCAGATTCGCTGGCTTGATGTCTCTATGAACAATCTTGAGCCCATGCAAGTAACTTAACCCTTTCAAGACTTGACGTGCGACCAAAGCTAGCTGATCCTCTTTGACGATGTTACCACGTAGAGACTCTAACGTGCCTAGGTCCATGTATTCCATGAGAATAGATACTTCTCCTGAAGGTTTCTCGTAGATGTCGTGGCACTTCACAACGTAAGGAGAGTCGACAAGGCGGAGGATCTCTATCTCACGTAGGAGTTGGTGTCGGGAAGTAGAATCCATGTCTTCTTTGACCTTCTTCAACGCGTAGATCTCTGAGGTTGTCTTGTGGCTAACTTTGTAGACGGTTCCACTGCTTCCGCATCCTAGAACGTTGATTCTCTCCAAATCAGAAGCAGAGACGGTGTTGCTTGCGTAGGAAGAAACTGTTGTGGAGGTTGTTGTGATGGGGATGAAGCACGAGGGGAGGGAAGTAGTTGGAGCTTGTGGAAGAGAAAGCTTGAGATTCATGAATAGATTGTTTCTAACCAAAGCCATTGTGTTCTTGTTGTTGAAGGATTGATCGCCAAGAGGGTAGGGCTTTTTAGTGAGTGGAGACTTTGTATCTGAGAGTGGCTCTTAACTGATTGTATATAAACAAAATATGTTTCCTTATTTCCTTTGTAATTGTGTTATTTTAATATAGATTCTAAGTATCATTACATAATAATCGTTTTGATAGAATTGGATTTTGTTTATATTTTACTAGATTCAGATTTGACTTACCAACATTTTTATTTATAATTTACAATTTCTGCAAATTATTAAGGTTCTCGAAAATCTAATAAAAACACGAAAAAGATGTCAAGTTAAAAAAATATTTAATATAAAGAAAGATGTCAAGTTTGTTTAGTTTTATTTTCAGTTAACTATAAAGATATAGATGCTGTATTATCCCTAACAATTTAAAGATTTACTATTATCTGTACACAAATTTTTTTTTTTGGTCATAACTCATAACTGGACAATGTTATTTGACATAAAAACAAATTATTGTTTGTAATTAAAAGTGCGGACTCTCAATGAAGTTTTTCAAATACAAATAAGCAAATAGTATCATTATACTAATTTATAAATTCAATAAGTAATAAATAGAATAATACACGAGTATTTCAAAGAATACTCATGCAAAAGTAAATAAATGAACATATATATATTTCATCATAGTTATCGCAATTTTTTTCTTTTTTCATACAAATATGTTAAAGGCACAGTCATTGATCCAGAGAGTTTCCTAATAAGAAGATATATATGATTACTTATGGTTGATCTTCCTTGAGCAATGTTAAAGCCAACTCAGCCAACCAATGAACCGTTCTGCTATGTCGACTCACACCAACCGTGCCCGAGAAAACGTCGAAGTTCTCAAGCTCAGCCGTAGTTTCAAGAACCTTCTCAAGCTCTATCTCCATTCCCAAATCTCTTAGCATCACAACGTTCTCCACATCATCTTCCATCATCCATATCGCCAGCTCAATCACAAACCTTCTGATTCTTGGAACTTTGATCGCTGGCTTGTCATGCTTCTTCAGAATCAAAACAAGCGAGTTAGCTAGTTCTTGCTTCTTGATCCCTGAATCTGTCAGAGCAACGTGTGCTTCTTCTGAACTCATGAACTTGAACACTTGTGTTGCTAACCCTAGCATCACTTCTTGTAGTTTGTTGTCTCCTGATGTTATTGACTTCAACACCTGCAAGAAAATAAAACCTTTTTGTGAGATCTTAGCTTGGCATAATGTATTGAAAAATGCATTTTAATAACACCAAATCAAAATTTTGTTCAAAAAGTTAGCATACAAAATTTCCCAAAACAGCATTGATTAAAAGAAAATAAATAAATATATTTATATATTTGAATTTATAATTGAGTGGTTAGAGTTTAGTATTTATTATTCAAAGCTGATATGAAAGTGTAGAATTTCGGAAATAAGATAATTAAATGTGTTTATTGATAATAAATGTTATTTTGAAAATTTTATATATTTTTGTGACAAAAACTTAAAAATTATTATTTATGAAATTTGTTCTAATATATTATACAACTTTGGTTACATACTCACCGTGGGAGCTGCTGCTTTAATGAGCCTCAGGTCTATAAAGCATTCATGTCCTGAGTACATGCACAAGTTTCTCAACACTCTCGCTGCATTAACACGGACCAAAGAAACTTCAAGTGCATCCACGAGTCTTCCCAAGACTCCAAGCTTTAGAATGTGGACGCAGTTGCTTCTACTCTCCAAAGCAAGCATAGCTATAGCTTCCCCTGCAGCGATTCTAACCTTGCTCTCATTCACATCCCCACGTGTCTTGCTTTTCAAGAAAATGTTGAAAAGCTCTTTCAAAACACCTCCTGTCACACCAATTCTCTCCCTTGCCTCTGTCTCAAGAGCGAGGAAACTCAAGATCTCAATCCCAAGCTTCTGTAGTTTTGGGTATCTAACTCCATGACGCAGTACATCTCTCAAGTTACTGATTGTGAAAACTATCTCCGAGATCTCTCTCCTAAGACATCTCCCAGTGTTTCCACTCATGCTTACTAACATTTTCACTAGCTGTAAGGACCGTTTCACTGTCAAGACTCGTGACAGAACCATCTCTGCGTTCTCATCTTTCAAGAGTGTTGCATCTGTGTGCATGAAGTCAATAATCTTTGGAAGAAGTCCTCTCGTGTTACCGATTTTACCACAGTTGTCATGGTCTCTGGATAGTTTCTTTAGAATCAAAAGGCCTAAGTTGTTGAACCTACAGTAATCGTACTGTAGATGATTGTCGTGGAAGATTTTCTTCTCTCCAATCTCGTCAGGAGCTTCACCTAAAGATCTTGTGTTCTGTAATAGTGATGAAATCGACTCCATGGCACCAGAGATTCCAGCGACTCTTAGAGAGTTCTGTTTCTTGCCAGCGAGCTTTGATAGTATCTCAGCTGCTGATCTTCTAATTTCTTCTTCTTGCATGTCTTTCCAGTTCAGCATCTCCACCAACCTGGACAAGGAAACTCACACGTAACAATATGATCATGATTCTAAGTAGGCATGTGTATTTCGGGTATTGGCTCATTTGGTTTGGTTTTTGATTTTTTTGGTTTTAAAAATATATGATCCTTTCAGATATTTAAGAAACTCAGTCCAATTATTTTAGTTCGAGTAACAAAGTTAGGAATCGACTAATATCCGAGATAATTTCGGATTCAATTCGGTTCTGTTTTTGGTTAATTTGATTTAAAAATCAAATAATTCAGATTTTCCGGATTATATATTAGATTTCTCAGATTTTTAGATAAAAATATCAGACAATTTTAATAATTTTAAATATTTAGATAAAAACTATTTGGGTAATTTTTTTCTGGTAGTTTAGTTTATAAATAGTATTTAAAAAATATTTGATTATTTTAAAATTAAATATAGTTAATATTTATAAGCATATAAACTATGTTCTAGAAACTCGGGTATTCATTTGATTTTCAGTTCGGTTCTGATTCAGTTGTGTTTTCGGTTTTAAAGATATATGATCCATTTGAATATCCAAATCCGAACCGAACCTTGCTTTTGGGTCGGTTCGGTTCTTAGAGTTTTTTTGATAAATCTGTCCATGCCTAACTTTATGTATGTAACACAAAACATGCAATCTAACATGGTTCAGGCCAAACCTTTCAATAACAGGCAAGTTGATTCCTATCTTCTCAAGTGTATCCTCTGCAAACAGCTCATTCACCGCAAACTGCCTGAGAATTCTTGCACCGATGAGTTGTTCATCTGTGCAGCTAGAACCCAACAGTTCCATAGCAAAGCTGACCATATCCATCTTCACACCATCAAAGATACTCCCATTCACAGACTTTGAGTAAGCGTCATAGAAGAATCTCTTTATAGAGACCATCCCAGTAACACCAAAACCACATTCTTTAGTCACATTCTCAAGCAAGCTACACACACTGACCTGCCACTCCCAGTAAGCCTTCTCCGCAAGAAACAGCAAAGCCTCGGCAAGGGCCAGCGAGTAGAAGATGCTTAGAGCGGCTTTTCTGTTTCTTTTGTCCATCTCTCCGTCATGAACTTCTCCGTAGTTGTGTCTGACGAGTTTGTATGAAGACAGAACAACGCAGGCTGTCGCTGAGAGGAGCTGGAGCCAGTAGAGAAGACGGCTCACGTAGCTTGAGATGTAGAGCCATTTCGCGTAGGGAAGCAGAGGAACATCTGAGTTTTTCCATGTCCGAGGGGTTTCTTGACTCAATCTGCTTTCGAGGATTGGCTTCAAGACTCCTCCACTGCAGAGTAAACAACAATCTTTACTCAAAATCAAATGTTAAACCGTACCATATTCATGTTATATAATGTTTTATGTAGATTTAATGCGCATAATAACATTTAGACGGACATTACTAATATGATTAAAGCTATTGGTTTAATTATTTGAAAATTAGTATTAAATTTATTTATCATTCTTATTAATTAAAACATATCTTAAAACTTCTATAGTTTGAAACTATTTTGTATATGTTCAATTATAATTTTGTACATAAAAACTTATATTTGAAGTATATTCAACATTCTGTTTTCTAAAACTAATGTGTATATATATATATATACTCCCTAGCTTCGTTTCAATTGACTTGTCGTTGTAGAATCAAATTTTATTATCAAAATAAATGTCATTTTAAGTTTTCGATGCAAAATTTATTGACAATATTTTCTAATATATTTTTTTATTGGTTAAAATATAGTTTAATATAGTTATATGTATTAGTAATAATGTTTTTATTTTGGAAATATGTAAAACTAAATGTTTTCTTAATTTATGTGCATAAACCTAAAACGACAATTAAAATGAAACGGATAGATTATTAGTTTTATACTCCCTCCGTTTTGCAAAGAGTGTCGTTTTGAGGTTTTATTTTTGTTTCATAAAAAGTGTCGTTTTCTATTTTCAATGCAAAATTTATGAATTTTATTTTTTATTGATTGAAATAGTGTTAGGTGTATAGGAAATGATGTTTTTATATAGAAAATATGCAAAATTAAATGTTTTCTTAATCCGTGTGCAGAAACTTAAAATGACACTTATTATGAAACAAAGGGAATATTTAGATTATGTAAAAATATATGTATCTCTATCCCATGTTTAAGCATCAGCATATGAACAGGTGACAGAGAGGTTTACGTTGAATATTGGTTAACCGTAAAATGGAGTCGGTTAAGCAACAAACAAACCTGATTCGTTTTAAATTCCTGAGAAGCGAAACCGAGGTTGCTTGTAGCGCACGGAAGCTACTAATTCCAACGCCAGCTACAGTCCACGTGGCTTGATGCTGCCACTCGAGCTCGTGGCTTCTGCTGAAGATTCGAGTGCCTTCGATGAGGAGGATGATGGTGATGAACCAGAAATCGGATTTCTCGAGGGTGATGGCGAAGCCGCCGAGAAGAACCACCGTGGCCCAGATGAAACCTAGTGTTCCGAGGCAAGTAGCGATTTTCTCGATGATCGCGAGGCGGAGAGCGAATAGCGTGAGCTTTTGCTCCGGCGCAGGGGATGATGATGATGATCTGTGAAACGCGATCGCGGAAGAGGAAGGAGTAGCGTCTGCGGTTTCGCCGCTGTCGCCTTTCTCGACGCTGTTTCTGAAATCCAATACGGTGTCGCTTGAGCCTCGCGCTTCCTCCAGTTTTTGAAGCTCTAATACCTGTTTATATATTTTAAGGTTTTAAAAGTTTTATTGTGCGAAAACTATGATTTTTTTTAAGTTCAAATTTTGCTACGTAAATTACATAGAAACATGCATACGACTTAAAATGAATATTTTGGTATATATAATCTCTTAAAAATATTTGCTGCATTTCCAAAAACATAAAATTACATTTTAGTTATACTTAGAGAATTTTCCTTAGATAGCCCCTTTTAGTTTGTTTTTCACAAAAATAGTTTTTAAGGAAGAAAATGACCAAAATATATTTTTTTAGAAGCTAAAAATGCATTTATATGCATTTCTACTCCTAGGGTTAACTAATTTAGACTTAGGATTTAGAGTTAAATGGTGGGTTTGGAATAGGGTTTCAAATTTAAAAAATAAAATTTAAAAAATTAAAGACTATTTTGATCATTTTTTTTTTGAAAGTTATTTTTCTGACAAAAACTAAAAAAAAAACTATTTAAGAGAATTGCCCTTATATTTATATGATTTATAGTGATGAAAATATAGGACAACTTTTTTGTAATAATAAGAAAATAGAAACCTGTAAATGGATGCTCTGATCATCGCCTCCAAACTTCTCGGAATTCATTAGACCTTGCGAGAATATTCCTGTCCGTTTATATTGTTTACTTATGGATTTTTTTTATGATGGATACAAATGAGAAAAAGGCACGATTATATATATTGTCCACATATTTGTTTTGTGTGTAAGAGAGATTAGGATGAAGAAAGGCAAAGAGTGAAGATGAAGATATCGATGAGGCAAAAATTGAAAAGGAAGTGTACAAGAAAGTGTAACTTAACATTGCTGTTTATTTTTCTGTCACTTTCTTTGATAAGTTAATGAGAAAATGTTTCTAAGCTTTGTGTTAATCCAATCATTACATGAAGAGGAGATTCTTTTATTAATTATTAGAAGTCACTAACTTAACGAATATGTTGCTTTGACTTATATCTCTTGTCAAAGCCGCCGCTAAGCCCTTTTGTGTTGCCTTCTGTCACATTCAAACCAATCCTTGACTCGATTGTTCTAAACAAGCAATCAAAAACTACTGTATTTTTGTAAATCATGAATCTAAAAGTTGGGTTTAGGGTCCTATAACTAACATAATTCCCATCGATATTAAATACTATATGTTCAGATAAGTCACGAATAGTTGGACACTCGAAGAGTTGACATAAGCAACTAGAGTAGTGTTTACTACTCCAAGTTGTTTGTTTCAAATATAATTAGTTTTTATATTTCTAAGTAATTTTCACTAGTGCTACCAATTAAATAATATAAATTTAGTTATGATTATAATATTTTTTAAAAATTTTGTGCATTCAATTAAAACTATAAAACTATCTACATAATGAAATAATTAATTGTTAAGTACTTTGATTATGGTGTATGGGCGGTGACTTGGCAAGTCCAAGTTCCAGCACAATTTTTGCTGTGTCAAGCTCAAAGGCTTTTAAATTGGGTCATCCTCACCAATGTAAGTTATGAACTCAGCCGCCACAGGCCATCTTGTAAAATCAAAGATTAATATTCAAATACTAACTGATATTATTCCTCCACAATGCTCCAGGACATTTAAATAACATGGTGTAACCAAATTGTGAGGATGATAATAACAGACTCTATCCATGTAAAGTGTAAAGACATGATTGATTAGTCCAAAAAGATTCCTTGTAAACAATAAGGAGGATTCGCATGAAATTTCATTTGCCTTACAATGAAATGCACATAATACAGATACCAAAAAAATCTTTTGTTCTGTGATGAAACCGTATCTGAAGACACCGAGCAATGTGCGACAGGACATGGAGATCTCATATCTGCAATATAAACCATCAAGAAAACGTTAATATTACATAAAAACATGTGTCCAGAGAAGTCAATGAGCTGTGAAAAAAACATTGACATTGCCACAAGAACCGCAAGCAACCTAATCAAACTAGGCTCAATCATCTGAAGGCTTTGTAAAGAATAACTCTCTCGCTGTATATATTCTTGCTAAAGTAGTAACGAAAACTTCTCTTATAGTGGAATAAGTTCGTCAAAACATGATACTGGTAATGAAGTAAGCTAGCAATTAGTACCGTACCTGCACACACCAACCAATGTAAGAAACCAACAACATCATCAAATCCTAACAACCCTTTGGTGAACTCTAGATTTCTCAGCATCAATAATAGACTCCACGCGCTTCACTGCATCGTCAAGCTTCCCTTTCGCATTAACCACAACGTAATCAAAGCTCTTCAAATGCCTAACCTCTTCTCTAGCCGTAGCTACTCTAACAAGCAACTCCTCTTGACTCTCCGTCTTCCTATCAACCAACCTCTCAACCATCGCAAGCTCACTCTCCGCCACCAAGAAAACAAACACAGCTGAGTTGCCAAGTATCCTCCTTAGCGTCTGAGCTCCTTGGATATCAACTCTGAGCACTATATCTTCCCCTTTCGCCATGAACTCGCGAATCTGCTTCTTGGGAATGCCTTTGTACTCTCCGTAGACCAATGCGTATTCTAGAAGCTCGTCTTTCTCCACCATTGACAAGAAGGTATCTCTCGTGACGAAGAAGTAGTCTTTCCCGTCGGCTTCGCCGGGACGCATTGGGCGGGTGGTGGCGGTGACGACGAAGTGGAGACGTTGGCGAGCTTCTCGGAGTTTGTTGATCACTGCGTCTTTGCCGACTCCACTTGGGCCGCTGATGACGATGATGATTTGATTTGGGGGTGGGATGATTGGGTCGGGGGTGAAGCAGGAGCCGAGGTGGAATTCGAGAGAGCGGAGGGTTTCGGGTTTGGTGGGAGACGGAGTTGGTGGTGGGTTGGTGGGGTTATCGGAATTGGACATTTTGGAAGAGGAGAAAGAGAGAGTGGGAGCGCGACGGAGGGATTGATGAAGAGGGAGAGGGAAAGGAGGAGACTTTATGGATTTGGGGAAGATGATGGAGCGAGAGAGAGAGGAGGAGAGCCGGTGAAACATCTGAGGATTGATTAAAGGAGATGACTTTAGGTTAGAGACTGTCTTCTCGATGTTTCTCTTTAGCACAATGTAATCTAGGGTTCTTTATTTTACTCAGTTTTTTCTAATTTTCGAGTTCATTTATATAATCTTCTAACGGGAGATTAAAGGAGTGTTAGTGAAAAATAAAATTTAAATGATTTTAAAAGTTCATAGTTTAGTGTTATTGATTTATAAATTCTCATATTTTTATTAAATTCTATTGTTATGATGATTTTATAAGATTTTAATAATTATATAATTCTATTAAAATTAATGTTATTGAAGTTATATTTTTAACCATTTAACTTATGAAATAAAATTTGGAGAATATTATATATATTTTTAGATTATTAAAATTATTATAATAATTTATTTTTATAGTTTTCAACAATATATAAAAGTCTATACAACTCTTTTTAGGTTTTAATAAATTTATCAATTATTAAATTAACAAATTCTATATAAATCTTACTCTTACTAATACTCATTAAATACTCAGTGTTTTTAAACTTTCAACTATTCCATCTGTAAATTAAATATTTAAATATTATATTCTTAAGTAATTATTAAGTGTATAAAATTATAATTAAATATTTAACTGTTAAAAATTTAACAGAAATAATTGCTTTTCTGTTTATCAGTTAATAGTTAATAATTATTTTTATTTTATTTCAAGCAGTTAAATGTTAGTTAGAAAATAGTTCTAACATCTAAAACTGTCAACTTCAAATATTTCGTAAATAAAATGCTCTTTTTCCCATCTTCTAACCTACTAAAAATTGGGTGTGGTAAAGTTAAACACGATAATCAATCAAAGTCTTCCTCTCTCGCATTTCTCTTCTCCTCTCGTTTCAGCCCAACGTAGTCGCCGTCACGACCCACCACGATTCACCTCCGATTACCGGCCGATTGAGTTCTGATTACGCTAAAGCCCTCATTTCATTTCTCATCTTCGGTCACAGATTCTCTAATTCGAGACCCTGATCTCGCCTAATCATCTCAGGCTTCTTTCCGAAATTCGAAGACTTGGGTCCTGCAAGGATACTTATTCCAGATAAGAAGATCGACGAAAGGTTCAATTTTTAAAACAAAAGTCGTGATTTTTTCGGATCTTGTTTGATGGACGCGATTAGGGTTTGCTCGGAGGTTCCCGGATCTTCGAAATCGTCTCTCACGGAGTCGACCTCTCGCACGGAAACCATCAATGGGTCCCACGAATTCAAGATCAGCGGATACTCTCTTGCCAAAGGGATGGGGATAGGCAAATACGTGGCCTCTGATACGTTCATGGTTGGTGGGTACTCGTGGGCGGTCTACTTCTACCCAGATGGGAAGAGTCCTGAGGATAATTCTGTGTACGTGTCTCTGTTTATAGCCCTCGCTAGCGAAGGAGCTGATGTTAGAGCTTTGTTTGAGCTGACCCTCGTTGATCAGAGTGGTAATGAAAGGCACAAGGTTCATAGCCATTTCGGTAGAACTCTCGAAAGTGGTCCTTATACTCTCAAGTACCGAGGAAGTATGTGGTCAGTATAAAGTCTCTACCTTGTACTGATGTGTTTATGTTTCTTCAATGTTTAATTGGTGATTGCTTGATTTAGGGGTTACAAACGGTTTTTCAAGAGGACGTTGCTTGAGTCATCGGACTATCTCAAGGATAATTGCCTCTTGGTCCGGTGCTGTGTTGGCGTGGTGAAGTCAAGCACAGAGGGACCGAAGAGTTACAATATCCCGGTGCCGGTTTCTGACTTGGGTCGTCAATTCGGAAAGCTTTTGGAAAGTGGGAAAGGAGCTGATGTTACTTTCCATGTTGATGGAGATACGTTTCTTGCTCACAGAGTGGTTCTTGCAGCTCGTTCTCCTGTTTTCAGGGCACAGCTTTTTGGCCCGTTGAGAAACCAAAACACCAAACGCATAAACATAGAAGATATAGAAGCCCCCATTTTTAAGGTCCTTCCTCTTTCTGATTCAGTTTTGTTCTGTTCCTTGGAATGTTCTTAGTAGAATTTTGAAACTCTGCAAGTTTTTAGTCCCAGTTGTTAGGAAGAGATAGCCTTTCTTGGTTCCTTGCCTTTTTCTCGGGTGAGTGATTGTGATGTGATACAGGGGATATTCTGTTTGCGAGTGTACAACCCGGGACCTTCTCCTGGGGCGCTGCTCTTGTTCTCAAATATAACTCACCCGGGATAAGGTTTAATCTTTTCTGCTTCTCCTCTGATTGCATGATTGTCTGTTTCTTATATATTGCTGCAATGTAAATGATAGCTTATTAGACATACTTAACTGCAGAATCTTCAAATTCTAGTAATGCCAAGTGTGAACCTTAATCCTCTGCTTTGCATTGTTTCGTTAGTCTATGTGCGAGTTTAAGGTTGCTGATTTTCCTTTTGTTATATTGTGCTTTATGTTTGCAGATGTTCCTCTATTTTATCTACTGGGACGAATTGCCTGATATGCAAGAGTTGCTTGGCACAGACTTGAAATGGGCATCGACCCTTGTGGCTCAGCATCTGCTTGCAGCTGCAGACCGTTATGCCCTCGAGAGGCTTAGAACAATTAGCGAGTCAAAACTATGTGAAGGAATCAGTATAAACACGGTTGCAACCACCTTGACTTTGGCAGAGCAGCACCATTGTTTTCAGCTGAAAGCTGCATGCCTCAAATTCATAGCTTCGCCAGAAAACCTGAAAGGTAAAAAAACAAAACAGCATTCCTTTTTTTCTGCTTCAATCACTTTGATCATATCTTCTTTGAATTCTGAAACCGCCACTTGTCTGTAATTTTTTTTAGCTGTGATGGAAACGGATGGGTTTGATTATCTGAAGGAAAGCTGTCCGTGCTTACTAAGTGAGCTTCTGGAGTATGTTGCTAGGCTGAGTGAGCATTCATTAGCATTAACGGGGAATCGTAAGGAGTTTTATCCTGATGGTTGTGACGTGAATGGGAGACGAGTGAAGCAGAGGCTACACTAATCTGAGGGAGAGAGACTTATGATGTTGGAGCCATTTGGTAAACAGAATTGTAGAAGAGTCCAGATTTGTGCATTTGTCATTTGTAAAAGGGTTAGTGATTGTTCTGTAACGTGTTGTCCAGCAAGTAGAGTGAAATGTTTGTTTTTTGTATTTTTATTTCTTTGCCCCCTAAAAGATTCTGTAACCAAAACCGCTTCTCTCAAGGAAAAGTTTCATGCAACTTCAGTGATGAATCAAGAGCTTGGCTTTGTTCTAAAATGTCAGAATTCGAATAACACTCGGCTAAAGTCCCAGACAATAAAGCAAATAACTGGAGTCTGGTTATCATAGAACATAGAAAAGATTAACATAGTTTTGACCAACTGGAATCTCTTTTTAAAATCTTGTTTTAGTGCATAGTTGCATCGTTCACTCACATATGATGATAGTCAAATAGGTTTGAAACTTTTTTTGTTTCTATTTCTCTAAAGAATATAAATTTCTTAGATGATGATAGTCAATAGGTTTGAAACTTTTTTTGTTTCTATTTCTCTAAAGAATATAAATTTCTTAGTAGCTATTCCACTTATTTAGGTAGTATATAAAGTTTTATTAAATTAATTGTCAAAAAATTAGAAATGATCCCCATGTTCCATGAAAAACGGTTTTTCATACATTAATACAAATGTAGAATGTGTTTACAAATTTTGCAAAACACTAAAGAATATAAGTTATAGTATATAGAGTATTTACCGAAAATTCAATATTTTTGTAGGGGTTAACCCACAGATTTTGGGAAATATTCAAAAAATATGAAAATCTTGTTTTAGTGCATAGTTGCATCGTTCACTGACATAGAATGATTGTCAAAGAGGTTTGGCACTTTTGTTATTTCCGTTTCTCTAGAGAATTGAAATTTCTTAATTAGTGGTTATTCCATTTATTTAGGTAGTATATGAAGTTTAATTAAATTAATTGTCAATAAATTAGAAATGATCCCCATGTTCCATGAAAAACGGTTTGTCATACATTAATACAAATGTAGAATGTGTTTATAAATTTTACAAAACACTAAAGAATATAAGTTATAGTATATAGAGTATTTACCGAAAATTCAATATTTTCGTAGGGGTTAACCCACAGATTTTGGGGAATATTCAAAAAATATGAAAATCTTGTTTTAGTGTATAGTTGCATCGTTCACTGACATAGAACGATGGTCAAAGAGGTTTGGCACTTTTGTTGTTTCCGTTTCTCTAGAGAATATAAATTTCTTAATTAGTGGTTATTCCACTGATTTAGGTAGTTTATGAAGTTTTATTATATTAATTGTCAAAAAATTAGAAATGATCCCTATGTTCCATGAAATACGGTTTGTCATACGTTAATACAAATGTAGAATGTGTTTATAAATTTTACAACACACTAAAGAATATAAGTTATAGTATATAGAATATTTTCTAAAAATTCAAAATTTTCGTAGGGGTTAACCCACAGATTTTGGGAAATATTCAAAAATATGAAAATCTTGTTTCATTGCATAGTTGCATCATTCACTGACATAGAATGATGGTCAAAGAGTTTTGGAACTTTAGATGTTTCTGTTTCTCTAGAGAATAGAAATTTCTCAATTAGTGGTTATTCCACTAATTTAGGTAGTATATGAAGTTTTATTAAACTAATTGTTCAAAAATTAGAAATGATCCCCATGTTCCATGAAATACAGTTTTTCATACATTAATACAAATGTAGAATGTTTTTATAAATTTTACAAAACCTTAAAGAATATAAGTTATAGTATAAAGAGTATTTACCGAAAATTCAAAGTTTTCGTAGGGGTTAACCCACAGATTTTGGAAAATATTCAAAAAAATATGAAAATCTTGTTTTAGTACATAGTTTCATCGTTCACTGACATAAAATGATGGTCAAAGAGGTTTGGCACTTTTGTTGTTTCGGTTTCTCTAGAGAATTGAAATTTCTTAATTAGTGGTTATTCCATTTATTTAGGTAGTATATGAAGTTTAATTAAATTATTTGTCAAAAATTAGAAATGATCCCCATGTTCCATAAAAACGGTTTGTCATACATTAATACAAATGTAGAATGTGTTTATAAATCTTACAAAACACTAAAAAATATAAGTTATAGTATATAGAGTATTTACCGAAAATTCAATATTTTCGTAGGGGTTAACCCACAGATTTTGTGAAATATTCAAAAAATATAAAAATATTGTTTTAGTGTATAGTTGCATCGTTCACTGAGATAGAATGATGGTCAAATAGGTTTGGCACTTTTGTTGTTTCCGTTTCTCTAGAGAATATAAATTTCTTAATTAGTGGTTATTACACTGATTTAGGTAGTATATGAAGTTTTATTAAATTAATTTTCAAATCTTTTGAAATGATCCCCATGTCCCATGAAAACGGTTTATCATAGATTAATACAAATGTAGAATGTGTTTATAAATTTTTCAAAACAGTAAAGAATATAAGTTATAGTATATAGAGTATTTACCGAAAACTCAATATTTTTGTAGGGGTTATTAACCCATAGATTTTGTGAAATATTCGAAAAATATGAAAATCTTGTTTTAGTGTATAGTTGCATCGTTCACTGACATAGAACGATGGTCAAAGAGGTTTGACACTTTTGTTGTTTCCGTTTCTCTAGAGAATATAAATTTCTTAATTAGTGGTTATTCCACTGATTTAGGTAGTTTATGAAGTTTTAATAAATTAATTGTCAAAAAATTTAAAATGATCCCCATGTTCCATGAAAAACGGTTTGTCATACATTAATACAAATGTAGAATGTGTTTATAAATTTTGCAAAACACTAAAGAATATAAGTTATAGTATATAGAGTATTTACAAAAAAATCAATATTTTCGTAAGGGTTAACCCACAGATTTTGGGAAATATTCAAAAATATGAAATTCTTGTTTTAGTGCATAGTTGCATCGTTCACTGACATAGAATGATGGTCAAAGAGGTTTGACACTTTTGTAGTTTCCGTTTCTTTAGAGAATTGAAATTTCAAAATTAGTGGTTATTCCATTTATTAAGGTAGTATATGAAGTTTAATGAAATTAATTGTCAAAAATTAGAAATGATTCCCATGTTCCATGAAAAACAGTTTGTCATACATTAATACAAATGTAGAATGTCTTTATAAATTTTACAAAACACTAAAGAATATAAGTTATAGTATATAAAGTATTTACCGAAAATTCAATAGTTTTGTAGGGGTTAACCCATTGATTTTGGAAAATATTCAAAAATATGAAAATCTTGTTTTAGTGCATAGTTGCATAGTTCACTGACATAGAATGATGGTCAAAGATCTTTGACACTTTTGTTGTTTCCGTTTCTCTAGAGAATTGAAATTTCTTAATTAGTGGTTATTCCACTTATTTAGGTAGTATATGAAGTTTAATTAAATTAATTATCAAAAAATTAGAAATGATAACCATGTTCCATGAAAAACGGTTTGTCATACATTAATACAAATGTAGAATGTGTTTATAAATTTTACAAAACACTAAAGAATATAAGTTATAGTATATAGAGTATTGACCGAAAATTCAATATTTTCGTAGGGGTTAACCCACAGATTTTGTAAAATATTCAAAAAATATGAAAATCTTGTTTTAGTGTATAGTTGCATCGTTCACTGACATATAATGATGGTCAAATATGTTTGACACTTTTGTTGTTTCCGTTACTCTAGAGAATATAAATTTCTTAATTAGTAGTTATTCCACTGATTTAGGTAGTATATGAAGTTTTAATTAAATTAATTGTCAAAGAATTAGAAATGATCCCCATGTCCATGAAAAACGGTTTGTCATACATTAATACAAATTTAGAATGTGTTTATAAAATTTTCAAAACACTAAAGAATATAAGTTATAGTATATAGAGTATTTACCGAAAATTCAATATTTTCGTAGGGGTTAACCCACAGATTTAGGGAAATATACAAAAATATGAAAATCTTATTTTAGTGCATAGTTGCATCGTTCACTGACATAGAATGATGGTCAAAGAGGTTTGGAACTTTTGTTGTCTCCGTTTCTCTAGAGAATTGAAATTTCTTAATTAGTGGTAATTCCATTTATTTAGGTAGTATATGAAGTTTAATTAAATTAATTATCAAAAAATTAGAAATGATAACCATGTTCCATGAAAAACGGTTTGTCATACATTAATACAAATGTAGAATGTGTTTATAAATTTTACAAAACACTAAAGAATATAAGTTATAGTATATAGAGTGTTTACCGAAAATTTAATATTTTCGTAGGGGTTAACCCACAGATTTTGTGAATTATTCAAAAAATAAGAAAATCTTGTTTTAGTGTATAGTTGCATCATTCAATGACATAGGTTGACGGTCAAAGATTTTTGGAAGTTTAGATGTTTCCATTTCTCTAAAGAATAGAAATTTCATAAATAGTGGTTACTCCATTTATTTCGGTAGTATACTAAATTTTATTAAATTAATTGTCAAAAAATATGAAATGATCCCCACTTCCATGAAAAAACCGTTTGTCATAAATTAATACAAATGTACAATGTGACTATAAATTTTACAAAACCTTAAAGAATATAAGTTATAGTATATAGAGTATTTACCGAAAATTCAATATTTTCTTAGGGGTTAACCCACTGATTTTGTGAAATATTCAAAAAATATGAAAATTTTGTTTTAGTGTATAAATGCATCGTTCACTGACATAGGGTTATTGTCAAAGAGTTTTGGAAGTTTAGATGTTTCCATTTCTCTAGAGAATAGAAATTTCTTAAATAGTGGTTACTCCATTTATTTAGGTAGTATACTAAGTTTTATTAAATTAATTGTCAAAAAATTTGAAATGATCCCCATGTTCCATGAAAAACAGTTTGTCATAAATTAATACAAATGTAGAATGTGACTATAAATTTTAAGAAACCTTAAAGAATATAAGTTATAGTATATAAAATATTTACCGAAAACTCAATATTTTTGTAGGGGTTAACCCACATATTTTGTGAAATATTCGAAAATATGAAAATCTTGTTTTAGTGTATAGTTGCATCGTTCACTGACATAGAACGATGGTCAAAGAGGTTTGACACTTTTGTTGTTTCCGTTTCTCTAGAGAATATAATTTTCTTAATTAGTGGTTATTCCACTGATTTAGGTAATTTAAGAAGTTTTATTAAATTAATAGTCAAAAAATTTAAAATGATCCCCATGTTCCATGAAAAATGGTTTGTCATACATTAATACAAATGTAGAATGTGTTTATAAATTTTGCAAAATACTAAAGAATATAAGTTATAGTATATAGAGTATTTACAAAAAAATCAATATTTTCGTAGGGGTTAACCCACAGATTTTGGGAAATATTCAAAAATATGAAATTCTTGTTTTAGTGCATAGTTGCATCGTTCACTGACATAGAATGATGGTCAAAGAGGTTTGACACTTTTGTAGTTTCTGTTTCTCTAGAGAAATGAAATTTCTTAATTAATGGTTATTCCATTTATTAAGGTAGTATATAAAGTTTAATTAAATTAATTGTCAAAAATTAGAAATGATCCCCATGTTCCATGAAAAACGGTTTTTCATACATTAATACAAATGTAGAATGTCTTTATAAATTTTACAAAACACTAAAGAATATAAGTTATAGTATATAAAGTATTTACCGAAAATTCAATAATTTTGTAGGGGTTAACCCATTTATTTTGGAAAATATTAAAAAAATATGAAAATCTTGTTTTAGTGCATAGTTGCATCGTTCACTGACATAGAATGATGGTCAAAGAGGTTTGGCACTTTTGTTGTTTCCGTTTCTCTAGAGAATTGAAATTTCTTAATTAGTGGTTATTCCATTTATTTAGGTAGTATATGAAGTTTAATTAAATAAATTATCAAAAAAATAGAAATGATCCCCATGTTCCATGAAAAACTGTTTGTCATACATTAATTAAAATGTAGAATGTGTTTATAAAATTTTCAAAACACTAAAGAATATAAGTTATAGTATATAGAGTATTTACAAAAAATCAATATTTTCGTAGGGGTTAACCCACAGATTTTGGGAAATATTCAAAAATATAAAAACCTTGTTTTAGTGCATAGTTGAATCGTTCACTGACATAGAATGATGGTCAAAGAGGTTTGACACTTTTGTTGTTTCAGTTTCTCTAGAGAATTGAAATTTCTTAATTAGTGGTTATTCCATTTATTTAGGTAGAATATGAAGTTTAATTAAATTAATTGTCAAAAAGATAGAAATGATCCCCATGTTCCATGAAAAACGGTTTTTCATACATTAATACAAATATAGAATGTGTTTATAAATTTTACAAAACACTAAAAAATATAAGTTATAGTATATAGAGTATTTACCGAAAAATCAATATTTTCGTAGGGGTTAACCCACAGATTTTGTGAAATATTTAAAAAATATGAAAATCTTATTTTAGTGTATAGTTGCATCGTTCACTGACATAGGTTGATGGTCAAAGACTTTTGGAACTTTAGATGTTTCAGTTTGCTAGAGAATAGAAATTTCTTAAATAGTGGTTACTCCATTTCTTTAGGTAGTATACTAATTTTTATTAAATTAATTGTCCAAAAATTAGAAATGATCCCCATGTTCAATGAAAAACGGTTTTTCATACATTAATACAAATGTAGAATATCTTTATAATTTTTTCAAAACACTAAAGAATATAAGTTATAGTATATAGATTATTTACCGAAAATTCAATATTTTCGTAGGGGTTAACCCATTGATTTTGGAAAATATTCAAAAAATATGAAAATCTTGTTTTAGTGCATAGTTGAATCGTTCACTGACATAGAATGATGGTCAAAGAGGTTTGGCACTTTTAATGTTTCCGTTTCTCTAGAGAATTGAAATTTCTTAATTAGTGTTATTCCATTTATTTAGGTAGTATATGAAGTTTAATTAAATTAATTGTCAAATTTTTTGAAATGATCCCCATGTTCCATGAAAAACGGTTTGTCATACATTAATACAAATGTATAATGTGTATAAATTTTGCAAAACACTAAAGAATATAAGTTATAGTATATAGAGTATTTACAAAAAAATCAATATTTTCGTAGGTGTTAACCCACAGATTTTGGAAAATATTCAAAAATATGAAATTCTTGTTTTAGTGCATAGTTTCATAGTTCACTGACATAGAATGATGGTCAAAGAGGTTTGGCACTTTTGTTGATTCTGTTTCTCTAGAGAATTGAAATTTCTTAATTAGTGGTTATTCCATTTATTAAGGTAGTATATGAAGTTTAATTAAATTAATTGTCAAAAATTAGAAATGATCCCCATGTTCCATGAAAAACAGTTTGTCATACATTAATATAAATGTAGAATGTCTTTATAAATTTTACAAAACACTAAAGAATATAAGTTATAGTATATAGAGTATTTACCGAAAATTCAATATTTTCGTAGGGGTTAACCCACAGATTTTGTGAAATATTCAAAAAATATGAAAATCTTGTTTTAGTGTATAGTTGCATCGTTCACTGACATAGAATGATGGTCAAATAGGTTTGGCACTTTTGTTGTTTCCGTTTCTCTAGAGAATATAAATTTCTTAATTAGTAGTTATTCAACTAATTTAGGTAGTATATAAAGTTTTATTAAATTAATCGTAAAATAATTAGAAATGATCACCATATTCCATGAAAAAAGTTTTGTCATACATTAATACAAATGTAGAATGTGTTTATAAATTTTACAAAACACTAAAGAATATAAGTTATAGTATATAAAGTATTTAGATAAAATTCAATATTTTCGTAGGGGTTAACCCACAGATTTTGTGAAATATTCAAAAAATATGAAAATCTTGTTTTAGTGTATAGTTGCATCGTTCACTGACATAGGTTGATGGTCAAAGAGTTTTGGAACTTTAGATGTTTCCGTTTCTCTAGCGAATAGAAATTTCTTAAATAGTGGTTACTTCATTTATTTAGGTAGTATACTAAATTTTATTAAATTAATTGTTAAAAAATTAGAAATGATCCCCATGTTCAATGAAAAACGGTTTTTCATACATTAATAAAAATTTAGAATATCTTTATAATTTTTTCAAAACACTAAAGAATATAAGTTATAGTATATAGATTATTTACCGAAAATTCAATATTTTCGTAGGGGTTATCCTATTGATTTTGGAAAATATTCAAAAAATATGAAAATCTTGTTTTAGTGCATAGTTGAATCGTTCACTGACATAGAATGATGGTCAAATAGGTTTGACACTTTTGTTGTTTCCGTTTCTCTAGAGAATATAAATTTCTTAATTAGTAGTTATTCCACTGATTTAGGTAGTATATTAAGTTTTATTAAATTAGTTGTCAAAATTTTTGAAATGATCCCCATGTTCCATGAAAAGCGGTTTGTCATACATTAATACAAATGTAGAATGTGTGTATAAATTTTTCAAAACACTAAAGAATACTCCCTCCGTTTTGAATTATTTGTCGTTTTAGGCTTAATTTTTTGTCACAAATTAAGTGTCGTTTTCGTTTTTCAATGCAAAATTTATTAATAAGATTATTTAATTTATTTTTCTATTGGTTGAGATATAATTAGATGTATAGGTAATTGTGTTTTTGTTTTGAAAATATACAAAATTATATGTTTTCTTAATATGTGTGCATAAACTCAGAACGACAAGTAATTCGAAACGGAGGGAGTATAAGTTATAGTATATAGAGTATTTACCGAAAATTCAATATTTTCGTAGGGGTTAACCCATTGATTTTGGGAAATATTCAAAAATATGAAAATCTTGTTTTAGTGCATAGTTGAATCGTTCACTGACATAGAATGATGGTCAAATAAGTTTGGCACTTTTGTTGTTTCCGTTTCTCTAGAGAATATAAATTTCTTAATTAGTGGTTATTTCACTGATTTAGGTAGTATGTGAAGTTTTATTAAATTAATTGTAAAATAATTAGAAATGATCCCCATATTCCATGAAAAAAGGTTTGTCATACATTAATACAAATGTAGAATGTGTTTATAAATTTTTCAAAACACTAAAGAATATAAGTTATAGTATATAGAGTATTTACCGAAAATTCAATATTTTCGTAGGGGTTAACCCACAGATTTTGGGAAATATTCAAAAAATATGAAAATCTTGTTTTAGTGCATAGTTGCATCGTTCACTGGCATAGAATGATGGTCAAAGAGGTTTGACACTTTTGTTGTTTCCATTTCTCTAGAGAATTGAAATTTCTTAATTAGTGGTTATTCCATTTATTTAGGTAGTATACGAAATTTTATTAAATTAATTGTCAAAAATTTAGAAATGATCCCTATTTTCCATGAAAAACGGTTTGTTATACATTAATACAAATGTAGAATGTGTTTATAAATTTTACAAAACACTAAAGAATATAAGTTATAGTATATAGAGTATTTACCGAAAATTCAATATTTTCGTAGGGGTTAACCCACAGATTTTGGGAAATATTCAAAAATATGAAAATCTTATTTTAGTGCATAGTTGCATCGTTCACTGACATAGAATGATGGTCAAAGAGGTTTGGAACTTTTGTTGTCTCCGTTTCTCTAGAGAATTGAAATTTCTTAATTAGTGGTAATTCCATTTATTTAGGTAGTATATGAAGTTTAATTAAATTAATTATCAAAAAATTAGAAATGATAACCATGTTCCATGAAAAACGGTTTGTCATACATTAATACAAATGTAGAATGTGTTTATAAATTTTTCAAAACACTAAAGAATATAAGTTATAGTATATAGAGTATTTACCGAAAATTCAATATTTTCGTAGGGGTTAACCCACAGATTTTGGGAAATATTCAAAAAATATGAAAATCTTGTTTTAGTGCATAGTTGCATCGTTCACTGGCATAGAATGATGGTCAAAGAGGTTTGACACTTTTGTTGTTTCCATTTCTCTAGAGAATTGAAATTTCTTAATTAGTGGTTATTCCATTTATTTAGGTAGTATACGAAATTTTATTAAATTAATTGTCAAAAATTTAGAAATGATCCCTATTTTCCATGAAAAACGGTTTGTTATACATTAATACAAATGTAGAATGTGTTTATAAATTTTACAAAACACTAAAGAATATAAGTTATAGTATATAGAGTATTTACCGAAAATTCAATATTTTCGTAGGGGTTAATCCACAGATTTTGTGAAATATTCAAAAAAATTGATAATCTTGTTTTAGTGTATAGTTGCATCGTTCACTGACCTAGGTTGATGGTCAAAGAGTTTTGGAACTTTAGATGTTTCCGTTTCTCTAGAGAATAGAAATTTCTTAAATAGTGGTTACTCCATTTATTTAGGTAGTATACTAAATTTTATTAAATTAATTGTCAAAAAATTAGATATGATCCCCATGTTCCATGAAAAACAGTTTGTCATACATTAACACAAATGTAGAATGTGTTTATAAATTTTAAAAAACACTAAAGAATATAAGCTATAGTATATAGAGTATATACCGAAAATTCAATATTTTGTAGGGGTTAACCCACAGATTTTGTGAATATTCAAAAAATTTAATAATCTTGTTTTAGTGTATAGTTGCATCGTTCACTGACCGAGGTTGATGGTCAAAGAGTTTTGGAACTTTAGATGTTTCCGTTTCTCTAGAGAATAGAAACTTCTTAAATAGTGGTCACTCCATTTATTTAGGTAGTATACTAACTTTTATTAAATTAATTGTCAAAAAAATTGAAATGATCCCCATGTTCAAGGAAAAAGGGTTTGTCATAGATTAATACAAATGTAGAATGTGATTATAAATTTTTCAAAACGCTAAAGAATATAAGTTAGAGTATATAAAGTATTTACCGAAAATTCAATATTTTCGTAGGGGTTAACCCACAGATTTTGGAAAATATTCAAAAATATAAAAATCTTTTTTTAGTGTATAGTAGCATCGTTCTTTGACATAGGTTGATGTTCAATGAGTTTTGGAACTTTAGATGATTCCGTTTCTCTAGAGAATAGAAATTTCTCAATTATTGGTAATTCCACTGATTTAGGTAGTATATGAAGTTTTATTAAATTCATTGTCCAAAAATTAGAAATGATCCCCATGTTCCATGAAAAAGGGTTTTTCATACATTAATACAAATGTACAATGTGTTTATAAATTTTTCAAAACACTAAAGAATATAAGTTATAGTATATAGAATATTTACCGAAAATTCAATATTTTCGTAAGGGTTAACCCATTGATTTTGGGAAATATTCAAAAAATATAAAAATCTTGTTTTAGTGCATAGTTGAATTATTCACTGACATGGAATTATGGTCAAGGAGTTTTGGAACTTTAGTTGTTTTTTTCCTCTAGAGAATATTAATTTATTAACGGTTATTCCATTGATTTAGGTAGTATATGAAGTTTTATTAAATTAATTGTCTAAAAATTAGAAATGATTCTCATGTTCCATGAAAAACGGTTTTTCATACATTAACACAAATGTAGAATGTGTTTATAAATTTTTCAAAACACTAAAGACTATAAGTTATAGTATATAGAGTATTTACCGAAAATTCAATATTTTCGTAGGGGTTAACCCACAAATTTTGGGAAATATTCAAAAAATATGAAAATCTTGTTTTAGTTCATAGTTGCATCGTTCACTGACATAGAATGATTGTCAAAGAGGTTTGGCACTTTTGTTATTTCCGTTTCTCTAGAGAATTGAAATTTCTTAATTAGTGGTTATTCCAATGTTTTAGGTAGTATATGAAGTTTTATTAAATTAATTGTCAAAAAAATTGAAATCATCCCCATGTTCGATGAAAAACGGTTTTTCATACATTAATACAAATGTAGAATGTGTTTATAAATTTTTCAAAACACTAAAGAATATAAGTTATAGTGTATAGAGTATTTACCAAAAAAACAATATTTTTATAGGGGTTAACCCACTGATTTTGGGAAATATTAGAAAAATATGAAAAAAAATTTTAGTTCATAGTTTCATCGTTCACTTACATAGAATGATGTTCAAGGAGTTTTGGAACTTTAGTTGTTTTTGTTTCTCTAGAGAATATTAATTTATTAACGGTTATTCCATTGATTTTGGTAGTATATGAAGTTTTATTAAATTAATTTTCTAAAAATTAGAAATGATTCCCATGTTCCATGAAAAACGGTTTTTCATACATTAACACAAATGTAAAATGTGTTTATAAATTTTTCAAAACACTAAAGAATATAAGTTATAGTATATAGAGTATTTACCAAAAATTCAATATTTTCGTAGGGGTTAACCCACAGATTTTGGGAAATATTCAAAAAATATGAAAATCTTGTTTATTGCATAGTTGCATCGTTCACTGACATAGAATGATGGTCAAAGAGGTTTGGCACTTTGTTGTTTCCATTTCTCTAGAGAATTGAAATTTCTTAATTAGTGGTTATTCCATTTATTTAGGTAGTATACGAAGTTTAATTAAATTAATTGTCAAAAATTAGAAATGATCCCCATGTTCCATGAAAAACGGTTTTTCATACATTAATACAAATGTAGAATGTGTTTATAAATTTTTCAAAACACTAAAGAATATAAGTTATAGTATATAGAGTATTTACCGAAAATTCAATATTTTCGTAGGGGTTAACCCACAAATTTTGGGAAATATTCAAAAAATATGAAAATCTTGTTTTAGTTCATAGTTGCATCGTTCACTGACATAGAATGATGGTCAAAGAGGTTTGGCACTTTTGTTATTTCCGTTTCTCTAGAGAATTGAAATTTCTTAACTAGTGGTTATTCCAATGTTTTAGGTAGTATATGAAGTTTTATTAAATTAATTGTCAAAAAATTGAAATCATCCCCATGTTCGATGAAAAACGGTTTTTCATACATTAATACAAATGTAGAATGTGTTTATAAATTTTTCAAAACACTAAAGAATATAAGTTATAGTGTATAGAGTATTTACCAAAAAAACAATATTTTTATAGGGGTTAACCCATTGATTTTGGGAAATATTAGAAAAATATGAAAAAAAATTTTAGTTCATAGTTTCATCGTTCACTTACATAGAATGATGTTCAAGGAGTTTTGGAACTTTAGTTGTTTTTGTTTCTCTAGAGAATATTAATTTATTAACGGTTATTCCATTGATTTTGGTAGTATATGAAGTTTTATTAAATTAATTTTCTAAAAATTAGAAATGATTCCCATGTTCCATGAAAAACGGTTTTTCATACATTAACACAAATGTAAAATGTGTTTATAAATTTTTCAAAACACTAAAGAATATAAGTTATAGTATATAGAGTATTTACCAAAAATTCAATATTTTCGTAGGGGTTAACCCACAGATTTTGGGAAATATTCAAAAAATATGAAAATCTTGTTTATTGCATAGTTGCATCGTTCACTGACATAGAATGATGGTCAAAGAGGTTTGGCACTTTGTTGTTTCCATTTCTCTAGAGAATTGAAATTTCTTAATTAGTGGTTATTCCATTTATTTAGGTAGTATACGAAGTTTAATTAAATTAATTGTCAAAAAATTAGAAATGATCCCCATGTTCCATGAAAAATGGTTTGTCATACATTAATACAAATGTAGAATGTGTTTATAAATTTTACAAAACACTAAAAAATATAAGTTATAGTATATAGAGTATTTACCGAAAATTCAATATTTTCGTAGGGGTTAACCCACAGATTTTGTGAAATATTCAAAAAATTGATAATCTTGTTTTAGTGTATAGTTGCATCATCGTTCACTGACCTAGGTTGATGGTCAAAGAGTTTTGGAACTTTAGATGTTTCAGTTTCTCTAGAGAATAGAAATTTCTTAAATAGTGGTTACTCCATTTATTTAGGTAGTATACTAAGTTTTATTAAACTAATTGTCAAAAAATTAGAAATGATCCCCATGTTGCATGAAAAACTGTTTGTCATAAATTAATACAAATGTAGAATGTGATTATAAATTTTTCAAACACTAAAGAATATAAGTTAGAATATATAGAGTATTTACCGAAAATTCAATATTTTCGTAGGGGTTAACATACAGATTTTGGAAAATATTCAAAAATATAAAAATCTTGTCTTAGTGTATAGTTGCATCGTTCTTTGACATAGGTTGATGGTCAATGAGTTTTGGAACTTTAGATGTTTCCGTTTCTCTAGAGAATAGAAATTTCTCAATTAGTGGTTATTCCACTGATTTAGGTAGTATATGAAGTTTTATTAAATTAATATTCCAAAAATTAGAAATGATCCCCATTTTCAATGAAAAATGGTTTTTCATACATTAATACAAATTTAGAATGTGTTTATAAATTTTTCAAAACACTAAAGAATATAAGTTATAGTATATAGAGTATTTACCGAAAATTCAATATTTTCGTAGGGGTTAACCCACAGATTTTGGGAAATATTCAAAAAATATGAAAATCTTGTTTTAGTGCATAGTTGCATCGTTCACTGACATAGAATGATGGTCAAAGAGGTTTGACACTTTTGTTGTTTTCATTTCTCTAGAGAATTGAAATTTCTTAATTAGTGGTTATTCCATTTATTTAGGTAGGAAATGAAGTTTAATTAAATTAATTGTCAAAAAATTAGAAATGATCCCTATGTTCCTTGAAAAACGGTTTTTCATACATTAATACAAATGTAGAATGTGTTTATAAATTTTACAAAACACTAAAGAATATAAGTTATAGTATATAGAGTATTTACTGAAAATTCAATATTTTCGTAGGGGTTAACCCACAGATTTTGTGAAATATTCAAAAAAATTGATAATCTTGTTTTAGGGCTTTGTTGCATCGTTCACTGACATAGAATGATGGTCAAAGAGATTTGAAACTTTAGTTGTTTCTATTTCTCTAGAGAATAGAAATTTTCTTAGTGGTTATTCCACTGATGTTGGTAGTATATGAAGTTTTATTAAATTAATTATCTAAAAATTAGAAATGATCCCCATGTTCCATGAAAAAGAGTTTGTCATACATTAATACAAATGTAGAATATGTAAATAAATTTTTTAAAATACTAAAGAATATAAGTTATAGTATCTAAAGTATTTTCCAAAAATTATATACTTTCGTAGGGGTTAACCCACGGATTTTGGGAAATACTAAAAAAATATAAAAATCTTGTTTTAGTGTATAGTTACATCGCTCACTGACGTATGATGAAGGTCAAAGAGTTTTGGAACTTTAGTTGTTTCCGTTTCTCTAGAGAATAAAAAATTCTTAGTGGTTATTCCACTGATTTAGGTAGTATATGAAATTTTATTAAATTAATTGTCAAAATTTTAGAAATGATCCCCATGTTCCATGAAAAATGGTTTGCCATACATTAAGTCAAATGTAAAATGTCTTTATAATGTTTTGAAAAAACACTAAAGAATATAAGTTATAGTATATAGAGTATTTACCGAAAACTCAATATTTCGTAGGGATTAACCCACATATTTTGAGAAATATTCAAAAAATACAAAAAAAAAAAAATCTTGTTCTAGTGCATAGTTGCATTGTTCACTGACATAGGATGATGATCAAAGAGGTTTGGAACTTTTGTTGTTTTCGTTTCTCTAGAGAATAGAAAAGTTTTAGTGGTTATTCCACTAATATATAAAGTTTTACTAAATTATTTTCAAAAAATTACAAATGATGTCCATGTTCCATGAAAAATGTTTTTTTTATATATTAAAACAAATGTAGAATGTGTTTATAATTTTTTCAAAACACTAAAGAATATAAGTTATAGTATATACATTATTTATCGTAAATTAAATATTTTGTAGGGGTTAATTCACGTATTTTGAAAAATATTAAAAAAATATTGAAAAAAAATTAGTGCATAATTGCATCGTTTACAGACATAAGATGATTGTCAAAGAGGTCTGGAACTTTTGTTGTTTACGTTTCTCTAGAGTATTATAAACTATTCTAGAGTATTATAAAGTATGTGGTCATTATAAACCATAAGGTCTCTACCTAGTGATGTGTTTATGTTTCTTCAAGGTTTAATTGGTGATTGCTTGATTCAGGGGTTACAAACGTTTTTACAAGACGACTCTGCTTGAGTCATCGGACTATCTCAAGGATAATTTCCTCTTGGTCCGGTGCTGTGTCGGCGTGGTGAAGTCAAGCACGGAGGGGCCGAGGAGTTACAATATCCCGGTGCCGGTTTCGGACTTGGGTTATCAGTTTGGAAAGCTTTTGGAAAGTGGGAAGGAGCTGATGTTACTTTCCATGTTGATGGAGAAACGTTCCTTGCTCACAGAGTGGTTCTTGCAGCTCGTTCTCCTGTTTTCAGGGCACAGCTTTTTGGACCGTTGAGAAACCAAAACACCAAACGCATAAAAATAGAAGACATGGAAGCCCCCATTTTTAAGGTCCTACACTTTCTGATTCAGTTCTGTTCTGTTCCTTGGAATGTTCTTTAGCTGTGATGGAAACGGATGGGTTTGATTATCTTAAGGAAAGCTGTCCTGGCTTACCAAGAACACTACCAACATTCAAGTCTTTTATTAGTTCATGTTATAATTACAAGTATATATAGAACACGATAAAGAGCTACATACAGTACCATTACAAGACCATACCCACTCTTAAGTTGCTAATACATAAACATATACTTACATTCACCACATTATATAAGTGTTCCCCTCTCTACTGAAGGATATTGCCATTTAGTAGAACTCACGATCCGGAAGGATGAGCGGTGCGATGAGTGTCCAGATATAGAGTACAGCTGTGACCCAACCGGTGCAAATCTTGACCCAAACCGAGGTCCATCCCACGTCGATCAGAGACGCACTCTCTGAAGAGTCAGTCCATCCCGAGAGAAGCATTGCCGCGTACATGCTCGCCAACGCAAAGATTATATGGAAGAAAGAGTATGAGTAACTCACAGGCCGTGCCTCGGCTTCACCGTTCTTCTTCCCATCCTCAGGGTCTTCTAACAATGCCTCCTTCCCACCTGGACACAACGTTTCAAGCAAAATAGAAGTCTACTTCAGACTTCCTGTTCGCAAAACCGAAAAAAAGAAACTAATGCTTAGGCGTTTTGAGGAAGTACCTGCTCTGGGAGATGATGGTGGTGAGAGGAATGTGGTGGAAGAGCCAGCACGGAGGGCGGAGTAGAGAACAGAGAGAACTGTAGTGAGCATTCCGAGTGTTAGAGTACTAGCCGTCACTGCCTTTGATCTGTTAAGTCCATTGCACACGTAGTCGTGTGGTTCGCTTGAGAGACCCGTGTAACAGACATAAGCACAGTAAACAGATATAACTGACGCCGGTAACAGGCTGCCATTCACCGCAGGATGTAAGGCAACAATGGCAAAAACAAAGGCGAGGATCATAGTCATGACGATGAAGAAAACATTTAGTCCACAATCATGACCAGACGGGTTGAACCACATGAACAAGACTCCTGAGAAGGCGTATGTGGCAATGTAACACACGACAGATATAACAAGCAGAGCGATGTACCTATATAGAGAAACAACAATGTCAGAAAAATTATCTTTGTTCAAACTTCCAAAAGGAGCAAGTAAAGGATAATGGTAGAAACATAGGGCAGGTTGAAGATTACCACTTCCTTTCATCCTTCTCGACCCAAGAATCATTCCAGTTATGTGTAGCATCTAACAACAAAACCACTTGAACCAACAGAAATGCTCCAGCACCAAACTTTGATAAAATTCCTGAAAAGAAATGTAAGCAGTGAAATAAAATTCTTAAGCTCATAAACTAAAAATTTGATGAGATAGTTGTAACATACATATAATATTATGAGAAGCAAAAACACTAACCATAGACTGAGACGATAACATTTGGAACAAAGAACATGAGGACAACAAGCAGAAACCAGACAATCATCTTCACAGGCCATCCACCATGATGCCACGAGTCACGCCTATCGTTCTGGTCTTTCACACCAATCATGATCAAAGCGTATATAGCAAAGAAGAGAAAGTTCCCAAAGCTCACACGAAGAACAGCTTGCTGCTGATACCATTCTTTGGTATATGAATCAGAAGTGTTTATCCCTGTTTGTTAAACAACACCCAAAAAAAAAAACAGAGATTCACATCATTAGACTATGATTCATTATAAAGAAAGGAACTTTAGAACAGAAAGAGCTGACCAAAAGCAGAGAAAACCTAATTTTCGAAACTGGTGGTTTCAGTTACAATCATCGAATCTCTCTTAAGCTAAAAGGACCCAACTTTCTACAAACCCAGATGGGGAATTGAAAGGATCAGAGAGCCGTACAAGAGAATTTCTCGAGGAGCGGAGCAGCGGTCTCGCGGAGAATCCAAGAGACGACAAGGGATGCACCGAAGAGACCACAATAAGCGATCCTCGCCGATTTCCTCGAGATCCCGGAGGCCACCGAAGAGCACAACCCACACGTCGCCGACGCACAGCACGCAGCTAAGCACGACATTGCTTGTCAACTTAGGATTTCAGAGATTTTTTTTTTTTGTTTGTTTGTGATTTGACTATCTTCCTCTGTTGCTTGTGTGCGCAAGGAAGAAGAGATGAAAAGTTTCTGGAAATTACATAATCAGACACTAACAAATGAAAGTATCAATTTAATCCATTTTCCATAAAACTTCATACATACGTTAATGCACGGTTTGACTAACCGGGTAATTAGGAAAATTGGTATATGAACTTTTAATTTTTGGGGGATTTTATAGAGTTTTTTTTTTTTTTTTTTTTGAGAACAGATTTTATAGTGTTATTGGTTCTGGATTCATTAAATCTTAGTACAATTCATTATTATTGGTTAGAATGTTTCTAAACGATTGTTATTGTTTTGAAAATTTGTTAGCCTCATTGCTGTTGGTTTGAGTTTTTTAAAAATCTTTTCAAATCCATTTCATTCACAAAGTTTGTTTATAGTTAAAAATCTTCTCAACACACGTTTATAAGCTAGAGAAACAGAGAGAATACTCTTAAGACAATGACAATGACCTTAATTGGGCTTTGTTTTTATCTTTGCCAACACAGTTTCTTCCCACCCTCACGCATAATCTCATACGCAAGCTTATACTTCTCCAGAGACGATGTTCCAAACTCTATATACTTTGAAGCTGCTTCCCTCAAGCTCCATATCATCAAGTCCTTGAGATCCCTAGAAGCCACACCTGATTCTACATCCCTCACAAACCCAAACTCTGCGTTCTTGGTCCAGCGGTGGAGTATATACCGAGATGGAAGCTCTCTAATATCCAAGAGGTTAAACACTTTCAAAACATGTCTACACAGAACCCCTTCATACTCAAACATCTGACAACTGCAACTTGCATTGAGATTCGAAGCACTGAAAGTCACTGCATGCTTCTCATTCTCATTCCCACATTTCCTCACCAAGAATCTGCTGATGGCTCCTTCCTCGTAGGTCTTTAAACCGAGGTAGCTATAAGACAGCGCGAGCTCTCCTTGGAAAATCCTGAAGATGGTGAGCGTGTAGAGCCTTCTGCATTGCTCTTCAACGGGTTCTTTCGTCTGGAGAAACGGCTGCAAGTTATAAGAGTTGAAATCCTCTTTTCTCTCCTCTTCACGACGCTGCTCGAGTCCTTGCTCATACCGTGAGATAAACTCTCTAAGAGACGTTGAAGCATCCAGAGAAGTACCGTAGAAAGGTTCATACACGCCGTTTACAGGGATGCCACCGAAGAAACTGGCTCTTAGATAAGCTGGAACCCAATTCTCACGCTTTTCATATACTTCTCTTAACCACATGTTATCCCTAAGACCGTACTTGTTGACAAGACCACTCCACACGGTCTCAAACTCAACCGTCGTCTGCGTCTGGTACAAACACTTCTCATACTCATACTTAAACTCATCAGGAAACGACCTGAGATTCTCACGCTCCTTACACCTTATCTGCCACCCTGAGAATCTATGATGAGTCCCTGGAAAGACATGAGCCACAGCTTGCTGAATAGACAAGTCTTGATCAGCGACAATAGTTCTCGGACGACGACCTGACATAGCGCGAAGCCATGTCTGAAACAACCAACAGAAAGCCTCTTTAGTCTCATCAGCAACTAAAGCACCTCCGAGAAGTACAGGCTGCCTATGATGATTAAAACCAATGAACATTGCAAAGGGAACAGAGTAGTCTCCTTGTCTATATGAAGTATCGAAAACCACTGCGTCACCAAACTGACTACAAGCGAATCTTGACTTGCTATCCGCCCAGAAGATGCTCATACAGCTTCCATTGCTATCAAGTTCAACAGCGTAGAAGAATCCCATATCTTCTGCTTGTTTTGACTGGAAATGGTCTAGCAGCAGTGGATACCATTCCTTACCTATAGTGTTCTCTCTTTGGCCTTTGTCCAAGTCGTTTAGCTCAATGTGATCCAACACATCCTCTGTCATCTTTTTTACACCAGAGTTTTTCTTACCAGGTTCAAGAACATGGTTATGGTCTTTACTAAGACGATCAACGATCCATCCTCCAGAGTCTTGCCTCTTGATCCTCATGTAAGCTCCACAACCCATTCTAGAAGGATGCTGAAACCCTTCTTTAGAACAAACAAATCTTCTGCTTGTAATAGATCCATCAACTTTCGAACGGAACAGCTGCCCTATCCGAACTCTAAAACCTACAACCTCTGCATACGTTTGGTAAAACTGACACGCGTCATTAGCTGAACCGAACTCCAACCCTGCGTAAGGCTCACTAGCCTTAGGCTGCGTCTCTTCACCTACTTTAAAACGCTTAAAAGAGATCACATCTTTATCACCCTCATCAACAACCTTCATCTTTGGTCTATGTGGAACCGATATAGGAAGCTTCGTAGGAGCAGGTGCTGAGGGACGTGGAGTAGTAGTAATAGTAGTAATATTGTTCTCCTCCATAAGACCACCAAGCTGGTGGTTATGGTCTTTCTGAATCTGATCAAGAACCCATTTCCCAGTATCTCTTCTCTGCACTCGGATAAACGCAGGACAACCTGTTCTTGAGTTTATCTGAAACCCTTCCTTTGAGCAAACAAACCTCCTTGAAGAAACCGAACCATCGGTTCTGGATCTATACAGCTGACCTGTCCTAACTTTGAAGCCAGTTCGAGCAGCGAAGGTGTTGTAGTATTCACGAGCTTCCTCTGCAGTGTCAAACTCTAGTCCAACATAAGGTTCAAATCTTCCAGAGTTTCCTTCTTCTTCGTCTTCTTCTTCTTCACCAATGCCGTTGCTAGTCATGGTCCGTAAAGGGTAGGCTTTGACAACCATGCTGTTCCCACAGTTAGGCTCAGTATCTGCACTGCATCAAACCAAAAGTAGGCAAAAAAAAAAAAAAAAAGACCAAACTTAGATATTCTTGTACGGACGGTTATTGATCCTAGTGACATGGTATGTAATAAAGGATACTACAGAATAGAAGAGTGTTTAGTAGGCATTGTGCCGCTCGGGTTCAAGATTATTTACAATGTTTGAGTTCCCGGCAAAATAAGTGAAACTAAATACTACAGAATAACAAAACAATGTTGGACACATAAACAGTAGATAAGAACAAATCAAAGCTTAGATCTCTAATTTTTCTCAGCATTTTTTTCTATGTAACGCTAAAATGGAAATGGATTTGGAAACTCCAAATGCAAAAAACAATGAGACAAGAAGTGAAGTTGCTGCAGCTACATCGAAAACCCAATTGAAGACACAACACAGCAGAGTGAAAAAAATGAAACTTAATCCAAACATAAAGTTTGCTTCTTTTTACCTGTCCATGTCCATAGAAGCGAATCAGAGATTGCAATGAAGGGAGAAGAAGATAGATAGACAGAGGCAGAGGAGAGAGAGAGAATAAGAAGAAGCAATCAAAGCAAAGCTCCCTTTTTTATCCGTCAATTTGACCAAATTTAAGATTTGATTAAAGTATAAAATTTCGATTTTGTTTATATTTTATTAACTTTCTAGGAGTAAAAGACAAAGATTACATTGGACTCCAACTCATTTAACTATAACTTCTTTTTCCTTAAAAGATGTCGTTTTAACACATTTCTCGTGTATTAAAAATTATAAAATATAATAATTAATTTTTTAATGTATAATTATTTAAATAAATATTTGTTAAAAAGGTTTTTAAAAGATTATGTGTAAAAATTGCATTAAAAATATAATCTTATCCTGGTAATTTTTGTTCTGTAATTCTCAAGGTTTTACTTTATTTTTCCTCAACTATCAACTAGGATGAACTTTTCCCCCTCATCTTGGGTTTGAGAAGGAGAGACTGATGATTATATATGAATGACACTAAGAGCATGATTAACGCAAATATCCATTAGGGTCTTTTATTCTTTTTTCTTTTTTTGCTTTTCCGGATTAAAAAAAAAAAATTAAACCAATTGCGGACTGCCACGTGTTAGTGGGGTCTGCAAACAGTGCAAAATACCCAATAAACTCGTTTCTTATTTTGCGACTTTAAAACTTGCTTTTGTCTTGGTTCTTGTGTTTTGTAGGTCCTCCCCTATAGTAAGAGACCCCGTTGTTCGTGCTCTAAGACCATAATTAACCGAGATTCTTAAGGTGAGATTCTTAGTGGAAGTTAAGAAACAGTTTATTAACTTCCGCTAAAAAAACACTTTAAAACACTTTAAGAACTTTCGGTTAATCATGGTCTAACAATTTTTAACAGAATCACATACTTGACATGTAAATTAATAAATAATGAATTTAATCCTCCATTATTTTTTGCAGTAATACTACCCTATATACATATTACACGTCCAACCAAAGAGGGAGAACACAAAGAAAAAACATGATGACGCATGATGTTACCATCTCCCCACTAAGCTCAAATGCATGTCTTTCTTTTGCATTAAGAGTGCATGTGTTGTTACAAAATCAACTCTCTTAGTTTCTCTTTTTTCTTTTTTGTTACACTTTGGTTCTTTCTCACTCTCTTCGATAGCACCCTGCATGGATCTTCTCCATCTCCTAGTATATATATATGTGCCATCTTCTTATAACATGTTCCCCTCTACTCTTCTAATGAATGTCTTGATGAACGGTACAAATCATACGGAGCCCAAAGATGATCAACAATACAAGGCTTTCTTGAATCTAATCTCAACCATGGCTTCCCTTTCCCACTCCAATGAAGAAGACTTATCGAACCTGGATGCAACGTTCTACATTTCCCTTCAAAGTTATCACCTCCTAGACCATGCTGGTTCCACCGATGATCAACAGCTTTTATATCTCCAGCGAATATGAGCAAGAACGGAGGCAATGATCCCAAATGATATATCCTCTTCTGCTTCTGAACAGTCATCCACTCTTCTACCTTCTGTGTATACATCCCTCTCCTCCATTTACCAACGTCCACGACCATAACGCCCGTGTTGAAATAACACGGTCGTTTCCCTTCAAGGACTTTAACTAGTTCCGGGTCCGACCAGAAAGCTTTGGTGAAATAGTACGTGAAGTTTGCATGGCAGTACTCAGGAGCTGCCACGACTTTACCTTCCATCTCCACGTGCCAAAGCTTCTCTATGTCATCGACCACGACAAGGTCTGAGTCTAGGTATATGATCCGGTCAACGCTGGTGGGAATGATATCCGCTAGGTAGATTCTCGCGTAGTTTAGAGGCTGGTCTAGTGCTTGCCTGATGGATTTAGAGATTTTGCTGCGGACTAGGTTTGGATCAAACGTATAGATCTTGAAGTTTAGGTAAGGAAAAGTTGATTTGATGCTGGAGAAGAGTTCGTTTTCGAAATGAGGAAGGGAGAGGAAATGAAAAGAGAGGTTTTCAGGACAAGTTGAATGTTGTAGAAGAGACAAGACAGCAGCCATTGTTCCACGGAGGTAGTTTGTGTCTAGAGTCATGGCTATATGAATCTTGTCAGCTTCACATTGATCACCGTTTCTAAAAGCTGGGGCTTCTCTGAATACAGGAAGGGTTGGAGCAGAAGGTTTATGGAGAATGACTCCAACACGAACCGCGGTTGAGGAGGTTGTGAACAAGAGGAAGATAAAGGACAGGAGGCCTAGGAGTTGTGTGTATGAGCGGCTCCTTGAGGCCATCCTGAACCTAATTCTCAGGTAAAGTCTTTTATTTTTATTTTTTTTGGTTTCAAAAAAAAAGGTTTTATTACAATTTAAAAAGATGAATAGTTAATAGAGCCATTGGTAGGGATGGGGCTAGAATAAAGGGTTTTGAGGAGAGGCTTGTTTTATTAGCAGTAGGAATGTGAGGAAGAGATTGAAGTTCGGAGTGTTTCCCACACAATCTTTGTCTCAAAAAAAAATCTATTTCATGTGAAATAGGGAAAAAGAGAAGCCTCTTGTCTAATTAAATTGGGGAGAGTTTTTAGATTGTGTTGACAGTTTGCTTTGCTGTCGTTTCTTTTAGTTGATTGTGCCGGCAGTTATTTTTTAGAAAGTTCTAAAATTAGAATAACAAATTTCGTCTAAAAATGTAAAGCATATGGTTAATTTTCATGTAGTTCGAGAAGAAAGAAAAACATATATTATGTTAATCCATCTCAAAATAGAGCTAGATGTTTACATCTGTTTATTTAATTTGGTAACCATCTTTTGATAACATCATTCATCATACCAATTGAACTAGTTACAAAAGTGTGTGATATTCACTCCACATTTCAAGTATTAAGAAAAATGCGTAAGTTACTCCAATCTTCATGCATGCCACCTATATATATATGGTCGCATGACATCCGAGCTGGATCTGAAATTTTTGATACTGTAAAAATTTCTTAAGAACATTTGTAAATTTTTAAATATAATTTGAAGATTTATAGCTATGTAAAAAATATCTAAAAATTCTGGAGGTCAAGTCCAATATTTAATTGGATTTAGTCTAGGTCCGGCCATGCATCATTCTCATATGATTGTACTAAATAAACATGTCATTATTCATTAAAAAAAAACTGTCGAAAGTCTTTAATTGGATTTGATGAAGTGTTTCAAATACTAAAAGCTTGTTGTCTTCTTCAACAACAAAAACGTTTCTACCTGCTTCGCGAAACAAAGTCACAATTATTTTGGTCACCTTACACATATATGAGTCAATGTTTTAAAGTCTATTTGAATATTTAGAAAGAGAGTCTATCCGTGGATTGCACTTCTCCTTGAGAATTAATTTGGGCTTCTCTATAAGCATGAGATACCTCCAGGTTAATCAAAAAGAAAATAACGAAAACGTGATCATAGATGCATGCTTACACCAACAAAACTCGTTACTCTGGTAAATTTTCAAGTAAAAACAGTTGCAAAGAAGATAATCTGATAATCGAAAACGACTCGGTATGCAAAAAGATTAGCTTTATTCATAAAATACGTGTACAAAAAGATAACGTAAACAAATGGCATTTCAGTGATGGGAGAGATAGTATAAAGTAAGGACTACAGAATATGTGCTTTGTATTTGTTGAGTGCAGTGTAAGAATTTCGCGCGTGCATGTGCTTACTGGCGGCTAAAGAAAGACAACTTGCCTTTTTTAGTGATAACACTGTCTATATATGGAAACAAATCAACGTAGACCAAACAAAAGAAACGTAGCTGTCACGCAAAGGAGTGAGTGACATGCGGGGCCACTCTCTTTAACTGGGTCCAACGATTCCTCCTTACGTTTTGGTATGTTAAAGTGTATTCATCTTGTTAGTAGTGAAATTACGTTAAGGAGGGCCCAATAGAGACATTAGGCCTATTAGTCCATTTATACAAACAGTGGTTAGAGCATGAGAATAGAACAGATGATATTACAATTATCATTGTACAGATCAAAAACCTGTGTAATGAATGATTGTTTCTTATGCACTCTTTCTATGACACAGATTCATCATATATAGCAAAAGTTAACGTAAGAAAGTTCAAAAGTAAATGCAGAGCTTCTCGGCTATGCTGTTCTGTACCAAGTTACATTTCTCCAACAATTCATTTAATCTCTCACTCTCTCTATCCTTCACCGTCGCTTCTTTTCCTTTACTCCATGAGCTCTCTGTTTCATCAGCTAACTCCTCACCCTCAGTTATCATCATATCAATCCTTCTTGAAGCTTCTCTACTCTTCTCCAACATCGACTCATCGATAAGCCTTTCTGTCTGAACTGATTCTACTTCTACATCTCTCCGGGATGATTTGTGATTACGTGGAGGAGGAGACGACTTAAACGGGGTGCAGCTGATTTGGACCATTTCGTGAAGCAATGGAAGATTTTGACGAGAAGATTGGTATGATACATCTTCAGACAAGAACTTATCAGCATAGCTTGAAGCTGACATGGTGAGATCGGACTTGAGTACGTAAGCTGAGGAAGACGATGAATCTAGCACACCCATTATCCGCCAGTTGAAGATCCTCTGGAAGATCCCGATCCATCTCGGGATGATATGGTAGTAGCTTGAGTTATGGAGTTCGAGTCTAGTGTTTCTTTGTAGCATCACTCCTGCTTCTTTGCTGGCTAATGAGTCTCCCATAAGATTGCTTGTCTCTGTCAAATACTCAACTAAGCATCCGTCCAGCCGTTGCGTATAGTCCTCTATCTCAGCACCAGAAGCACATCCTAGTGTTAGCCATGTCAAATCATCTTCAAAATATGGAAGCTTACAGTTCTCGAGCACGGAGTTGAGTCGTTCGATGCTCTCAGCACTGCTCCAGTCCAGGTTGGGTAGATACCTCTTCACCATTAAATGTGTTTTGCTATTATTGTCGAGTAACATTGTCTCAGAGCCAGGCCAGTAGATCGGATTAGCTTCAGCAGCAGAAGTGATGTTTCTTTTCGATGTTTCCAATGCGTCGTTGAAGGCTGATATGCAGATGTTAGGACCAACGTCCTGATCCGGCATCTTCTTAAGCAACTCCAGTGAAAAACTAAAATGCGTCAGAACAAGTTCCCGCGGTTTAACGTGATGAAGATTCGGTTGCTGAGGTGAATTGCCAGCAAGCCATTTAAGTCCGTCCCTTAGCCGCGAGTCGCTGAAAAAACGAACTTCCTGTCCCCTTTGGGACTTGTTAGCAATAGAAAGGATGGTGAAGCTTGCTATCTTTGATTTGTCAATATCATGGAGGCCTAGTTCAGAGACGAGATTTGTATCACGATCCACGCTTTCTCCATTGTTTGATGAGCTGATTAGAACGAGAAGGGGAAGGAGTGAACCGTTAGGTACTGACTCGAGAATGCGGTTGAGGTGTTCTCTCTGGAGATTCAAGGGGAGGTCTTTAGATGCAAGGAAAATAACTGCACTTGAACCACGTGTGCTTTCACGAAGATCATTTTCAGCTTCTACATCTCTGGCTACTGAGAGACAGCATCTGAAATCAGAATCAGACCCACTTGAAACCCATTTATTCCATACCGACACACCAGGAGCTGAAAACACATCGGAGATACTATGTTCTGTGTCAGGGATAAGCTTTGACGATAACCATCGACTGGCTGCTGAATGTGTATTATCCTGACTTGATGTGTTAACTGACTTAATTTGAGTACATAGGATGACCTTCCACCACATGCATTTTGAGTCTGGATTCCTTCCGACTAGTATATCAGATACCACTTCTGAAATATTCAGCCTTGACCATGATTTTTCACGTTCTTCAAATCTCCTCTTCATCGCTTGATCAATGTCAAACTCACCACACGCCCTCGATTGCTGTGTATGAAACGAAAACCGAACTTAGACGACCAGCCTCAATAGTAAATGTCTTAAATACTTTTATTGCTTCCTTGACAAAAAAGACCAATGATCAGCACATGTTACGAGGAAGAAAACTGAAACTTACATCAGTTTTGCTGAGTCGGATAGGAGTGCCCAGGGTTAGAGAATTCAGTGCAGCTGCTGCAGCTAACTGTCGACGCTCCCGCAATTCACTTTGACGTGAAGACCACCGCTTCCATAATCTGTGAAGATTTCAGAAAAGAGAAGTTATATAAAAAAAAGTAACCTAAACCAATTATCAACTTGCATGAGCTGGTAGACCTTATGATCAACTTGAGTTTTGCCTTCGCCACTTCCTCGTGATACTGACTTGTGATGTCCCCATGTCCATCCTCGTCTTCCTGTTCCGTGTCATGGAAACCCTCTTCCAAGGTAACAGTCATCGCAGCTTCAGGTACTGCTGCTTCCAAAGCAGATATGTGTTCTACACTCCTTGGAGACTCTGAAATGGTAGTTACCGGCACACTCTCCATAGGCATAGACTTTGGACTTTGTTGCAAAGTAGGTCCAGGCACAAGATTCGTTTGCAAATGCCCTGCAAATGTACTTTGTTGCAAAATAGGTCCAGGCACAAGATTCGTTTGCATATGCTCTGCAAATGGACTTTGTCGGAAAATAGGTCCAGGCACAAGATTCGTTTGCATATGCTCTGCAAATGGACTTTGTCGGAAAATAGGTCCAGGCACAAGATTCGTTTGCATATGCTCTGCAAATGGAGATTTGATTTCCGCAGGAGATATACTAGTGTGGCCGCCATTAGGTTGTTTCTTCAAATTCGAGGACTTAGCTTGAGGAAATCCAGGAGAATGGAAATTCAGGGGAGAATGAAATTCATCAGCCGGCGTAAAGTGATGTCGTTTCTGTTGATCCACTGCTAGTTTTACGTCAGATGGCTGCACTGGATTTACAACAGATGTCTTCACTGGCTTGTCTTCCTCCAGTAAGAGAGAAGTCTTGGAATCGATCATTTCTTTATCAACTAGACGCAATGATGTTTGTTTCTTAAGACTTTGAGCAGGCGGCCTTTCCTGTTGATATTCTTTATTTGATTCTGTCGGAGAGGGAGCAGAAACATCTTCCTCCGTCGAGGGAGCAGAAACATCTTCCACAATGGTTCTTGACTTTTTCATGTGAACAAGTTTTGAACATTTTGTTTTGTAGTCCTTATCAGCATGGAGAAACAGGTCATCCTTTACCATGTATGGCTCTTCATACACTTTTATCGAAAATCCATGGTACTCCAACAGGGCTTCTATGTCCTCTTCCTGTATTCCATCAACGGAAGAAAAAAGGTAAGATATCTAGCAATTTCTCTGTGATGGACCACGAAAGGGATACACCAAGTAGCAAATCGAGGGAAAATTACCTCCATCCCTATCCACTTTGACGTATCTGAAACTGGGAGACCCTGATTATTTTGGAGACCCGCGTGCAGAGAAGCAAGTGCCTGAGTTCGTAGCTGATGAAACACAATGAAGCTTAGATCTCGGTGAATTAACCACACACCAACACGGTAAGAATCATAGCTTTTAAACCTACACCACAGATAAGCGCTTACCTTCGAAAAATGAGCATGCATTAGACATGCTTGAAGATAACTTGCTTTTCGTGCGAGGCGAAAGAAGGCAATGAAATTGCCAGTTCTACAAGCTCTGTAATTGCACAACTGGTTTCAGTACTTAGATCACATTAACAAACGAACACCCAAAAACAAGCTCGAGGAACTACCTGGCTACACTGCGGGCAAAGAGTACTTCTGAAGTTTGCCTTATTTCTGGAGTCATGTTGGCAAGGTCAAGAGAAAGCTCAGATGGTTCAACCTAACAGGAAGAATTTATAGTCAGGTTAAGAACTTAGCACAAAATTGACTACAAATTCCACCAAAAAATACTTACCTTGTAGCCAGGGTGCTTGTCGAGTTTGAGAAGAGCATAATAGCCACGGAACTCTTTTTCCGTAGGAATAGCTATTCCTCTCTTCCTGTGATCATCATACATTTGAAACAACTCAACTGATGTCTTGTTCATCTGCTCAATATTCAGGTGTGCATCAAACCCCTCAGAAAATCCCTCTCCTTTAGTATATTCACATAGCTCATGCATTGCAATGATGTGAAGTCTTATCTGTAACAAGGAAATCACTAGTAAGAAACACACATCCAAAGCATACTATCGGTTATTATCATGTTTAATGGGCTTTATATAAGATTAGAAAACACAAACCATTTGCTCCAGCAAAGTAATAGCTTCTCGGTTGAAAATATGCTGCATTCTTAGATCCATTCGAATAGCTCTCATCCTATCCCATAAGAAATTATACATGCCAAGAAAGTTTTCATTGTAAGGGCGGTCTAGCAAACTCAGCAAATATTCCATAGTATTCTGCAGGATTGGCATGGGTCGTATCAAAATGGCTTCTCGCTCCGCCGTCCTGGTATACTATACAAAAGCAGATATATAAGTAGTCAACACAGTGAATGGGTAGGATAGCATATGCTATCTTGAGAAATACACTTACTTTCTTCACAGCAAGGGACTTGCTCGTCTGATTCCTATCTCCATCCAAACGCTCATAATGGTCCAAGTCACCCTTCCTTTCACGCTCTCCCCGTTCTGACTCTGGGAAAATGAATAAAAAATCCCTCAATATATTTGTTCTACAATCACGTTATTCCCTCGAACTATACATCAGTTATGGGAAAAAAATATTTGTTCATGACGCATTTCTTTTCTAATCAGAAAATAATAAACCAAAGACTATGCAGTATGCACTCAGTTCTCGTTCTATAAGCATGTCTCAAGATTATGCTTACCAGGACACATGTCAGGGCATAATCCAACGATAAGAGAAGGCTGCTCCGAGCTTTCATAATCAGATAAAACATCTCCCTTAAGGACATCCTTATTTGATTCCAGTGACTTGAATGTTTGTTTGTTGTCCAGAGGCTTCACAGTTTTATATACAGATGATTTAGCAAGTTGAGTACCAATAGATCGGGCTGGAACAGGGTCCAGTTCACCCTTGAAGCGGGCCAGTCTCTTTGCCCTGGCTTGCTCTTCTCTGTAAAAAATGCACAAAGTACATAAAACTTAAGAATTCGTTTACATTTTAATACAAAGAGTCAGTACTGTGTGATTTAATTTACCCTTCAGTACAATCTTGAGAATGAAAAGAATTTCCCTTGATATCCTCCTCCACTGGATAAAAAGGTGGAGATCTCGTCCTTTTTGTTGCAGGTGAACTACTTGTCTTAGCCGCATTGTTGAAATTATTTACAGAGGAGGGCTGCCCAGGAAATTGGGAATCTGAGCTTCTTGAAAGCATAAATGACTTTGTGCCTGACACAGGAGGAGATGTCGATGACCTATCATACAAACAGCATGCAAAACAGGTGTTTGCAAGAGAACTTAAGATAAAGCTGCAAGAGACATAAGCATGACTTCACAGGCTAGCAGTAGAAATTTTTTTCAAACAACTATTTAAATTTATGGTAAGTACGCTCATATTCCAACTTGCTAAAGATAGAGGTGCAATTCTATTCTACATCGTGACTTCCCCTGCCATTCATAAATACACTTAGGTCGGGAAAATAATAATAAGCTTACAACATACAGTGTCTACCTTCGAGAATCATGTTGAGAAAATACAGGGTTGTCATGAAGAGGACTATCAGAAGATGATATAGCCGAAGACTTTCTTTTCGTGGCTTCCTGAATTTCAGCTGCTTCATGTGCATAAGGGAATGAAGAGTTTGGGCTTTGTTCCCGATGGATCAACCGACTGGGATTGCTCCTCGACTTCACCGGATTATTGTCCGCAGAAGATGGAGAGCGTCTATGAAAACATGAGAAAAGACACATACATGGTTCAAATTACTATCTACAATAACAAATGTGAGATATTTCATGACATCTTCTTTTTTTCACCAACAGTAAAAAGGAAGGGATGGACCAAAACAATTCTAACACTGACAAGAGAATAAAAATCTTACATCCAAGTTTGACTAGATGGCTGCTGGAAATCATCTACCAAGCTGCCATTCCCAAAACCTGATACTGACGAATGGTTTCTTTGAGAAAGCCCAAAACTCCGATCAGGATGAAGATCTGACTGACTGCAATTAAAATTTGAGGAGTTTTAGACTGAAATTGGTTACATATAAAATCATGATATCACTAAACAACACAGCAATGGGTATGAAAATTCATTTTCTAACACCAAGACCACACATGAACTTTTGAAATCTGCAAGAGAACAGTACACAACGCACAACACAGAAGGTGTACAAACTCTAATAATATGAAAGTGCTACATAACAGACAGAAGTTTATTGCAGAAAGAGCCTGCTGGCATTAATGGTCTTCATCTAAAGGAAATGGCATAACCGACCTTTTCCTTTTTGAATCTTGTTGTCGACCAATCTCAACAACATCAGTTCCACTTCTGGAAAGTGTGTGTGATGTACTAGCTGAAGACGTGGCCAGACTATGTTCACTATGATCCTTCAGGAAAATCCTTGATTCATCATGCCTAAACTGAGGATTTAAATTAGGCCTGCGAGGTAAAATGAAGCAGGTGAAATTCAGGGGACACGTCAAGAAAAATCCAACAGCTTGTTCCTAAAGTCTATAAGCCAGATCCGGTGGCATGATCTCGTTGGAGTTTCGGAACCCCTGCCATAGTATCTATTAGGCATTCAGATCGGCAGAAAAAACTATAGCACTCCGTCAAACCCTGCTCTCTCTCTTCCAACTGCTATATATTCTATTGCTTGATTCCAAGATGTGAAATATGACAGTCTTTCTAAGTTGAAAATATCACACATAGACTTTTACCTCTGAACTCCAGGAAATTGGTAAGGTCTCACCGAGGAGCTTGGACGTGGAAAAGCTTCTGAACCCCATGGTATTCCATTGACAGGTCCTGAGCTCCTGAACAACATAGCATTTAAGTGTCCCATTCAATAGATTCAAGCAGAACTTTTAACAAAAAAAAAAATATTAACTTGGTTAATCCCATCACCAGCTGTTTCGGAACAAAACTTTCCCAAGGATCATGTACACGCATATGAGGGGGAAAAGAAAAGAGAGCCATAAGAGTAGTTTTTCTAACCTCTGAGTGTCACCAGGTCGGTAAGGTTGTCCTGTGGAGGGCGAAGGATTTTGAAAAGCTAAAGAAGGTTGTGTTCTATTCATTGGAGGACTACTGCAAGCCAACACCACAATAGTTTAGGCTAGAATCTAACATCATCATCAGGCACAAAAAAACTCTGAAAGATCAAACCAAACATTTAAGAATATCTAACCTTTGTAGTCCACGTGGTCGGTAAGGTTGCCCTACAAAGGGTGGAGGGTTTTGAGAGACCGAAGGAGACGGTGCTCGCTGAATTGGAGGACCACTACAAGCAAACATTTGCGAAAAGCACATAGAAAGTTAAAAGAAGTTAAGAAAATTCCCATGGCTCATAAACAACCTAAGTAACATTCTCACATATAAAGAAACTAGAGCTAAATCTTATCCAACCTCTGAATTCCACCTGGTCCAAAAGATTGTCCTGCATAGCCTGAATGGTTCTGAGACGCCGCCGGTGGTTGAATCGGAGAATCACTACAAGCAAAACGCCAATTCACAATTACATTCGCAAATAAGCAACTGAGCTTCAAAACCCGAAGATAAGAGCTGCCTAAGTGATATTAGAACACAGATTCATAGAAAACTCAAAGATACTTCTCACTTTCGAGTGATCCTAAACCTCTTCAATTGAACCTGAGAATTTTCTAGAGCAAAATAGATCCATAGCTTCAAATCAATCAATATCATGGCATGGATACGTACATACATCCATAGGGAATCGGAAAACGCACCTGGTGGATTGAGTAGGATCAGAAGCGCCGAACGTTGTAAACGGCGACGGCTTGGAGCTCATCGCCGGTCCTACATCTTTTCCGAAAGGCTTAAACGCCATCCTTGTAAACTCTCCTTGATATTTTCTTAGCTGCTTCGTTCACATTCGCCGTAGTCGAAAACCAGACAAAATCGAGTTTTCTGTTTCTCCTCGCGCCTCTCCGTCGTGACTTACCGGCGAGGATGATTTACCTTTTACGTATACGACGTCGCTTTGAGGTTTCGAATTTAACCAACGAGATTTTATATTGGGCTTTAATCTATTAAAGGCTTGAGTCTTTGTTTTAAATGGGCTTTATTGCTGGAAAGCAGTATGTCTTGGCGTTCGGGCCCGTCGGATTTGGTTCGATCGATTCGTATTTTTGGATTCTCGGTTATTACGTCGTTTTAAGGTTTCTATTTTAACCGAACGAGATTTTATATTGGGCTTTTAGTTAAATAGGCTTTAATATAATATTGTTATTGGGCTTTATCGCGGGAAAGAGCCTAGAACGAAATAATTATTATTTTTTATGAATAATGGTTCCTTTGAAGAACATGATTGCAAAACGACGTGCGCATGTCGCCGCCATCTCTTTAGGTAGAGAGCCATCAACTTTTCACGACCGTTGACATTTTCCTGAAGACAAGAAAATAAAAAACTTTCACTCTTTATTATTTTCCTGGAAAAAAAGTAAATCATTTCCATTTCTCGATCTCTCTAGCTAATGTCAATGTCTCGCCGCGGATTGTTGTTGTTCGTAGCCGTCTTCCTTGTCCTGATTCAGACATCAACTTCTCTGATAAGTTCTCCAAGTTCTATCATCAACCCTTCTAAAGTCAAACAAGTTTCTTCAAAACCCAGGTTTGCTTTTTTGTCCTCAATCCTCAAGTAAAAATTGAAACTTTGAGCTTCATCAGCTTATGAATCTAAGAAAGTTCGGTGTTTTGTCTTCAGGGCATTTGTGTATGAAGGTTTTCTAACGGACCTGGAATGTGATCATCTCATCTCCCTTGTAAGTTCTCACAATTCAAATTACTGAGCTCAATTTGGAAAAAAGTTTCCTCTTTTTCTGATTTTTGAATTTTCCGGGAAAAAAAAAAAAGGCGAAAGAGACTCTGCAGAGATCTGCGGTTGCTGATAACGACAATGGAGAGAGTCAAGTCAGTGATGTTAGGACAAGCTCCGGCACCTTTATCTCCAAAGGAAAGGTGCTGACTTGTTCTTCTTTGATCACTCACTGTCTTTAATGGATCTTAAAAGTCAAAACTTTCATGAATTAGATCTGTAATCCAACCCAATTGGATTTGACTTTGAGTTACACTGATCATGTTTTATGAATCTTTCTAATTTTAACCTCCTGGATCTAGGTAGATTGGTCCAAAACTGTATTGATTTTTAAAGCTTTTTTTGCTTAATCACAGGATCCTATTGTTTCCGGTATAGAGGACAAACTCTCCACATGGACATTCCTCCCTAAAGGTAACAAAAACATTCTTTAATTAGTGATTTAATCTTGTTTCAGAAGATTAGTAACCTCAACTCTTCTTGAGTTTCTTGGAAGAGCTTTTCAGAGTTGTTTCTAAAGTCTTTTTACACTCTCTGGTTACAGAAAATGGAGAAGACCTTCAGGTGTTGAGATATGAGCACGGTCAAAAATACGATGCTCACTTTGATTACTTCCACGACAAAGTCAACATCGCTCGTGGTGGTCACCGTATAGCAACCGTTCTCATGTATCTTTCTAATGTCACAAAGGGTGGAGAAACTGTTTTCCCTGATGCAGTGGTTTGTGTATTCATATCTTTACAATGGCTACTCTGTATTGTTTCTCTGTTCTCTCTAATGAAAACTTTTGTCTACAGGAGTCTTCCCGCCTCAAGCTTTCTGTAAACAAAGACGACCTTTCTGATTGTGCAAAGAAAGGAATTGCTGGTGAGCTATATGGAACTTTGTTATCTCTAAGAATGTTCTTAAAACATGTGTTTGGTTTTCTTGCGTTGTTTAGTGAAACCAAAGAAAGGAGATGCATTGTTGTTCTTCAACCTCCACCAAGACGCAACCCCAGATACATTGAGCCTTCATGGAGGTTGTCCTGTGATTGAAGGAGAGAAATGGTCAGCTACTAAGTGGATCCACGTGGACTCGTTCGATAAGATTGTGACACATGACGGTAGCTGTGCGGATGTAAACGAGAGCTGTGAAAGATGGGCAGTGCTTGGAGAATGCGCAAAGAATCCTGAGTATATGGTGGGAACTCCAGAGCTCCCTGGTAACTGCAGGCGTAGCTGTAAAGCTTGTTAAAAGAGTTTATTGCAATGTAACATTAAGTAAGTTCTTTTGATATTTATCGATCTCTGTTTTGTTATTTTCTTGTTTCTGATGAGTTGTGTGTTCGTTGATGAGACCGTCTCTTGTTCTTCTTGAATCAGTTGGAATTTTTTTTCTATCTATTGACTCTCTATGTCAATTAGGTTTACAAATGTGATTATTTTTCTGTCTTTTACGTGTAGGTTAAGCTATCCATAGAGCTATTATTATTACATTTTCGGACTTGTTTTAGTTTAACTATCATTACTTTGGTCTAAAATAACAATAAAATGAATATTATTGTATCAACAATGAGTATGGGTTTAAACTTTAAACTTCTAGATAGACATACAATAATGCACTCGTTCCATTCACTATTCACAAAGGGCAATAGTGTCAAGCCGGTCATGGACCAAGTTTAATAAAACATTCGTCTCAAGCTCCTAAATTTTTTAAAAAGTTTTATATGGATATAAACCTTCAAACTATTGAATTTTTCCTTAAATCGTCTACAACCCAAAAATCTCAGGACCGGCTCTGATAGCGCGAACAAATGAACATCAAGATATAGCAAGAATTCGATCTTACCCAACAAGCTAACCTTATGAGCGTACTATGTCTTTCCTAATTCATTCACTCTTGTGGCTACCTAAATGATGAACCATCAAATGCCTCATCATCTGAATTGTTTGTACTAATAAGGCAAATCATAAAACGGCTATCTGGATAGCCTAAATCCATGATCGGGATTGATCCTAATCGACCATCATGACTTCAAACCGAATTTAGTTCCATTTTGATGATTAAAAATGAACACATCCTCTTAGTTCGGTGGTTATATAATATGTTATTTTAAGCATATGGTGATTTCACTAGTCTCTATTCTCTTTTTTATGTTTGGTAACTGATTGTGATAGAATAGGAGTAGGAAATGATGTTCCCCTCCTAAGACTTTTGATCATTCAAACAAAAATATTATATCAAGCAAGTTTATCCATTTGACTAATTTACTTTCTGACACTTTAATTTGAGTGTATAGATTAGTGATTAAACTCTTAATCATCAAATGTTGGACTATGTATGTAGAATCCCTAATTACCATTATATTTTGTTTTAGTAATGATGGTTTGATACTAGAGTTTAACTGTCCACTAGTATTGGCCAGTAAAATTTGAATAACTAACCAAAAAGATATGAATCAGTTCTCTTAGTGTTATGTCTCAGTCTTGACTATGTTTTGTTTGATTCTCTCTCACTAGAGGTTGTTTACAACTTGGCTTACCCCACATAACTCAATTGACTATCATCATGATTTATAAATAGATTGACTAACAGTGAAAGTGAAATGCTTTTGTGAATGTGATCGACCATTGATTTCAAGTTTCAACCAAGTATTTTAAACTGTTAAATTACACAACACAATATTACACATATCCTTGTTTTCATCGGAAACGTGTTTGAACACAAACAATACAATAAAACAAACTTGTTTTGTTTCATGTTGCAGAAGAAACCGTAGATTCCGACATGAATTATTTTCCTCGAAGCAGCTTGTGGGTTCTACTTGGATGGTGGTGACCGTCGAGACAATCATTTAATGATCCAATACGTGAGAAAGTTTATTTGGGAGGTGTACATCACATTTAAAATATACTAACTACTCTTTCAGTTAACGCTTAAACAAATGGCTATAAAAGAAATCACACAACAACAAAACTTCACAAACCAAATATAAAACGTTTATGTTTAATTCTATGCGCAAAAAAACTAGATAGTAGTTAGAAATCTTAGTATGTCACATTTACTAGACAGTAGACAATAGTTACAAAGCTATAAGTTCGATTAAACATAGCATGAAAAGTTTGTTTAAGAGAGTTCAGAAGATGTTACGATGTATCAAGTATTGTGGTGACTTGTAAGAACTGTTTTAGTGTTAGTCACTTTATTGTTATATATAATCCCTCTTTTTTTTTAATATAAGTTGTTTTAGTATTATGTACATAGATTAAAAAATAATTAATTTATTATATTTTTAATACAAAATTATTATTAATTATTTACATGACTACACTTCAACCAATAATAAAATAAAATATATATTATTATTGGTCATATAACATTAATTATTTATATTAAAAATATTATATAATGTAAAACAAAAAAATTTCTCTTAAACAACTTATATTAAAAACGGTGGGACTATTTAACAATTCAAACCAAAAATGTAATTATCTACACAGCCCACTAAAATTATAGTATATACTATTTTCTAGTGAGTAATAGAAGCATGTGGTATATAATAACTTGGGGGAGAGTATTTTTTAGTTGTGATATCTGGAATATTTATAGATCATCGTGACTTTTGATTTCGGATTATTTGAAAGTATGTATAGATAAGGCCACTTATAAAGTTCATCGACCTATATTCAAAGATTAGTTTTTCTTCTTTCAAAAGTAGCTTTTTAGTAGTATTACTTTCAAACCTAACTTTTTATTGGTAAAACTTTAGCAAACCAATCTACTTAATATCCAAAATCACATAATTATAAAAATCTTCAACGCGTAAGAATGATTTATCATCGATCGACAAGGTTACAAGAACATGAGGCTCGAAGCTCAATAAGTCGTAACGTTGAAATTTCCTCGTCATCTTCGTCAAAATCAACGACAATAATATTATTCGCTTTGTTTTCTTATATACTTCTTTTTTTTTTCTAAGCAATAGTTTAAAATATATTTATTAATACTAAATTGGATTAATGGGAAATAAAAGGAGAGTGGGTAATAAAAGGAGTGTCAGTGGCAACATAAGTGAACAGAAAAAAAGTTAAAACCTTTCCGTATAATGTCAGTCGTTCAATGTATATAAAAAACCTCAATAATTTCATTAAATAGATTGCCTCTCTTCTCTTCTCTTCTCTTCTCTCTCAGCTCTGAGTTCATATTGGTATATAGTACTAATTTATATCACCGGTTTAATATTTGGTCCGATGATGATGAAGCAAGAAGATTCGGCAGCTGAACAACCCGAAATCGCTATATTCGTGGGTGATTCTTCTTCTCCTCTTCCTCCTCCTCCTCAGGTGCATATCTCCAAACAAACAAACAAAAAATCTCTTCCTTTAAAACTTAATAACGCTTTTATCATTCTGGGTTTGTAGATTTAAGGTAAATCTATAAGCTTTATCTAATAATCTATCTTAAATTTCACGTGGCTTATTTAAAGGAAAGAGCTTTTGTTTTTGTTAATTTTGTTTCCTCTTTATTCGGTCTGATTTGTTCCTGTAAAGTTTTAGTGTTTATATGGGCTTTTCCTTTGGAATCTGTGGATTTTGATCTATCTGAGTCACTTAGTCGCCTTATAATCTCCTTTTTGTTTTGTTTATGTCTCTGTTCTAAAAGAACAGTTTTATACATAGAAGAAGTTTTCAGCTTTTCTGAGGAAGAAAAAGTGAAATGAGAACTGGCACAAATCTGTTGACTTGTTAGAATGTGTTCTTAGAGCTTTGGGTATGAGGAAAGACTGGTTCTTTGAGCCCAAGGTCTACTTTGCATATGTGTGCCATTGTAAAGTTAGTATCTTTTTAAAAGAGTCAAGTAAAAGAAACAAAGCTTATATTTCTATTACTTCCAAGTATCAATGATCTGGAGATCTGAAAGAACTAAAAATGTCATTGATTCAAATTGAACATGCTGGATATCTCTTTATAGGCTAATCATCAGGTGAAAGAAAAAACTACTGAAGATGTGCAGAGCTCTCAACCAAGCGGAACCCACTCGGATCTTTCAATACAAATACCCCCTAGACCAATCTCATTTACTAGCGGCCGTATCCCAAAGGGTTCACTGAAGTCCACAAGTTCATTCAAAAGCAGCGGCACTACATCTTCACCAAGAGGGATCTTGCGTAATCTAAGCTTAAAAAAGAAAGTTTTAGCTCATCCTGAAAGCGAGAGAAGCTCTCTATTATCTCCCGGTCTCATGGAAGCAGCTAAAAAGGCTAATACTCCCGGTTCAGCAACTTCACATTATTGGAAAAGATGCTTGTCTCTTCCATCTAGACAGGCCGCAAAGCTGTCTCCTGTGGTACCTTCTCAGGTCTCAGTTGCTCTTCCCGGTGAACCTCCTAAGGTAGGTGTTTGTTACTATCTTACAGCTAAAGAAAGAGAGAAAAAATAAAGATTATATTATTTTTTGTTGCAGAAAGATTCTATACATCCACCAGTTCCAAGGTCTTTGTCCATGCCTGGGAGAAACAAAGTGATTGTCCGTTCCATTTCTTTTGACAACCGCAAAGCTCGTGTTGCGTCTGAAACAAGCGCAGGTACTGTAGATCAAATCTCCCCAGTTCGCACTGACGAAACAGAAGAAGAAATTCCAGAAGAAGAAGCGGTGTGCAGGATCTGTCTTGACGAGTGTGAAGAAGGCAATACTCTGAAAATGGAGTGCAGCTGCAAAGGTGATCTCAGACTTGTTCATGAAGCGTGTGCCATTAAGTGGTTTAGTACAAAGGGAACAAGAACCTGTGACGTCTGTAGACAAGAAGTCCAGAACCTACCAGTTATATTGCTTCGCGTGCCTACAACTAATCAACTAAACAGCAGACGTGATCGCAGCAGTCAACAGAATATGCAGTCACAAACCGCTAGGTAACTTCTAAGTTCTTCTTCTTCTTCTTTTTTTCTTCACCAACTTAACACAACTGAGAAACTGAATGTGGATTGGGTTGCAGTGCTTGGCAAGAGTTTGTGGTGCTAGTTCTAATCAGCACAGTCTGTTACTTCTTCTTCCTTGAGCAATTACTGGTTAGTACTTATACAATAATATACTTTGATAAGCGTGTTTGAGCCCGAATAGTACTAGGATGGTTGACCTCCCGAGTACTCCCCTTTAAAAAAGTATATATATATATATATACTTTGTTGAAAAAAGATATTGACAAGGTTGTTATATGTTTTGTTTTGTAGATTCGGGACCTCGGCACGCAAGCTATCTACATAGCAGGGCCATTTTCATTAACGTTGGGCCTCTTAGCATCTGTTTTTGCCATTGTTCTAGGTAAACACAACCAACCACCCTACTGCCTCATAGACCCCCTCCAAAGTCTCAGCTCTTTCTTTCTGCTAATAATACAATCTGACTCTCTGCAGCTATCAGAGAATACATATGGACATATGCAGCACTTGAGTTTGCGCTTGTAGGCATTTTGGTTCATCTATTATATTCTACAGTAAGCTAATACTCTCACTTTTACATTTGATTACTGGTAAAAAAATGGAAATATAAAATCTCTCTTTGTTTTCAGGTGAGACTACCTGCGATCTATTCGATACTATTTGCAGGGATTCTTGGTTTTGGGATAGCAGTGTGCCTGAACTCCTTGTACCTTCATTATTTCGCTTGGCGCGTTCGTGTTGCAGGAAACTCAAATCCAGTATGAATAATAAACCTATCCTTTGGTGTGTGCTTGTATTCTCTGGAAAAAGAAGAAGAAGAAGGTGTTCATCTGATCCAGCAGTGATATGTAAAATGTATATATATGTCCACTTCTTCGAACGTGTTATAAGTTGTAACAGAGAGATTATTGTATCAGGTGAAAAAGAGTTTAATGTAATGTGTCTGTTGCATCTCTTCTGAATTAAAAAAAATTGCTTAAGGTTCATAATGGTTTGCTGTTTTCTGAAGATACAAACTGCAGGTGGTTGACACTGGCTTCATCAAAACATCACTTACTAGTTTACTCAACATTTGGGGTAACCAATGGGAGAAAATAAGAGAACTACACTGCTTGCTGTTTTTTGATAATACAAACTGGGTGGTTAATACTGGCTTCATTAAAACATCACTCACTCAACAGTTGGTGTGACCAATGGGAGAAAATAAAACAGAAAAAGGGGCATTCCGAGAATCGAACTCGGGACCTCTCGCACCCAAAGCGAGAATCATACCACTAGACCAAATGCCCTTGGGTTAAATCTACAGTCTTATATTATTCTTACATCCTTTTGGAACATCAGTCACAACAACCTTACACCATGACAGAAGATGAAACCAATGCTATTTCACATGTTAAAATGGTTTGAAGCATATGCTAATTAAGCTACAAGTCTGAATAAACTAAGAAAATAGAAAAACACAATGGCTAGGGACAAACAACTAAACAATCTCTAAATCATGACTTGATCATGTCACAGGACAACAAAGAAGTATCAAGCTTTAACAAAAGTCAGTAAACCTGTACGCTCAAACAGAATAAACCGGTTCCACGAACAGTGATTTGAGCAAGTCATCAACAGGCAGATCCTGAAGGTGGAGGAGATTGATGCTCTTGGTCTTGGTCTTGGTCTTGAGCTGTTGCTTCTTGAGAGCCAGGACCTGGCAAAGCAGCTGGATCAAGCTCATACCAACCTTCCAACACACCTCTCCCTTCTGTCCCCTTCAATCTAAACGAAGGTACCCTATGTGAGAATCTAAAGAACTCATGAGGTGGAATCTCAAAAATGTCTGCTTCCTCTTTTGGCATTGGAGAGTAAACATATTTAAAGCCTTCCACTTTAAACAAGAACCCGACAGATATCGTTGCTCCCTCCTCTGCATGATCAGACAGTATCTCAACAAACTCATACTCACGAGGATTAGAACCCGAGTCGTCCACGTTACAGTTCTTGAAAAGAGCCCACGTTTCTCCTCTCCCCGGGAACACAGTAAAGTTCCGAGCATTGCTTCTTGTTTTGCTTCGGACCAAATGAGAGAAAATGGTAGAGCTGTTCGTCTTAGCCTCGTCCCCAAGTACGTACCTACCAACAGACACAGGCAAATCTCGTGTTTCATCCTCTTCATCTTCACCTGCCTCTAACCATACATACTTTACCGAGAAGCTTGGACTTGTAACTTTTCTTATGACAGCATAAAATCTAGGCATTCCTTCTCCTTCATCATACAAAGCCCATACCTGACCTTCATGAAAACAGCTCTTCTCCCTCAACTTATCAAAGTCAGAAAACTCAGGATCGTCACAGTTTATAAGATTTGGTTCTGCTGCTTCACCTCCTAAACTTGACTCTTCCTCCTCCCAATCATCTAAGCTTTCTTCTATCTTCTTCTCCTTTGGGTTTATGCCATTAGGCAAGGTTTCAGTAGACTGGTGATGATCATCATGTGTCTGCTTCTCATCTTCTTCTGGCTCTGCTTCCCCAATGTTGTTGGCTAAGTCTCCATCATCATCATCGCTCAAACTCTCATTATAAGAAACCTTACGCTTGCTACGTACTGACCTCCGAGGCTCTTGTCCATCATTGGACCCCATACCTCCTGCTGCCATAGTATCATCATCTTCTGAGTCACTACTACTTTCACTGTCAGAGCTTTCAATAGATTCTTCATCCATATCCTTTCTCTTCCTCTTTCCCTTATTGTTTTCTGCAGTAGAACCCGTCGCCTCATCTGGACGCTTGTAAGGTTCTTCAGGGCAAGCCTTTTGGCCTTGTTGTGGGAAAAAAGAAGAAGTCGTCTTCTGATATGAGCTATTTGCCGCCGGTGGTGGTGGTACAAAAGAGACTTCAAAAGCAATGAACTGTTTCTTACAAGCTCGGCAAGTCATTTCTCTCTTGACATGCTCCCTTCCATACTCCCACCTGTTCCCACAGAAGGGACAAGAGGTCCAAAAGCTCGGCCGAAGAGTGAAACCTGGTGGTTGTTGGGCTTGAGGTCTCAGCCCATCAAAAACACTCCTCATATGAACACTTGCCTGCTGTGAACTACGATAACTCGGCACCTGTTGGGTTCTATACGACGGTGCAGGCCTCCTTATCGAAGCTTTACGTTTAACATCATAAACCATCCTCTTCTCTTTATCCAAAAGCATCCTCTGAGCTTCACCAATGAGTTTAAAAGCAGACTCAGCACCAGGGAGCTTATTTTTATCAGGGTGGAGAAGAAGCGCCAGCTTCCTATACTGTTTCTTGATAATAATATCATTAGCATTCATGTCAACCTGAAGTATCCCATACCAATCCATCTCATTCCCAAGCATCTTCTCAGCCGCAGCAGCGCAGTGCACGTCACAGACCATTGTCATGTGAGATATATTCTCCAGTGTGGGATCCATGTTGTGAGCTTTGACGGCGAGCTTACGAGCGGAGGAGAAATCGGACTTTTGCATTAAACCTTCTGCTAAACCTTTGGCTCTAAGAGCCTCTTCTCTGTTGTTGATATTCATTTTATCAATTCAATACACAAAGTATCATTAATAAATTAAAAAGAGTGACTTTTGTCCAATATCACCACTTCTGTTTGGTTCCTCCTGTTAACAGTAAGATAACGATTTTGTCAGTTAGATAAAAAAAAAAAAAAAACTTTGGGATGAAAAAAAAACTGAAGATTTCGAAAGCAGAAAACACTAGACATGTCTATATGGTAGCAATTTTAGTCAGATGCGATTAAAATGCATAAGAGAAATAAACCCACAAAAACAACAAAAAAGGTGAAATTTGAACAGCGGAGAAGTTGTGTCTGATACAGAGGCGACACGTGGAGCAGTCGAAAACAGAGTAGAATTCTGAGAATTTGAATCGATCTAAGACCCGAGGAAGAAAGAATAGAGAGAGATTTTAAAAGAGCTCACCGGAGGATAGCAGACGATCGGCGGAGGGGAGAAGAACGGTTAGAACTAAATACCAATCTAACCTTTTTCTAGTTATGTTTTTTTTTGGTTTTTTTTTTCTATTTGGGGTTGTTTTTAAGATGACGTATTTTAATTAATTGCAGACCAGTCCTTCAATTTTAATTAGAATTGAAATTACAGTCAGATTTTCCTAAACAACGTAAAATCAGATAGCGATTTTTTTTGTAAACCAAAAAATATATAAATACAATGTTGATATTCAGATTCAGACATTAATTTGTTGCAATGTTAATTTGTTGATATTCAGATTCAGATATTAATTTGTCGCAGTGTTAATTTGATGCAATGTTAATTTGTTGATATTCAGATTTTCAGACATTAATTCAGACATTAATTGTTGCAATGTTAATTAGAGATAGTTTAAGCATCAAACATTAACTTGTTGCAATGTTAGATCATTAAAAAAAAAACACGTATATATATATTATCCATGATATTGGAATGAGCTCAACAAATCCAATTACATATATGTATGTAAAAGATCACTATCACAAGTCACACCTAAATCAGAGTCCCTATTTACATGGAGAATTACAATTTTACATCAAAACAGCTATAAACCAAAAAAGCCAAAAACTCAAACCACACAAAAAAATTGGATCAGCTCTATAAAAACCACACCACAAAACCAAAATCAAACCGGGACCAAAAACAAATCGAATCAAAAACCAAAGGCAAAAAAAAAAAAGGTTGAGAGCCACAAGTCAAAAAAATCTTAGTCATGACGTGACAATCAAGGTTCAGCGTGTTGTTCCTTGTTTTCCAAGTCTTCACTCCACAGCTGCCTAACGCTAGTATCAATCGGTGAACCAGGAACTATAGGTGAAACGCCACGGCCACCAAATATGCGACGCATAACCGCGTTATCGAAGCTTCTCCAGTAGTGATGAATGGCTCGGGAAGGAGTGTTCCAGAACATTCCTAGAGTGATCGGATGGTCAAGGATGTAGTCTGATTGGCCCTGTGTACGGAGCAGCGGCTCGTGGTTTTCGATGTAGCTGCTGCTATCGCCGTCGCCGTTGAGGAGCGGCTCGTGGAAAGAAGACATTGGTGAGGAGGACTTCTTTGATGGAGGCTGCAAGTGTTTCACTAACGGTTTGGTTAACAATCCAAATACCTGCCAAAAAAAAGAGGAAGAAATTAAATATAGATGCTTCCTCTAAAACCGTTATTTAACCGCAATAACCGGCGGTACCAAACCGGGTTTCGGTTCAGAAGTTTAATACCATTTGGTTTGGTAGACATTCAGATTTCTATAAAGTAAAAATAAACCACTGTATAATTATGATAAATATTTTAGAATAGCTGTAAAAAACTTTTTATAACAAAAATAGTTTCTAAAGAAAAAAAATATCAAAATGTTTCATTTAAAAAGTAAATAAACATTTATATCCTTAGGGTTAATAATCTAGACTTATGGTTTAGAGTTTAAAGGTTAGGTTCAGAGGTTATGGTTTCCAATTTCAAAAAAAAAAATTAAAAACTTTTTTAAAAATTGTTATTTTGATTTTTTTTAGTGCTATTTTATGATAAAAAAATTTAAAAATTGCTATTTGAAAGAATTGTCCATAAATTATTCTAAACAGGAAATATAAACCATAAACCAAAATAAAAACGTCAATTTAGTTCTCAAATCGGTTTTCCGGTATGTTTAGGCCTGGTTAAACCGGATTAAACACCCCTAAATGAAAATATAAATTAGGATTTAGGACGAGTTTAAAACGTACCACAGTACTAAAAAGAACAACAGTGATGGTGCTGGTGATCATTATAGCGTTTCCAAGAAGCTTGGTGTGTCCTGAAGTCGTGAACTATTATGAATGTAACAAAGAAAACGTTAGTGGAAAATTTGTTAAAATCCCATTGATAATATGTTTCTTGTAGGTCACGGATCATACCTGATTATAAGCAAGAGCCATCGACACAGCACCACGCATCAAACCAGCCCACCAAATGGTTACTTGTTTCTTCCAATCTATTTTCTCATCAGGCGAAGACTTTGTCAAGTTCGACAAGAAGGAAAGAGGGAACACAAAGGCTGCACGACCCAGAAGAATAAGACCAAGGAGTATCGCACTCACTCCAATAGACTGGCCAGGACTGTCCAAAGTTGATTAAAACATGATCATGAGAATGAAACAAAAAAAAAAAAACATGTAGTTCCATTGATGTTTTGTCATGATAGAATATATAAATCTCACCTGTTGCGTACCACGTCCCATTTTTCAATATCTAGAGCGTCCATTCCAACGTAAAGAAAGATAAAAATCTCAGCTAGAAATGATAATGCAGCAAAAGTGTGTCTACACTCAAGAAAAAGTTAACATTAATATAGAGTTTTATTTTCTAATTATTAAGAGAAGAGAAGAATCTTACTTGGTAGTGACTTTTGATTTATCTGTAACATTGTGCCATGTGTAGTGAGACATAACAATCCCACAGAAGAACACAGTCAATATAGAGCTTAAATGGAATAGCTGCAAATGAAACAAAAAAAAATGTTTCAATGTTTTCATTTTGTCTTGGAAAAATTTATTTAAAATGTTTTGTATTTGTTGTGGTACCTCTGCCAACATATATGACAAGTATGCTAGTAGCATCATAAGTGCAACTTCACGATCAGTAGAGTGTCTGATTCTACAACAAAGAGATTAAAGAATCAGCTAAATATAAAGGATAATCACTTCTTATATCACATTTTATCTATAAATAACTATACAATTATACATACCTTCCGAAGTAGAGCTTCTTGATAGTGAAAGCACTGAGCAAGCCAGCCTGAAAAAGAAAAAGAGTGAAGACTTTTTCAGGTTTATTTATAATTCAAGAAATGGAATTAGATGAGCATAAGGAAAGCTTACTGCAACACCAAGAGCTGTGCTTAAGATGAAGAGATAAAAGAAGTTTCCAGCAAACTCCAAAGCTATAGTTGAATTGATGTGTGTGAGGTCGAATCTTTGTATCGCGTTGAAGAGGACAACCGATGTGGCATCGTTTACTACACCTTCTCCAAAGACAAGACTGTACAAGAGAGGAGTCTCTTCTTGATTAAGCACCTAGATTTAACAAAAAAAAAAAGTGTAAACAAGGATTAGAAAATATAGCATTTTTTGAATGGTGCATAAGAAAACTCTTACTTGCAAGGTGCAAACAGAATCTGTAGCTGAGAATATTGCTCCTATGGCTGCAAATCAAAACAGATATTAAGCTGTGTGCTAAGTAGTGAACAAGAAAGCAGAGAGCAAGTTTTGGTTTATTTACCTAGATAATCTGAAATGGTGAGATCTCCAATATTCATTTTCTCGAAAAAATGTATAGCACCTAGCAAAAACATCAACATTGAACTATTATCATCAAAATGTATTGGACTGATTCTTGAAACTAAGAGTATGTTTATTGAAGTTCTCTTAGGACGGGTCTTTTAGCTTTTAACTAAAAAAATTAAAAGACGTCTCTTAACTTTTTTTAGTTAAAAGCTAAGATACAATCTATTAAATTCCGCTAAGAAACCCGCCCTAAAAAACCTTCAATAAACATGCTCTAAGAGAAGATAGTTAAGATGTTTTACCTAATGATATGATAACAAATGAAATGAGAGTGCCAACAGCACCAAACAACATAATGGTCATGAAGTTTCGAAAAAACTGCTTCTTCTTAACCTGGAACCTGTAGATAAAACATGTTAGCTCAAATCTGGCTTCAATTGAATATAACCGGTTTAAAAAAAAAAAAAAAAAAACTTACCCTGCATTGAATATAATTGGTGGAAGAAGATAAATGAAGAAGAGATCTTCACTAAACACCAGAATCCTGGAGCTCTTTCCTCCACTAATAAGCAAGATCACAATGCCAGTACATGAACCCTGAGTGATTACAAGGTTTATTAATCTAATTTTTAGCATTGTTCTAGTAAAAATATTTTGTGTGAAAAAGAAAAAAAAGAAAAAGAATGCTGACAATGATAAGAGCGGTGATTGACTCATTCATCCACCGAGTCTCCTCAAGTAAGTGACCGAGCACGATGCAAGCACAAAGCAGAGCCACGAACAAGTTCATGGATACGACTGATGCATGATCTGACCCCAACAGAGTCTCTGACTTCGCCAACACGGTGTTTAGTAGTCCAAATGCCATTTCACAATCTCAGCGTTTAGAGTAATATATTTTTCCTATAAAGAATAAACAAATCTTGATTTGTAGAATTTCACAAGTCTTTGATTGAAATATCTACAAAAATGCGACGTTCCACAAGAATCAGCTTTAATTTCAATGTATGAATACCAAAAATCTCAAAAACCTTGGAAAATTCTAGAGCCGATTAATATATTTAGAAACAAACAAACAAAAACATAAATCTAGAAGTTGACTAACTTTTCTAACAAGTTTTAAATTTCATCAAGAAACATTTACTTTTCGTCTCTACTCATCACCGGAAGCTTTATTTTCACACTCTATAAACAGTAAAAAGATGTATTCACACAAGAAGAAAAAGTGCAAACAAAATCAATTAAACAAGCATCAAAAACATACCTGATAAAGCTATGTCCAATGGTCAAAATGATTCTCTTAGGTCCTAGAGAGAGAGAGATGTAAGAGAGAGTTCGTTGAAGGACACCAAAGAGACGAAGAGGAAGACGAGAGACCACCAAAGGTGGAGTATATATTTATAGATTGTCAGGAAGCCAGGTGGAGATATATATAGAAAGAATGTCAACGCCTTTCAAAACTCATACACCTTCCATTTCAAATTAGTTGCAATTCTAGAGTAAAATTTTTGTTTCAATATAAGTGTCATTTTCGGTTTTTAATACAAAATTTATTAGTAATATTCTTTATTCAATTTTTTATTAGTTGATATATGGTTAGATGTATTGGTAATCGTGTTTTTAATTTTGAAAATATGTAAAATTAAATGTTTTTTAATATGTGTGTATAAATCTAGAACGATAACTAATATGAAACGGAGAAAGTATTAGCTTATAATCTCCACCGTTTGATCTTTTCCATCTCAAGAAACTATTCTAAAAAGGACGGTTATGATTCTTTGAAGGTGGAGTTACCTCATTGGTTATGATGTTGTCGTATAAAGATACATCAAAACAACAGAGGGGAACACGCTTACCACCCTTTAATTCTCTTTTTATGACCCCTGGAATCTTATATTATGATGACCCAAGTGAGAAATAGTCTTAGGATTATTCTCCTTTAAGAATATAGTGTTTGAATACTTTTGACACCATAGAATGTTTATGCTTTTCGAATATGTTAAAGCTTTTCCCTATATGAGCTACTAACTTATTACTTTCTGATTTATTATATGATGATTCGTCATTTGGCTAATAAGATATAAGAGAATTTATGAGGTTTTCATGAATCTATCTAGTAAGCAAAAAAAAATGCTAATAGAATATGAATTATCATACATTTGCTTCTTTTTTTCTTGTTTCTTTATGTACTTTTGTCTCTGTAGTGAATTTTGGATCTTTAATAAAATCTTGGATTTGCTAGGGAAAAAGCTAAAATGTTGGAGGTAAAAAGTACTCTTACTAGTCATCAGTACAAGGAAATAGCTTTTGTTATTTGAATAATAAGATAGTACTTGTTGTCCAGGTGTTTTTTTCTATTTTGTTATCTTTGTTTTGTTGCATTTACAGAGAGATCAAAAGCCAATTCTGGTGTTCCCATTTTGGGGTCATTTCATCATTATTTGTCTTAATTTATTTTTCCATCATGTAAAATTCTTTCAACTTCATAACCTTTGATATTCCTTTCATTTGATTATTTCATTTTGGAAGAGAAGAAATCTTCTTTCTTTCACTAGAAATATGTGTAATATTTTTTATGTATAGTATAAATTATGAGCTTTAGATTATAAATTCATACATGTCTAAATTTTACAATAAATATTTTATATTAATAAATTTCGAATGCGAGACAAAAAAAACTCTCTTGAATTATCACTAGGTCACCAATGTCTTGCATATATTCGCAATAATTTTTTGATATTTTATTTTTAATTGGATAGACAATTTTGACATAACAAACCCAAATTAATCTTGTGACCCCTAAAAAATGGGTAGTCATGTTCATGACTCGAGCTTGTTGTACCCATGAAAATGCTCATGACTTGAGGAGGAAAAAAAACTTTTAAAGTCAAGGCTGAAAGTTCAATGTTTGTTTACATGACAATGGTTTTCTAAATGGGATTACGTACGTATATTAACAATATTTTTGTATAAAATACATTTCCCTAGAAGACTAATTCTACATTAGTCATTAAGTATCATATGGGCTTTTTAATATAATTCCATAACACTAGTCTTACTATATAATCAGTTTATTATAGAAATGCAACATAATAACTGGCAAAAGAAAGCTGTATTCATTTCTCCCACGATGCATTGTCTCACCTTTGTAGTTGTGTTTCTCTACTTCATTCATAACATTCAAATGTTTAAGTAATTAATTCTCAAAACATGTTTACATAAAGGTCAGTTGCATCCTAATTGACATCACTTTGATCTAACATAATATCTCTACAATCTTGTTTCTCTTCTGTCTATAACTCAAACACGTGTACTATTGAATTTGGACCCACATCATAGCATGCCGACAACAGTAGCCCAAACCATTATGATACAACTCCGGTTTACATATGATTATGAATCATGTTTTCATGTAAATCTACACTAAGATATTATATAAAAAAAAGTCTTAGATGAATGGGATACTTAATATGTTGATCAAGAATGTTATCAGGACCGACCACCTGGAAAATGAAACATTGCAAAATCATAGCAGTGGGGCAACACATGTTCATTTGGAAACTTGAATGCCTCGTGGTCTTATACTTTTGTGCCTCTGATCTTACATGTATATTGTTCCCTTTCTCTAAGATGCCACACATGCATATATATATAACAACTACTTGTGCTGACCACAGCCAGATAAGTTTACAGCATCATCATCATAGATAACAGTTTTAAAGTATTATTAGAAAACCATAAGATACCATGGAATCTATATATACGATGAAAAAGAGACGAATCTATAATTTAATCAACTTGGATTCTTACTTATTGTTTGTGTACGAAGACAGTATAAAGTAAATGAATCGATAAGAAGTCAGGAATGATGATGGTGTAGACACTTGCACACTATGGTCGGCCAAAAAGTATATTTTCGTTGGAACACATTACACATATATAGAGAAAAACAGTAGAATGTTATAGATTTTTTTTTTTTTTAGTATTTCGTACGTCGGATAGTAGAAATAAACGTCAAGATTATCAGCAATAAACGTGAAGATGAACAATCAGGTCAAGCTCAAAACTTATATATTAAACAAATACAGAAATATCATAGAAACCACATATATATCGCTTTGTATATTTTTATTATATTTGACAAATTCTATATAGTTGTAAGGTAGTTGACCATACTAAGATCAAAACTAGGCGATAAATACAGTATAACCTCTTTAAATTAATATTTTATAAATTAATATATACTAAAAATTTCTATAAAATAATATAATTTTATAGTTTTAAATTAAACTTTTAGTTTAATTAGTATATTAATAGTATATTAAAAATTAATAATTTTTATAAATTAGTAAAAAAATTATAATTTTGGTGTAGTCCCAACATTATTAATTTATAGAGGTTTTAATATTCTTATCAAAAGTTTCCCGGTTTAGCATTTTTGGTCAGACCGGTTCATAATCTTACCAAATTGTCCCGGTTTAGCATTTTTGGTCAGACCGTTTCCTAATCTTACCAAATTATCCCGGTTCAGAAAATGTTTTGGTCAGACCGGTTTATCATCCTTATCCTATCATACAGTATATGAATGATTCACATTATCACCTTCCCCGAGAAAAAAAAAAAGTCACTGAAAAAATAATAAAAGAAGCGGTAAAGCGTCAGAAGAAAGGAGAAGGAAGACAAAACAAATCCTCCATTATTGTATTGTCCGAATCTTCTTCGCGTCTCTCACCACCACCTCCTCAAATGATTCTCCTGTAGATTCCCCCTCAAGAACTCACAATCATGTTTCCATGATCCAATAAACACATCTTCCTTTAGATCTCTCGCATGACGATCCGAAGTTTGATCCATGAAATGCGGTCAAGACCGCACCGTGTGGTCCACGAAGCAGCGTCAGCTTCAACTACTACTTCTGATTCGGAGCCTTTAAGATGGTCGGAGCTCCCTGATGAGCTTCTGAGAGAAATCTTGATTAGAGTTGAGGCGGTGGATGACGGTGACTGGCCGTCAAGGCGAAGCGTGGTGGCTTGCGCCGGTGTTTGTTGTGTCTGGAGGATGATAGTGAAGGAGATCGTGGCTGTTCCTGAACTCTCTTCTAAATTGACTTTCCCAATCTCTCTCAAGCAGGTTCTGTCTGTTCTCTGTTTTTTTCATGTGTCTAATGTCTATTTTGAGTTTATGTAATGGAATTGAAAAAACATAAAGGTTGCTCCTTTATCTATTTGTGGAAATAAAGAGTTACTCTTTTTGATTTATACATTCCATTAAAAGTGAAAATGGGTAGCTGGAACTTATCTATGTTTCACGTTTAACGTTTTAAGCTATTAATAGCCTTTTTAGTGCCTTTGATGAATGATAGGTAGATAAAAAAGACACTTTCCTGGTTGCTATAAGTCTTTTGAGTCATAAGATTTGGTTTTGTTATTGTTAATGAAAAAAGAGAAGCTGAAGGATTGGTTCGTGCTGTTGAATGTTTATATGCAGCCTGGTCCAAGGGGTTCACTAGTTCAATGCTTCATAAAACGTAACCGGAATACACAATCCTATCATCTCTATCTCGGGTTAACCAACTGTAAAGCCATCTCTGTTCTTCTTCTTCTTCTTCAGTGTTTAAAAATCTCTACTAAGAGAAAAGAATGTTTGTTCTCTAGCTAATAGTTTACATTTGTGTTTTCTGGCAGCTTTGACGGATAACGGGAAGTTTCTTCTTGCTGCTTGTAAGCTGAAGCGTGCAACTTGCACTGATTACATCATCTCTTACCGCTCAGACGATATGTCAAGGAGAAGCAACGCATATCTTGGTAGAGTTAGGTAATGCATATAACACTGTCTTCTTTGTTTAAATTATTAACAAGATTATGCTCACCTTAAGAGTGTGCACACACATGAAAACTGTGTGATGAATGTGTTTGCTATGTACATTGTTTAATAATAGCTAAACTCTGTTGCTGTTTATTGCAAGATCGAACTTCATTGGAACAAAGTTCACGGTCTTCGAAGGCAACTTGATGCCACAGAATCGAGCATCAAAGATGGTGAAGAGCCGCTCTTCTAATCTCATGAAAGTTTCACCTAGAGTTCCTTCAGGAAGTTACCCCGTTGCTCACATTTCGTACGAGTTAAACGTCTTAGGCTCCAGGTAACTTATTTTCACTTTAAGTATTTTCAATATGATCCTTTACACAGACTCTTAGTCATTATGGTAACACAGGGGACCAAGGAGAATGCGTTGCATAATGGATACAGTACCTATGAGTGTCTTGGATCCCCGAGGAGCTGCTTCAACAACACCGTTCTTTAGGTCTAACTCAAAACCTATACGCAGCAACACCGCATCTTGCAGCGACCCACCACTGGTGCTGAGCAATAAGACTCCAAGATGGCACGAGCAGCTACGTTGCTGGTGCTTAAATTTTCATGGTCGAGTCACAGTGGCCTCTGTCAAGAACTTTCAGCTTGTGTCCGTCAGCGATAGGGAAACAGAGCAGCCTTCTTCTGAGAGGATTATACTCCAGTTTGGGAAAGTTGGCAAGGACATGTTCACCATGGATTATGGATATCCGATCTCTGCGTTTCAAGCGTTTGCGATTTGCCTGAGCAGTTTCGAGACCAGAATCGCATGTGAATGATAAACTAAGAGACCATAACCTTTTAAACACCTTTTTTATGTTACTTATTGTTGTTGTTGTCTGTAAATGGTGAAAATACTCATGCGTAAATCTCAGGACCGTTGATAGCTTTGTCTGGATTTGATTCACAACCATTATATATTTTCGCTATGTATAAACCTAAAGTTTTAACTCTGTGAAGACATGTAAATGATCTGAGTAAAAGAAAGATGCTCACATTCTATAAACAGCATCATCAACACGCTAGCATCATAAAGATCATCTACAAAAGGGTAATTAACCTTAAAAGTTTAAAGCATGGCCATGAGAGGGAGAGGTTATATATAACTTGTTATAGTTTTCTGAAACTCAAGCTTAACATCTTCAATCTCTTGGCTAATCATTTCCGTATGTGCCTTCATGTCAGCTATCTTTTTCTCGGCTGCTTCATTCTTCATTTTGGCAACTGCATCTTGTCTTTCCAGCTCACTAATTTGGCGTTGAAGCTCAAGCCTCATTTCTTTTAACTTGAGACTTACACTCTCTTCCTCTTTAACGTTCTCCTCAAAACATTTTTGTTCCTCCTCTTTCTTAGCTAGCACATCTCTGAGAGACAACGCTTTGTTGATTACTGCTTGAGGAGCTTCAACTTCGAAACCATGCTTCTCTAGTTTGGCAAAGGACACCCTGAGATAGTTAAGCTTGCTTGTGGAATCATCAAGCTTCAGACCCTTCACTTCTTCTAGTAGGCCATAAAAGGTCACCATCATGCCAACCGCTGACCACTCACGGTGATCGAGATCGTCTTCGGCTTCAAGCAATGGGTTGAAGTGAGGTCGTTGTGGAACCGATTTGAAACCGTCTGTTGACTCACAGTTCTTCCAATATGGTGTCCTCTTTGCAAAAGGCAAATTCATTAGGGTGTCTCTGACTGGTGTTTCTTCAATACAAGTAGCAGCAGTACCATAATTATTCACCGTGTTCAAGCTTTGATCAGAGGATAGCTCTGGACAGATCAATACGTGAAAAGAACAAAACAAACAGAAACTGTTTCAGCAACACTTTTGTTATAAAGGATGCATCTAAGCTACTTTAAAAACGAAACTGCTATTTTCTTACTAGTAGATGAATCTCCTATCCAAGCAGAGAGAGGCTGATCAACTACTTCACCATCGTGGCACATATGTTTACTTGCCGTATCATTAATCTCAGCAGTTGAAGCGTTGATATTCCCATCTACAAAGTTACAACCAATGACATGATTAAGCAAGAAACAAAGATTACTCAAAACTAATATGGCTAATGCTGATTTTCATATACCAGCCTCTTCACTCAGGCTCAAGTGTTGATCTTGTTCCCTTTTCCTTTTCCTACTCTTCTCCTCCTCATGCGTCTGCATAAAAAAAAACATCATTCCAAGATAAATATAACCTACAAACTACCAAGAGATAGAAAACATAAAGATCCAACTCACAGCTTGAGTGTTCTCTTCACTGTCATGTGGATTCAGTGAGTTCTTAATATGCTGTGTGGCCTTATCGTGAGCCGTTGGCTTATTAGCACCAGAAGAAGAACGCATAGGCTTCTTTGGAGTTTCTTTTACAGTTTTTTGCTAAAGATGGAAATAACAAAAAATACTTCAATTTATATCTCAATTAAAACAGAAACGCAAAGAAATTAATGAAAAACTATACCTTTTGTCCGCTTTGCCTAGCCCTATCTTCCGAACTAGTAGATAAATTTCCTGTCCAAATAAAGAGAGGATGGATGATTCATCAACATAAACCATCGTTGCATATAGCAGTTAATAGTTAATAGATACCAAAACTAACATGGCTAATGCCTATTTAGAGACATACCAGCTTTGTTCAGGTCAGAGTGTTGTTCTTGTTCTCTTTGTCTTTTTCTATTAATAGCTTTTCTGTTCTTTTCCTCAGGCATCTGCAAAAAAAAAGAGTAAAAAAACCCATCATTTAAGAGATGAATAAACCCACCAAGGAGAGCTAAGATACTAAGCTAATCTAATTATTATTATTGAAAGCCGAGAGTGATTATGTTCACTTTACCTTGTGTCGAATGGAGTCATTTCCTAAGCTAATATGATTATTCACTTGCTCAAGTCTCTTCTCAGAGGATTCTTCTCCTTCAGTTTCTGTTTGTATCATCTGTGTTGTGGTTGTGACGACGGAAGGAGTTTTATCACTAATAACAACATTAGCCTTCTTCTTCGTTCTCAACTCTACAGTGGCCTATATTTGATAAACACAAAGTTTGTCAAACAACATTAAAGACATGAATGGAAGCAAAAGAAAAATCACTCACAGACACAGTTTTAAATCTAGCGAATGGCTTAGGACCAGAACAAGAGCGCATTGGCTTCTTGTTTAAGATGTTGGAAGGAGTAGTACTCTCCTTTATGGGGTTTTGCTGAAGATGGAAAGGACATAACAACTTCAGTTCAAAGCTATAAACAGAATGTTGATTGAAATTAGTGAAAGTACCTTTGATTCGTTACGCCAAATCCCATTCTCCCACACCATCAAGGGTCGAAGTTGTGAGTGATTAAATACACATTCCTCCTTGGTAACTTCTAAACTAACCAAGTAACATTGCTCGGTAAGAATTTTCCTCACAATCCCTTGGCACCAACCATAACCACGCAACACCTCTACACGTTCCAACAACTCATACTCTCCAACGGAGGAAGGAGGAGGCGGTGCGGGTCTAACCCGGTGAGCATCAACTGTTGTAGTTGGTGCGGCCTCACCACCAATGCAGCTCAACCGCTGATTAAAGTCCTTGACAATGAACTTAATCTCACCATCATCATATTCAATCTCTGTAACCAGCAATGCCGGGAACCATGCAGTTTCCCTTGTTTTATCTATGACAGAACACACTTCAACCATTGCTCCAGAGAAAAACAAGGAGTTATCCAGTTCCTTTCAAGAACAACAAAAAAAAAAGAGGAGTTAAATTAATCAATGCTAACACAAAAGAAGGGACCTTTAAATAAACCAAAAAAAAAAGAGAAACCTTTGAATATTCAAACATTAACATGCAACAACACAGACGACAAAGCTTCAACCTTTTTGTAATAAAGCATCAAACTTTAAGAAACCCACCTTCTTGTCGGGTATGACCCATTTCCAACCGGTCCAAACAAGATGAGCCCTTAGCTGGTTCCTCTCAAACTCGATAATATCAGGCGGTGAATCGAAGTAAACTAAGAACTTATCACCACCCATCTTCTTCAAAATGAAACCAGTCCACCACCCATCTCTGTGATCCGCATCAACCACAGTTCCTTCCTCCAAAACGACGCTGTTCTGCATATCCTCCGGCGGGATCGACCGAATAAACCTCTGCTCGATGAACTCAGTGAGGGGAGAGAGATCATCTTCGCTTAGCAGAGTAATGTAGCGGACACGGAGCTTCTTTCGACCGGACTTTGTTGGGTTCTCTTCTAAGACGGCTCGAAACCACGCGCCTACGAAGCCTTCTTCGTCGGAACACACTTCCACTTCACAATCCTTTATCATCATGTTGTTGATGCTGTTTACTCAGAGTAGTGAAGTGGAGAGAAAACCCTAGACGATACAAAAGAGAAAAGTCCCGCCTTTATTACCAAACACACAACTTCCCAAGTCTGTGATATACAGAGGAAGAGAGACGTCATATGACTTGACTCGACTCTGAGAAATCAATTTTTATGTTTTCACTTTTTCGTTAATAACGAACCAAAAAGATATTGGGCCGAGGCCCACGATTAATGAACTTACTACATTGACATTTTACATTGGTTAAGAAATATTAATTGGGTGATTTGGTGATATAGCATAATAGATCAAATTAATTAATTTTGAAATAGCAACCTTTCTATAAGATGTAAGATTAGAGTAAAAGTTTTCAGATTCTTTTTATATTTACAAAGATCATTGCCTATATATATACCTCTGAAAGTATTGTACTTCAGGAATAAGTTTTAAGATTAATTTTATAAACCAAATATTCAATCACAAAGAATCGTATTATTACTCTATTAAACATGTGAAATGATAGATTGTTCATTCGTGTGGTCCACTAAATTTTTTGTTTTAGCAAAGCTAGTCACACTTTTTCAACGGGTTTATAGTGACATTTTATTTAATAGTATGATCCAACACACATATATATATAATGCTACCATTTGAATAAGGAAGATGAATTACATAAGATAATCAAATTTAAAATTGTTAGATAATTAAAAGTTTTGTAAAGAAAACTAACCTAAACATGTAATGGACGTAGACTGAAAATTAAATTAAACCCTAGTAAAACATAGGTGAACCTAAAACTGCAACTGTCTTAAACACTAAACAAGACCCTACACTCTAAATCATAATCATAAACGCCAAAAAATAGTCAATGATTAGTTGGCTTAATATATAATAAATTATCATAAAAATCCATAATACAATAGTCTTAAACATAAATTGTAGTGAAAATTATAAGCATAATGTTAACAATAATAACATAAGAAAATCAATATTGGTAAATTCAAAAAAAAAAAGAAAATCAATATTGGTTTTCAAAAACTTGTCTGTCAGTAAGAAAGAAAAATAAAATAAAAGTGGATTGGTATCACGATTTTACGTTGGAAATAAAAAGAAAAAAAAACGTAATAAAATAAACTTTTTGTTTACAAAAAAAACGTAAAAATTATTTTCTTTCTACACTTTTAGAAATTGATTCATCTGCATATTAATTAACTCCAAAAAGTGGATTGGTATCACGATTTCTCATGCTTATATAAGAAATTACATACTAAAGCTTAAAAAATCGAACCCGCTCAAAAATTTATAAGATTCACCACCTCCATATTGGATCAAGGGTTCACACAAGAACACATTCCCTAATGTCATGCAACAACTATATCAACCACATCTTCCACATACTTTATGTATGTGTATTTTCCTTGATTATGAGGAACTCGTGTAAATAGCAAGATCATAAACATGATTCGTTGATATAACTACAGATACAGCCACTAGACAGAAACGCATGCTTATGATCACAAGTTACAACAACACCGTGAGATAAAGAGAATTACATAGCATAACGAGCAAACCAAACCAGAGACAAAGATACACATACACACACACACACGTGTGAACAAAGCACACGTTAGGAGATAGGATTTGTAAATTGTAATTGCGGTTTAGTACTTGTTCATGTTGTTGTTCTCTTGGACAGAGAGCAAATGGATAAAACTAGAAGCAGAAGAGAAGCAAAGAGTGATAAGGCAAGTGAAGTTGCAATGTAACGACAAAACTTGTCGTAGACATTACAAATCTTGTTCCATCCAATTTCTTCGTTTCCTCTCAACGCTATGTACGCAACTCCTCCCGCCGTTCCCGTCGCAGACGCCAAAATCCCCATCACCACCTGCTCACGTATACATATATGTTCCCAAAAATACATTTAAACAACGCTAAGAACACCATTAACCCAAGCTCTTAAGTGGGTTTTTTAGAACCCAAGAAACGGTTCTAAAAAATTTTAAATAAGAATTGTTTTTTGCACTGTTCGCGGACTCTACTGATACGTAGTGGTATGCGATTGATTTTTTTATTTTTTTTAATCAGAAAAAGAATAAATAAATAGAAATAAAAACTCCAAATGAGGTTTTTGGGTCAATGATGCTCTAAGTTGATGTGAAAATGTTACTTGTAAAACAAGTTACCATGTCAAAGGAAGATATGTAAATGGAGAACTGTGCAGCGAACTCAGGTCGTAAGAGTAGAGATATGGAAACAAGTATTGAGATTAAGGCGTAGAAACCAGCCACGACAAGAGCCACCACGAAGTATCTGCATGCATGTTTGTAGTTAATAGTAACATTAAGTTTAAACGAAAAAAAAATCATATAATATAAAGTTTTTATAACGAGAACCAAGATTGAGTTTAGTTTAAAGACGGACATGAAAGCGGGCGAGTCACTGAACTCGGCGGAGACAGGAGCAGGAGATGGAGCTCGAGGGAGCTGAGTCATTTCGGTCTGGTCGCTAGTCACCATTACTAGAAGAGCAGTTAGTGTGGCTGAGAAAAGCAGAACTCTAATAATGATGTCTATTTTCCGGCAATCTAGGAAACCGGCGGCTGAGGACGGTGGTGGTGGTAGTGGCTCAGTAGACGCCGGAAGAGGTTCAGATTTGCCGATTTCAGGATCGGGGTTTTCAGTAGAAGCCATCAAATGTATAGTTACACTATGCTAGTGTATATGTTACAATAAACCGAGGTAAATTATTAAAGTGGCTCCTATGTTACAACATGGTTGTGTATATATAGCCTGGTGATTGTGATTCTCCACACGCTAACAACAATAACACCATCATTATCTCTGGTCTCTTAACCGGGGTTCTTAGTTTCGGATAAGAGACGGTTCTTAACTTTTCTTAGTTTTTAATTTTTTTTAAAAAACTAAGAACCGTCTCATTTAAGAGATATAAGAGTCGTCTCTTAGCCGAAAAGTGTAAAATAAAAAATAAAAAACAAAAAATATCAAATCATGAGTTAAGAATTCCGGTTAAGAGACCGAAGATAATGATGCTCTAAGTATGTAACATATACGTGGTATTTCTTACGCTATAGTTATTTTTATCAAAACTATTTAAAAATAAATTTAAACATAATGTGGATATATGAATATGTTAGGCCAACCCCAGAGAAAGGTTGGTGAAGAAACTTGGAGATGATAATCAATATCAATATGATAAAAAACATAAAGAAGTAAAGAAAAGTGGGAGTGGTTAAACAATCATTTGCATAAAACAGGTAATTTTATATGTGCTCTTAGGTACTACTTTGCTTTCTAAGTGTTGATGTATAGATTATGTGAATGATATCTTATCTAAATGTAGTTATGTTACAACATTCAACTGCAAGATACAAAAGTCTAGTAGCATTAACAATTCTCAAATGTATTATAATGTTTTAACATGGAGAGAAAATTGATTCAGGTAACACCTAGACACAATAGAACATATTTTGTCTTAACAAAAACACCAAACTTTATCTTGAAACCAAGACATCGAGACCTAAGTCGAGGGACAACAAACAAAGTCAGACCTAACAATGATAAAACACAAATCTATATTATGGTTTGTTTATCCTGGTATACCATAATAGCACCTAACATGTTTTAGTATATCCAACTAAGCCAAAGTTATAATTTGGGGCTATGATGAACAAATACACAAGAGACTCGAAGTCTACATGAATTATATCATATGTGAATGATATCTCATGACGGATCCAATGCTTTATTCTTAGTTTCGACCATTTTCTTTTCTTCCCAATTAGGCATTAGAAAAGATGAGTTTTTGGAACAAGGGGAGATTGTATTGGAATCTTTTCCCAAACTGGTATCAACCCAGTAGCCAAGAAATGATAAAGGTCATGTAACCAAAGATGGAGTAGAATCACATATGAACACAGTGAATTCATAATAACGCAAATCTTGGAACAAAACTATTGTAAAAACATCGCCTCTAAATCCAGTAATGTTGACAGAAACATTATATACCTAAAATCTACATGATTGTATCTTTGATTAATTATAAAAAAATCAAATGTGTTTTATATACGGAATTATGGATGATGCACATCGATATATAATCTTTTTTGTCTAAGAGCATGTCCAATATAGAGTTTTTGAAATGGGGTTTCAACTTAAATCTATGTGTAAGTATATATCATAACTAATATTTAATTGTAGGTATCTCAAATTTATGAAAAAATCATCTCAAAGTATCTCATGAATTTAAAATACACAACTTAATTAATTTTATTATCTTTATCTCCTTGTATTTTGAGAAACTCACATGAGATATCCTCAATAAAAGTGTTCTAATAAACCCATAACGAGTAATTCACTTTGAGAAAACCTAAACTTATCTTATACTGTATCTTATGTATCATGTAAGATTGACAATTAATAAAAAGATATATAATGCAATCGTTGGAATTTGAAAAGTCGCTACAAAAGCGAGTAACATATACCATCTGTAGCAAATTAAGTGTGGATGTTACATACTAAATCTTAACTTAGATAACATATCATTTGTAACAAGTATTGCGAGACACATTACAATACAAATCATATTGATAACCTATCATGTCTGATGGTGAGTTTATCTATTTTTGTAAAAAAACATTTTGGCTAAATATTTCAGTTTGATTATAAGTTGTTGTTTTGTTTCCCCCCCCCCCCCCGCCAGCTTGTCTGGTTTTAATTATTAATCATTCTCAACTAATACAATATGTTTGTCAAAAAAATTCAAACCCCTGATTATTTAATTAAAATTAGTTTTAAAACATTTTAATGTAAATGTTAGAATTTGGAAGTCAATATAAAATGCGGGTAGTTTAATATTCATTCTGTTTTATATTACTTGTCGTTCTAAGAATTTTTTTTGTTTTAAAATAAGTGTCGTTGTAGAGTTTCAATGCAAAATTCATTAATAAGATTTTCTAATTTATTTTTTTATTAGTTAAAATATGGTTAAGTGTATAGGTAACTGTATTTTTATTTTGAAAATATATAAAATCATATGTTTTATTAATATGCGTGTATAAAACTAAAACGATAATTAATATGAAACAGAGAGAGTATTAAGTATTATTTTTTTAAAATCGAGTAATAAATCATCTCTAATAAGATAAGTGTTAAAATGTCACATAACATTACTTATCTTAATAACACCTAACATGTTTTAGAGTCTATATCCAGATGAATCAAAGCAGATAGATTGCATCAACAATGTAGAAACAATAATCAGTCAAAATATACAAAAAAAATTCAAAGCTTTTTAAGGAATGAATCCTGGTCAAGAATCTTTCATGAAATAAATGGTAACAAATATTGGGGAATTAATATAGGCCTTACTCGGTCCAATAAGCCATACTATCCATTTATTATCAATCAATCCTAAGAGCGGGAACTTTCCAAAACCCTATTCCTCACGTGGCGCGTAAACCTGATTCGATGAAGCAACGTTTGGTTACATCGTAGCCGTTGGATTTAATGGTTATAAAGTAACTCCTGAAAACATTTTTACACCCTCTCGTTTTCATCGTTTGTGTGTTTTACTTTACCCTAACTCTCGATCCCGAAGGCGAAACGGATTCAATCCCCATGGCGAAGTTTTCGAATCGCGACGACGCTTACTCTTCCGAGGAGGAAGAAGAGCGTGTCGAGAACAACGCAGGAGAAGAGGAGGAAGATGAGGAGGAGCTTGAGGCCGTTGCTCGATCTTCCGGTTCCGATGAGGAAGCTGTACGCGAAGGATCCGCGGGTTCTGAAGAGGAGATCGTCCCAATCGAGGATGATTACGAGGTAAGAGTAACCGAAATTCGTTTAACTATCGGCTTATTCGCTCACTGTGTTGAGATTTTGTGTATGTAGGATGAAGATGACGATGAGAAGGTTGAGATCAGTAAACGTGAGAAAGCTAGGCTTAAAGAGATGCAGAAGGTGAAGAAACAGAAGCTTCAGGAGATGCTGGACTCTCAGAATGCTTCCATTGATGCTGATATGGTGCGTTCTTGGTTATATCTTATGATTATTAGTGTATTTTAGGAATTGAGGAATCTGATTTGTTTGCATGGATTTAGAACAATAAGGGGAAAGGGAGACTGAAGTTTCTTCTGCAGCAAACTGAGTTGTTTGCGCATTTTGCTAAAGGTGATGCATCTTCTTCTCAGAAGAAGACGAAAGGAAGGTGTGTTGGATGCTATTTGTTCAATTAGATATATGTTTCTTCACTGTTTTGGTATCAAAATATGAAATTAATGAGCATAGCGCTGATTTTTTTGTGTTTTTAACTTTTTACCTTAAGGGGTCGTCATGCTTCTAAAGTAACTGAAGAGGAGGAAGATGAAGAGTATTTGAAGGAAGAAGAGGGTGGCTTAGCTGCATCTGGGAACACGAGGTTGCTCACCCAGCCTTCTTGTAAGTACCTGTGTTTTACTTTTTAGTCTAGAAGTTTTTGCATATTGATCAAGAACGGCAATATAAATGATATCTCTTTCCGTTTCTGTAACATATAACTAGTGTTGTGACCTCATGGCTACTAGGTTATCTAGCGTAAAGTTTAGTGGAAAAGTTCAGGATTAATCTTTTTCTTCTTAACTTACAGGTATTCAAGGGAAGCTGAGAGATTACCAATTAGCTGGTTTGAACTGGCTCATCCGGCTGTATGAGAATGGCATAAATGGGATTCTTGCTGATGAAATGGTAAATAGTGGTTCCCCTAAGGGTCTAAGAAAGACAAGCTCTCTACCTTTTATGATGCTAATCATGATACCATTTTTTCCCTGTGGTCTAGGGTCTGGGGAAGACACTTCAAACGATTTCTTTGTTGGCCTACCTTCATGAATATAGAGGAATCAATGGACCTCATATGGTAGTTGCTCCAAAATCAACCCTTGGTAACTGGATGAACGAAATTCGCCGGTTTTGTCCTGTCTTGCGTGCTGTGAAATTCCTCGGTAATCCTGAGGAAAGGGTAAGCAACTAGCTGCATGCCATTTCAGAGTTCGTGTAAATGTTTATCTGGTTTCTGAGAAGTCTGCTAATAATGCAGAGACATATTCGCGATGACCTGTTAGTTGCTGGGAAATTTGATGTATGCGTCACAAGCTTTGAGATGGCCATCAAAGAGAAGACGGCACTGCGTCGCTTTAGCTGGCGTTATATTATCATCGATGAAGCGCATCGAATCAAGAATGAGAATTCACTCCTTTCGAAAACCATGAGACTTTTTAGCACCAACTATCGGCTTCTTATCACGGGAACCCCCCTTCAGGTGTTTGTTTTGCCTTATTCTTGAATATTTGGATACTGGTGTCTTCTTGCTAAGTTACTTTTGATTGAATGAAACAACGTTTCTTGTACTTGTCGGTTTGTACTTTTTTTTTTTTTTCGTTCCTTGTACCTCATGTTTTCTTCGCATATGCAGAATAATCTCCATGAATTGTGGGCTCTTTTGAATTTTCTTCTGCCTGAGGTCTTCAGTTCAGCAGAGACTTTTGATGAATGGTTTCAAATTTCTGGCGAGAATGACCAGCAGGAAGTTGTCCAACAACTTCATAAGGTATGTGTGTACAGTGTACTTATTACTTCTATCGAGTTTATCACGTCTTAATTGTTAAACTAACCACTTTCCTGTATCTTCTTAGGTCCTTCGACCATTTCTTCTACGGAGACTTAAGTCGGATGTTGAGAAAGGTTTGCCACCAAAGAAGGAGACGATACTTAAAGTTGGTATGTCTCAGATGCAAAAACAATACTACAAGGCTTTACTCCAGAAGGATCTTGAAGCGGTTAATGCTGGTGGAGAACGCAAACGTCTGCTAAACATCGCAATGCAACTGCGTAAATGCTGTAATCATCCTTATCTTTTCCAGGGTGCAGAGCCTGGTCCGCCATATACCACAGGAGATCACCTGATAACAAATGCTGGTAAGACTAGCATTCATACTAAATTATTCAGATGTATGTGCAAATATTTATTGAAAGATCTTTATACTATTGTTTTCAGGTAAGATGGTCCTTTTGGATAAATTGCTTCCTAAGTTGAAGGAACGTGATTCGAGGGTGCTGATATTTTCTCAGGTAAACGCTGATACAGAATAGATGGAGATAATTATTTCCTGCGGTTCATCTTCTCTGTTGCCTTCCTCTATTAGAAGCCTGCGTGTTATATCTTTCTTTACTATATATGTCAGATGACGAGACTTTTGGATATTCTTGAGGATTATTTAATGTATCGTGGCTATCTATATTGCCGTATTGATGGAAATACTGGCGGTGATGACCGAGACGCCTCCATAGAAGCCTACAACAAGCCAGGAAGCGAGAAATTTGTTTTCTTGTTATCTACTAGAGCAGGAGGACTTGGTATCAATCTTGCTACTGCTGATGTTGTAATTCTTTATGATAGTGACTGGTAAGTCTCTTATCATGTCCACTGTAGTTTGTGAGGATTCTTTTCACATCAGAGTTTTGACGTGTCTGGCGGATTTTGGCAGGAATCCTCAAGTCGACTTGCAAGCTCAGGATCGTGCCCATAGGATTGGTCAAAAGAAAGAAGTTCAAGTGTTTCGATTCTGCACTGAGGTTGATATCCTCACGTTTCATGTCAAGTAAGAACAGACTATAAGAGTTCGAATTAATTATGTATTGCTTGTTAACAGTCTGCTATTGAGGAGAAAGTGATTGAGAGAGCTTACAAGAAGTTGGCGCTTGATGCTCTGGTTATTCAACAAGGAAGATTGGCAGAGCAGAAGAGTAAGTTTTTTTACGACGAGTGCAATTTGCATTGGTTCATCTATTGGCAGAATTAATTTTTATCGTTACTGTATGCAGCTGTCAATAAGGATGAGTTGCTTCAAATGGTAAGATATGGTGCTGAGATGGTGTTCAGTTCTAAAGATAGCACAATCACAGACGAGGATATTGATAGAATCATTGCGAAAGGAGAAGAGGCAACAGCTGAACTTGATGCCAAAATGAAGAAATTCACAGAAGATGCTATACAGTTTAAAATGGATGACAGTAAGGGTGTCATGGACCTTTTTCCCGTTCTTTCGTGTTAATAGTGTATAGGAAGATTTATTGATTATCAATCGTCTGATTTGTCACAGGTGCTGACTTCTATGACTTTGATGATGACAGTAAGGTATGTCTTGTATATCTCTTTTCATAGTTTATGCTTTTATGTCATACCCTAGTTATGACTTATGATCTACGTCACCGAAAGTCAAATTTACTTGTATTTTCTAATTATGAATTGTAGGATGAGAACAAGCTTGATTTTAAAAAGATTGTGAGCGACAACTGGAATGATCCACCGAAGCGGGAGAGAAAGCGCAAGTAAAGATTCTTTTGCCTATTCTTTGTGCAGTCCTACTTTACCTGTCTTCATAAATTTTATCTAACTTTAAAAAATCCCTTTGCTTTATCTACTGTATCATCAGCTACTCTGAAGCTGAATACTTTAAGCAAACATTGCGTCAAGGTGCTCCATCTAAACCTAAAGAACCTAGAATTCCGCGAATGCCCCAATTGTAAGTACCTTAATAAACGCTACTCTGCATATGCGAACTGCCTTTTGCCTGCCTTGATAGCATTTTTCCCCTTAGAAATCTAATATCTTGTACATCCTGCAGGCACGATTTCCAGTTCTTTAACATTCAGAGATTGACCGAGTTGTATGAAAAGGAAGTACGCTATCTCATGGTAAGGCTCTTTAAATGAAATACGTGTCACTGTTTTTGATGTGCTTAAGAGTGAGTTAACGACTAGTAAAATGAATTTGCTTCTCTTTGGTTTCCAGCAAACACATCAGAAAAATCAGTTGAAAGACACAGTTGATGAAGAAGAACCAGAAGGTCAAGCTTAGTTTCTCATTTTTTTGCCCACTTTGCTAACATTCTTTTCCAGCGAACTTATCACTGATTGAGATTTTTTTTGTTACCAGGTGGTGATCCCTTAACTGCTGAAGAAGTAGAAGAAAAGGAAGCTTTATTGGAGGAGGTAAAGTGAAAACGTTTGATGTTAAATGTGTGTCTTACACATTTGATTCGTTGATTTTTTATTGAATTGATTTGTAATTGTTAATCTCTCCAGGGTTTCTCAACATGGAACAGAAGAGACTTCAATAGTTTCCTGAGGGCTTGTGAGAAGTATGGCCGAAACGACATCAAAAGCATTGCCTCTGAGATGGAAGGTAAAACCGAGGAAGAAGTTGAAAGATACGCCCAAGTATTCAAAGACCGTTACAAGGAGCTGAACGGTATGTAACACAACACCTTCTGGTCTTACCTCGAGAAAGATCTTAATGCCCACATTTCCCTCTCTATATTTGTAGATTATGATAGAATCATTAAGAACATTGAGAGGGGAGAGGCAAGAATCTCTAGGAAAGATGAAATCATGAAAGCCTTAGGGAAGAAACTGGATCGCTACAGAAACCCTTGGCTAGAAATGAAGATTCAGTATGGTCAGAACAAAGGGAAGCTGTACAATGAAGAGTGCGACCGTTTCATGGTCAGTGTGTTTTTCAATTCATCGTTTCCTTATTCCATCTTTTTATTTCACTAATCTTATCATGAAGTTTGATTGATGTGAAAAAAAACAGATCTGCATGATCCACAAACTTGGGTATGGGAACTGGGATGAGCTAAAGGCAGCATACAGGACATCGCCTTTGTTTAGGTTTGACTGGTTTGTGAAATCCCGCACGAGTCAGGAACTTGCGAGAAGATGCGACACTCTGATTCGACTGATTGAAAAGGAGAACCAAGAGTTCGATGAGAGAGAGAGGCAAGCCCGTAAAGAGAAGAAGCTTGCAAAGGTAAAACAACGCAACTTATATAGTTTGCTTTCTTTTGATCTGATTGATTCCTTTGGATGCTTATGCTTACTGTGTTTTTTTATGTTTAATCTTTGTTAGAGTGCAACACCATCAAAGCGACCTTCAGGAGGACAACCAAGTGAGAGTCCTTCATCGTTGAAGAAGCGAAAGCATCTTAGATGATCATCTATCTTTTTAGCCCTTTGGACCCATTATCCAGAATAACAGTTTGCTAAAACTTTTGTTGTTAAAACATAATTAAACTTAAGACATAGGAGGTGAATTTCAATCTGGTTTGTGAATGTTGTCCTGGTTTGACTTGAATCTTATTTGATATTAGGAAAACATTATTTGCATATGTTTCTTTTTCTTTTTGGTCTACATTTTCGTTATCATACCGTCAACCTGAATGTCTTCTGGAAGAAGATGCATGGGATTCATCGTTGAAGGAAAGTGAACGTGAATCCTAGATTCGTTTCTGCTTCTTGGTGGACTACTAGAGTTTCTCCTCCAGATTCAAGTAACATTACAAATATCTTGTGTAGGATTGGGATTTTTAATCGAACCTACTGAACCGATTGGAAATTTCAGTTAGTTCAGTGAGAACTGATTGAAAATTTCAGTTAGTTCGATAAGGCTCTGCTTGATATAAAAAGACGTTGGTAAAAAGTTCTGCTTGCTATAAAAAGACTGGTTTTTAGTTTGGTTTGGCAAATGGTTAATGTGTTTTTAAAAAAAAATTGTTAACCAAATTTTGAATTAAATTTCTCAATGTTTTTAACTGTATTAACCAAATTAATTAAAATTTTAAATCGGATTAACTGAAATTTTCCGAAGTTAGCCGATTTTACTCACATTTTTAACCAGAAATATAATTGAAACTTATAATTTTATTTAATTTCGGAATTATTTTAAAACCAAACTGATTTTTTTTTACGGTTTCACTCGGCAAAATTATAGTCGAACCGCAGGCCTAGCTTGTGAATAAGGCCATTTATTAGTAGTAAACATTGTTCAAGACAGAGAGATGGCCGTATGAGAGAAACGTATTATATATGGACAAGTGGTAAAATGACAGAAGCTTTAGTTTTGGTCTCTCTGCTTCCCATCAAATCTCAGACACCCCAAAAATAATCTTCTTTTTTCTCTTTTCCTTAATGTTGTCTTAGTTCATTAATCTTTTCCTTTACTTTTAACTTGAAGAAGTCTTAGCTTCTACGCTGCCACTGACGCTAGCTGAGTCACCACTGTTCTCCGCTGGCTCTTGACTGCTCAACCCACTGACCATAGGAGAAGAAACTGCAGCAGTCACAGCCTCTATGGTAGGTTCATTACTCGAACTTACTGGAGCTGATGCGCCGCTAAGTGATGATGATCCAATTGGGTATGGAGCCACAGGCATATCCGTCAGCGAAGAAGCAGACGGGCTGTAGCTAAGTGAAGAGCCCATCGAGTGATCAAACTTACACGCTGGTCCAAACTTGCAGATTCCATGTTGCGCAAAGTGAGTGCATTGCGCCACGCCCTGTGTGTCAAAAACATACATTCAAAAACATTTTATCATATGGAGTTGTGTGTTTAGGGTAAAAAACAGACGTACTGGACGAAGTGGAAGGCCAATGGAGCTGAAGAGAACACCAGTTTTAGGTTGAACTGCATCAAGAGGATGATGGTATCTGCAGGAAGATCCGAATTTACAGTCTCCGGTTCTCATAAAGTATTGACACTCAGGTTGATCAGGTCGCTGAGGAAAAGATTGTTCGTTTGAAGTAGTCAAGGAAGAAGGCCCACCAGGTTGGTACGTTCCTGTATAAGCACTCCCTGAAGGAGATAACGGCGCCATTCCAAAAACAGAGCTCGGTCCAATAGACTGTTGTGTTCCAGGTGAAGGCATTGCAGTTAAAGAAGCCTGATTAAAGAAAACAACCAATTCATTTTAGCATATGAACAATGTTTATGGCCCCAAACTTTTTTCAGGAAAATTATCTAAATTTAGGCCCTCAAAATAAGGTTTATGGATTTGATATAGAATAAGTTAACCTGGTAAGGATTCCAGCCAGGGTATGTAACCATTCCCTGAGGCAGAACCATTGGTGGGCCGTAAGGGCTTGGAAGATACGAACCGGGTAACAGAGAAGGCCTTGCCAAAACTAAACCATATTGCTGAGAGGGTTGAGATTGAAGTGTTGGATAAATAGTGTGTAGCTGAGGTTGAGGCTGTGGCTGAGGCTGCTGCTGAGGCACTGGATGGTTGAATCTACAAGTCAAACCAAATTTACACTGACCGGTTCTCATGTAGTAAGAGCACTCTTTCTCTCCCTGTAATCAGTTTAAGACGATCTTTAACACAAATGTGTAGATGATCAGATCAATAAACCAAATGAGAGATTATAGAAAACAAACCGGGCGTAATGGATATCCCAAATAACTTAGCGAGACAGGCGTAACCGAACCACCTCCTTGCCTTGGATGATGATACTTGCAAGAACCACCAAACTTACACGTTCCCGTTCTCATAAAATGCTAACCAACAAAAAAAAAAACAATCTAAAGCTCGCAGCTTTATTACAAAACAAAACTGCATTGGCTCAAAATCCGGTTAAGATTGTTTCAATCATACCTGACAAACCGGTTGTCCCATCCTCTCCGGTAAACCTCCATCTCCTCCTCCTCTAACACCTCCAATAACCTAATCAAGACCTTTCAAAGATCAATTCAACAATCGAATTGAAGACTCAATGAATCAAAAATTAGGGAAACTTTAATTTACCGCTCCACGATCTCGTGGGTGATTAAACCGACATCTCGAACCGTACCCGCAAGCACCGGTTCGCAAATAATAAATGCAATCAGGCTCATCGGGTCTCTCCGGGTACGATTCTCCACCACCTCCGATCAACCCTGACCGCAACATCGAAGCTACAATAAAACACACACATTTCAAAACAAGATCCTTTAATCTCACAACGCGAATCGCAGATTAAGACAAAACATTTTTTTTACCGGTTTGGCCGGTGGTCCATTCAAGAGATGGATCCGATCGCAACCCTTCTTCACCGGAGCGACCGTACCGCTCCATTTCTACAGAGAGGGGGAGACAAATCCCCCACAAAGACACGAAAGAAGAAACCTTTTTTATGCTTTTGTCTGAATGTCCGAAAGCTCCGATCGAAGAAGTGGAAAAATGAAAACAGATCGTGTGGGTTTTGCTTCCACACCACTCTCTCTCTCAGTCGCTTGCTTGATCTCTCTCTCTAGCTTCAAAGCTACAACAGTTTTTTGAACTAAAAAAAAAGAAAATTATTTAATATAATTTTCGGCTTCGATTTTTTTTTTTTGCTAATAAAAGTTTTTTTATTTTTATTTTTTTCTTTTTGGAAGGGTGATGGGAGGTTTTGATCTTTCTTTATGCGTGCTCGCTTTTTTCGTGGGTGTTTTGCCGGTGGTGGTTAATGTACGCGCCAAACATATTATCAGTGACGACTCCTCTTTTTTATTTTATTTATTTATCTTTTTCCATTAAAAAAATGAAAGTATGCAATAATTTGTGAAGTGAAATATTTTAGTTATAAATTTTTAATTATTATACAATTACAAAGATTAAACTCAGTTTTTGTTTTTGGGTATAGAAAAGCTTATCTCCAATCACTAGACTGTCATATTGAGTAGTGTACTTTAAACCTATTCTATTTGTTGTTTATTTGTATATTCATGTAATAGGAAAGCGATGTTTATTAGATTTTTAGCATTGATATAAAGCACAGTACTAGATTGTAGAAACTTTTGTATGGTCAAATTTGATTTCAGTTTAGTTAAGTTGTGTATATATATATTACAAGAAACTGCAACTTTCTTATATTACTAGTGGTTGTCTACAGTTACTACTTTTAGTAAACAATGCTAATGTTTTCTTTTGAGAAAATGCTAATGTTATTATTATTATTATTTTTTGTAAAAGGATTATACTAATATTATTTCAACAGTAACATAGTGGCAAGTTAGAACTATAATTGTTTTAGTAAAATCAATAATATTTATGCTATTTGCAATGTAAAACTGTTCTTCCCATATTCTCTCTTTGTATTTATAATCTTAATAACCATAGTCTAAGAAATTAATATAGGCGACTATTACTATTAGTATGCTTGCATAAGTGATCATAAAAAAATTAGTCACTTGAATCAGGCGCGTGAAATAATTTAGTTTTATTTTTGCGAGCAATAAAACGATGACTTTACTTACATCACTTAAAACAAGTCAAATTGGTTTGGTCGTGAAATGACCAAACTAACGGCAAAGAAAACATATCAAGCTGATGACCAAACGGTCCAGATCTACTCTACAGTCACTGTCCATTGGACTGCTGACGAAACGAACCAGAGGGCTCCTTGACATTGAGTGTAGTTGGTAAAGAAGCCCATTCTCTTCATAAAGTTCCAAATTAGAATTTAAAATGATTTTTTTTTCCACTCACTGAGAGTTAATTTGAACAACGAAAACTAAGTAAAATCAAATTTAGTTCGTTTAGTTATAATTTGATTGAAGTTAAAAGATAAAAACCTGCATTTTCTTTCTAGTATGAAGTGGGTCTAGGGTTTTTCTTTCAGTAGTTTTCTAACTTCTTAAATAGTAGATTTGTTATATATTTGTATGCTTTTAAAGAAGCTTTACAAGGTTTGTAATACATTTACCGATGCCACTAATGGAAATCAAGGTTTTTTATGTTGCATATTTGTAATAATAATAAAATGTTCAAGATTTAGCACACCAAAAAGACATTTCATAATTAAATACGAATCTAAAAAGTCTTTATAGTAGAGACGAAATTTGAGATTCCTTGTCACCTAATCAGAAGAAATAAAAGTTTTCCGAATTAAAAAATTTGAAAGGTGAAAAATACTCAGTCTAATGAACACTAAAAGCATTTGCAAAGGAAGTTTAGAGTCTTTAGACTAATAAAAATAAGTTAAGAATATTTTGTAATGAAATAAATAAATAAAAATGTAAAAGGTCTGACTTGGCAAGGAATGAGCCACATGTGACCAGCTTTTGGAGATTGTGTTATTCCCAAAGGATCTTTTGGACCATAAGACCATCTCCATCAGGGGTTCTTAGAGAGAGGTTCTTAGCGGGATTTAAGAACTGGTTCTTAAATCCCACTAAGAACCCCTCCCTAAGAACCCCTCAATGGACATGCTCTAACATCCCTCCTTTCTCCATCTACCAAATGTCGGTGAGCATATTTACATTTTTTCTTTAAATATTAAATTTCAGTACACATAATCTCAAAGTTCACAAGGAGTTTGGGTGTTTATGCATGTTCTTGAATTTGAGATTTTCCTTTTCAGCTTCATCGCTATTTCAATCCTTGTTGTTTTTCTTTTTATGTTTTCTAATAATTGGACTTATTTCTGAGAAAACTTATTTTCCACTGGCGAAATTTTAGGAGAAATTTCTGTTTTTGCCAGCTAAGTATCCATGTATTCCACTAATATATTTTCTTCAAAATGAATCAAATATGTTCAGAGGAAAAAATAATCTATTACCTATAAAAATTCCTTTGCAAAATGAATCAAATTTGTTGCATGACGTTTTGGTTGTATAATACTGTGAACCAAAAAAACAAAGTAGGAGCATTCTTTCATACAATGTTCTCTTGCAATGGATCTTTTATTAAACCATCTTTATAGATTACAACACTTATTGGTTCATAAACTGGTTTTATGAACAAATAAAAGATTTCTTAAACTAGTTATTTTAATACAACACTTATTGGTTCTTTTCAAAGTGGAATCTTTATCCACAGGTTATATGTTTCTTCCAAAAACTTTTACCGACAGGAATACTGAATACACAAAAACATTGACTCATAAAGATTGTAGAATCATTTTGTGGGGGAACAAAAAAAAAAGAAAGAGATATCATATGTATATGTATTAACCTTTATTCTTTTTGTTTTTATTGTTATATTTTTTTTCATATTGTGTAGCTTGAGAGATTTGTTGCCCATACATCTTGATCAGATGATACCTTAGAGAAAGATTTTTAAAAAAGGTCCAAGGAACAATTCTACAACACATTTAATTATTCTGAAAATGTTATTCCTTATCCAGACAGCATCAAGAGGATAGATAGATACCTCAACATCTTCGCATTGAGGCTTCGACGTGTTGAACTGCTCTTACTCGACTGCGAGGTCCCTGAAACACAAATAGCTTTTTTACCTCAAGATTATGCTTTGATTCCTTTTTATTAGAAACATGAGGAAATTTCATAAAACCAACGTACATATAAATTAAATGCTACATATTAACAGACATGTACAAGCAAATATCCCAAACTATATTAAAAAAATCTTTCACTTTCAGGAAGAACATGAATATACTAAAAGTTATATATACTACGGAGACAACATGATGAATTGTTAAGCAAAAAAAAAGACAACATGAGAGCTAAATAGCAAACTGGAAACTAATTTCAGATAAAACAATTAAGTGTTATGGCTGCTTTAAGAAAATCTAGCAAATCTATTCTGAAAATAAGAAGAATCTAATAGAGCATATGTGCATAAACGCATAATGTTTTCTTGTATGGAACATCATGAATGAGCAGATGAAATGTATCTGAGACATATTTAAACCACATAATCCAAATTAATTTACAGCTCATGATCAGAAAATAGTAGAGTACTCAGTACACATTATTGAAAAAAATGTGTCTCGAGCAGCCATTTCAAGAACCACTTTAAGAATATCTTTGTGTTTGTGATCAAAGGAGATTATGATCAAAGAAGCCCATTAGGGTACTTAACAAATATTGTTTGTGAATATTATTCAAAATTCGGTTTGTATAAAAGACACTCGTTTTCTATTCAAAAGGCCCAATCAGGTCCAAATAACAAAGAAAATCGTAATTTTTGTAAAACTATTATATTGACAAAAGGATAGACACAACCATAATCTAAGAAGTTTGCGGTTCAGCTCAAAACACTACCGCATAACACAGAATCTAAGTCGTATGGAACACGTATAACGCACTGACATTAAAATGTTAAAATGTCTTAGGGCATCCGCAACCGTGTTACTCCTATCGGAGTCCTTAAGTATTTTTTTTTTTTGATTTTTTTTTTCAGATTTAAAAAAAAATAAAAATAAAAAAAATAATAATCAACCAATCGTGGGCCGCCACGTGTCGCAAATAGTGTAAGGATCGATCTTTATTTAGGGATTTTAAGGATCGAATCCTTAAGTTTTTGTGGAGTCCACTAATTATTTAATTATTTTTTCGCTAAAGACTCCCTCTTAAGAACCCCCATTGCGGGTGCTCTTATATCTCTTATTTAAGAGACGGTTCTTAATTTTTTTTAATTAAAAATTAAAAAAGCTAAAAACCGTTTTTATCTGAAGCTAAGAATCCCGATTAAAAGATCGGAGATAATGATAGCCTTATATCTCATTTTACCATATTATCTCCCCAAACTTACGTGCTTGCACCAAACTATATATATATTCCCATTTCCCAGGGAAGGACAAAGGTTTCGTGTGAATCATATCATCACTTTGTTTTATTACTATTGCCTTTGTGTGTACAAAGGTCAGCTAATTAAGAAGAACAATAGCTTAACATTCATTTATTCATAGACATATGAATATCAAACAAACGGATTATTGAGAATTAGCTTAAAAGCAACGAATGATCTTTTTTTTGTTAGCCGAATGTTTTCTCGGTGCTGTAAGTCATGTACAAGAAACCATCTCCTTCCCTGAAAGTATTGTACAAAGAATCCATGCAACTAGCTGCATAATCAAGATAATTAAATGATTTATTAGTGGCTTGTTTTATTAGAAAATGATTTAACATCTTATGCTGCATGGATGCTTAGTTACGTACCCGTTTGAGGAAGTGTGTTCTGTACAAAAACAAAGAGAGATTTAGATGGATCTAAGTGTAGCCTATTGCTTAGCATGTGAATGAAATGCCCAACAGTCATGTCTCTTGGGACTAAGTATCTGCACAGATGAAAAATGTGATCATTAATCAATTAATTAGTTTATATATTCTCTTTGTTTTAACAGATAAATTGAAGTCACAGAAAATTACTTGTTCTTGTCCATGTCAGGGAGGTCTGCGTTTGAATATTTCTCAATGATCACCTGTGATTAATGAATGAATTATCAAAAAGCAAATACTTAAGACACAAATTGAGTCATAAAAGACTTAGATTAAGAAAGATAAACGTTGACTCAATCATTAGATCACGTAGAGTTATCATAGATGATTCGAATAATTGGTACCATCAATTATTCGGATTAATTATTAATTGCTAAATTTTCTTAATTATATAGCCAAAAATACTAATCACATGACTGCAAGCAATGTTTTATTTTTATTTGATTAAAACCATTAAAGAACAAAAGAGCTAGTCCCTAAGAATTGACCAGAGCGAATCAAAGATCATAGAAACAAAATCATTCGAACCCTAAGAAGAGATCCACAACAGCACGGCAGCTCATCAGACCGAACCACCACGAAACGATGAACTAGACATGAAACTTTAACTAACCGGAACTCTGTCTGGATACTTAGCAATGATGTTCCTCGACTCTTTCAATCTCTCATCTGCACCGTCTCATAATCACAACCGATCAAGATAAAAAAAAAGAGAATGATTCATCAATCAAAAAGAGAGATTAACCGGAACAAACCAGCTGAGAATTGTTCCTTGAAAGACTTGACAACAATCCCCATTTTAGTTTTCCGGTGAATGATTCCGACCGATCTAAGCTGTTTGTGTAAACATGATTTTACATGAACCCTAAGATCTTTAACATCTAGACTAATCACATAATAGAATTAAGAAAGATTTGCGGAATACCTCGATTTATGGTTGCGGAAATCTTCTTGAACGGTTTTTGTTCATGGTTGATGATTTCATGAACTTAAGTTGGAGTTAACCCTTCTCTCCACAAGATGACCTCTTGATCTTTTAAGTTGGAGTTAGATCTTCTCTCCCCTTGCCTACAACCTTTCTTTATGTGTTTCTCTTTAGATTTTCTTGATGT
>MU105759.1:261624-320180 GCA_012274485.2 Sinapis alba
TTTTGATCATGGTTGATGATTTCATGAACTTAAGTTGGAGTTAACCCTTCTCTCCACAAGATGACCTCTTGATCTTTTAAGTTGGAGTTAGATCTTCTCTCCCCTTGCCTACAACCTTTCTTTATGTGTTTCTCTTTAGATTTTCTTGATGTATCTTTGTGATGGTCCAAAGACCACTATTTATAGGTGGGGAGAGGGACCTAGCTTCCTCATCAAGTTTTCATGACTTCCTCACCAAGTCTTTCTTACTTCATTGGCAAGTTTATCTTTTAATCTCAACCATCCATCAAAGTTGAGTAAGTGACAAATGTTTTGCTTAAGGTGACTCATTTCATTAGGAGAAGACAAGTGTGAAGTGTTCTAGAATATTAGGTTCATACATTGAACTTGTTCTCTTAAGCATCTTCCATTAGACTTGTCCTTCAAGTCACTCCTCTCTTCTAGAACATTTGTCATTTATACTTTAGCTAAAACATTAGGAAATAAACTCCTTTATTTACCAATTTATTGGTTACCAAGTGTGCATAAGATTAACAATCTCAATAAGAGATAAATTAACATAAGACCATATTATGGGAAAGGAATATACATAATATTTCTTACAGTTTGTCTTTTGTCTTTGTAGAGCAGAAGATTGTCTTCAACTTTTCTTTTGGTGCTTCGTTTGATTGTTTGACAAGAAAACATGAGAGAGAGAAATGAGACATATTTATAGAACAGACAAGCAGTTAATGGGCTTTTCTGGGCTATATTTAATGGCCTTAATATATAATTGTACGGCCCATAAAGAAAACACGAAAGAGAATTATTCCTTTTATGTTAAACAAACAAAATACTAACATAACAAAAACAAGAAAAGCTTTATACACATAGCTGCAAGAACAATCCAAGTGTATTACAAACTCTCTTTTAATTCTACTGCTTGAAGGTAAAGCTTTCTCTCCTTACAGAGATTCACAAACGGTATCATCCCGGGAGATTCTCCTCCTCTTTAGTAACTGCAGCGTGATGATCCATAACCTTTTGCCTCTCTTGTTCCAAGTAATATATCTTATCATTCATACCTACCTTCTCATACGCCTCCACCATGATCTCAAACGTTCTTGAATCACGCACACATTCCCTCTCCTTCATCCTCATGTACACTCTCTCCATCTCTATCAGATCATCAGCTTTGGCACACGCTGATATAACCGCGTTGTAGAAAGAAGTATTCTCTGGTATCTCAAACTTTGCAGCTAACTGAACACTACTTATCACCTTATGGAAAAGACCAGCGTTGGCATATCCGTTTATGAGACAGCAAAATGTCTTTGTGTCTGCTTTCATACCTTCACTACGCATCTGATCAAACGTATACTCCATGTTCTTCGCATCACCCACATCCGCAAAGGCCTCGATGATGTTGTTGTAAGTCGATGTTGTCCACGGAAACTCAAGCTTTCTCATGTACTCCATCACGGATGACATCTTATCATACATTCTCTTCTTCCCATAAGCACCGATCAAGATATTGAAACTCCGAGTCTCCGGCTCAATCCCGAAGTTCCTGAACTTCTCGTACCAGCTCTCCATCATGTCTATCTTACCCATGTTCCCAAACACGCTAAGGATAATGTTCATCGTCCACACATCAGGCTTACACGAAGTGCTCACCAGCATATCAGATAAAACTTTCTCCATCTGATCAAACCTTCCAACTCTCCCATACCCACTCAAAACTATGTTCTGAGTCACAGTGTTTGGAGTTATCAAACGTTCATCCATTTCTCTATACAAAGACTCCACCAGATCAAACAGAGACGCGTCCACACAGGCCTTGAGCAGAGTGCTGTAAGTGTAAACATCAGGTTGACACTGAGGCAAGCTCTTCATCCGTTCAAGAACTGAAAAAGCCTCGTCGATGAGATTGCTCCTACAGTAAGCACCGAGGAGAGCAGTGTAGAGCTCAGCAGTGGGTTCAAGTCCTTCTTCAAGCATTTCGTCGAACACCTTCTGTGCACGATTAGGTTGTCCAGATTTCCCCAAAAGAACAATAAGCTTCATGTAAGTTCCTTCCTTTGGTTGATAAAACGGCTGCTCCCTCAACATCTCAAACACCTAGAAAACACCCATTTGAATCAAATCATCATTCACTCAAAAAAGCTTCAAACTTTACTGAATCACCTCTAAAGCTTGCATCCACTGCTTCTTGGCGATGAGATCGGATAAGGTTTCGGTTACGGTGTTAACCCACCCGCTGGCTTTGCTCCTCCTGTCGAGCTTCTTCTTCACATTCTTCATCGGAGTTCTTCTCGGGTTAACCGGCTCCGTGATTCCGGGAAACTCTCCTTCCTTCCAGAGCCTCTTCTTCGTGGCACCTCCCGGAGAGGATTTAGAAGCGGCGAGAACGCAGCGTACGAAGCTTGTTTCTCTGTGGTGGAATCTACGTTTTTCTCCGGGGATTCGAGATGAACATAGAGAAGAAGAAAACGAGAGAGACATTGACGCCATCGTCTTCTTCCTTTTCACTCCTCTCTCGCTGTCTCTCTCTCTGTTATGGATAATTCTCGTCAATACTCAATTGGGTTGGATATGGTCAAATCCGGTTACACGGTTCAGCTTCGAATACTCAAATCTATATGTACCGTATTTAATAAGGAAATTCAAACCGGTGCATGATATCCATCGAGAAAGTTAAATAACCACCTCATTAATAATAATGAAGAGCTAGATTCTGATTTAATAATACTCTCTCACTTTCAGTTTTTTTTTCGTTTTTCAAAATAAGTATAAATCAGTTATTATCAGTTTGGATTTAGTTGGATGATGTTTTTTGAGTTTAGATCTATTATAATCGATTTTTTTTGGGGGGGTAGAAAAGTTTTAAATCTAACTACTTATTTTTATTTATTTATTATTATTATTAATAATATTATTATTACCTAGGGCTCTAAGAGCATGATTAAAGGAAGTTTTTAGAGGGGTTCTTAGGGAATGGGTCCTATGAATAGTATAAGAACCGGTTCATAAGAGTTTTTTGCACTGTTTGCGGGTCCCACTGACACGTGGCGACCCGCGATTGGTTCGTTTTTTTTATAAAAATAAAAAATCAAATTAAAAAAAAATAAAAAAAACTAAAACCCATTGGGGGTTCTAGGGTTAATCATGCTCTCATACTCATCCTATATTACTATATAGACCGAGTCAAGACCTTTCTCACTGCAATTTTTCGAGTTATCTTTTTATTGATGGTTTCTAGAATAGGTTCCCCAAGTTACTCGAGTTTTGTTGCAATGATGGTTTCTTGGATAGAGTTTTGTGAGAGAAAGCTAGATAGGATATCTCTTAAATCTTCAAAGTTCTTCTCAGAGAGAAACAATCTCGCGGTTTTTACATGTTCATTGGCTCTTGGAGCTTTTTTCTCTATTATAATCTCCGTTCAACGTACATCTCCTACGGTGGGTTTGAAGTTTATGATTTCATGCGTTGGTTTCATTCTCTACATGCATTTCCTCATAGATAAAATAGGGTGTAATTTGCTACTCAATCCACCAGATGATGAGTATCCTATATGCAAACGTTTCAGAAACCTTTATCCACTTGGAAAAGCTCTTCTTCAAACTTTTGTTTTGCGGTTCATCATATTCCTAGGAAATTTAGTTAACAAAATTGAAGATGTTTCTTATTTCTTGGTGCTTGGGTTTGCTCTCATTTTCCTCCATCTAGTTTTGCTCTCAAAATTTTTCTACATGCTACAAGATTTCGGGTTAATGGATGGGGTTTTCACTTTGTTTTTTGGTATTGCAACCCATTTATATCGATCTCCTTTGGGACAGTTTCTGGTCATGCTGTTTTCGTATCTTGTGCTGGTAGCCTTGCTTCTTCGGTACTCCACTTGTTGTGAAGAGAGCCATGCCAAAAAGGAGGTAGAGAGAAGGTCTCGAGTTGACAAAGAGAAAGATGAGGAAGAGCAGAGAAAGACCCAAGAGGAGGGAGAGGATAAAAAAACCGATCCGAAAAATATAGCCGTTTTTTCTCTCTTCTCTCTCTTCCGGCACCACGCGATCCCTTTCTTTTGATCTTCACCGGCGCCGATCTCGGCGTCGGCTCCTCCCGCCTGAAATGGCAAAGAAAAAGAAACCCACACAGAGCTCTGACGGTGCTAACCCCACTGGTTCCACCGATCTTTCTCCTTCCTCTCAACCCTCTGCGCCTAACTCCTTGGAAATAGCCGCAATTTCACCATCTGCCTCAAAGACAAACGAGCTTCCTGGAATAGCCTCCTCTCCAGCCATTACCGCCACAGTTGACCTTCAGATTTCTGTAGATTCAGAAGTTTCATCTGCGCCTCTGAATGTCGCAAACCCTAACTCTCAAATCGCAGCTACAAGTGAAATTGTACCTGCTCATGTCAACTCATCTCAAATCGCTGATGAGAACACACCACCTCCACCGCTGGCAACCGGAAAGAACCCCATCGCCACCGGAACTCAAGAACAAGATAAAGTTGCTGTCGCCGCACAGTTTTGGAAAGGCTATATCAAGCCAAGCGCTGGAAAATTAGAGCCAGAGGGAACACCCTTTACTCTAGACTCTGGTGAGGCATGTGTAACAATACCCAACTCTGTCATTGAGAAAAACAGGAAAGCTTGGGATAGTTTCATAGTAGGACAGTTCTATGAAGAGCCCCCGGCCCGTGGAGCGGTTCACGCAATCGTCAACGGTATTTGGTCCAAGCAAAGGCGTGATATCTCAGTATCAAAGATGGAAGGAGGCGCTTTCCTGTTTCGGGTCCCCTGTCCTCATGCCCGCCGCCGCATCCTTAGCCAATGTTTATGGCAGATCGACGGTCAGACGATGTTTGTAGCCAAATGGTCCCCGGGTACGAATCAAGAGAAGCCTGAGCTATCAGCAATCCCGATTTGGCTTGACTTCTTCGATGTTCCCCTGCAGTTCTTCAACAAAGATGCACTCAAAGAAATTGCGGGTCTTGTTGGGAAGCCCCTCTACCTTCATCCCTCAACAGAAAATCTAACTAATCTCGAAGTGGCGAAAGTCTATACTGTCATTGACCCCCGCAAGCCGCTTCCTGAAGCTGTTAATGCAAGATTTGAATCTGGTGAAATTAGAAGAATCAGAGTGTCTAGTCCCTGGCTCCCTGCAGTCTGTGGACACTGCTTGAAAGTCGGTCATACAATCTCTCGCTGCTCTCTCGCTCCTAGAATCTGTACTTCTTGCCGCTCAGCTAAGCACAAGACAGAAGATTGTCCACGTTCTATCAATGGTGTCCCCAAGGATAAGACTCAAAGAGACAAGCCCCCAAAAGAGCAGGTACCAAAGGATAAGGCTACGAAAGACAAGGGACCTATACAAAGTCAGCTCCCTCTCGTTGGTGATCCGCTGAAACAAAAGCAAGTTGGTGATCCGCCTTCTCTGCCATCTCATAATGAAGAAAAGACTGCCTCTCCTTCAAAACCGCTGAAGCAGAAGCAAGTATTTGCAGAATTCAAATCAAATCTGCACATTGCCTCCTCCTCAGGGACTCGGTCACCATCAATTCCCCAGCCATTTGGACCCTCTCGAAGCATTTATAAACCCCCGTCTCCTAGTCTAAAGGAAGGCAGCTTGTGTGTTGACCTAAGCTCTGTTTTCCTTGGATCTCCTACGGGTTCTCCTGAGCTCTCGGAAGAGGAATCTTCATCTGGTTCAGAGCTTCCATCTGAGGATGATGACAACCCAAATGATGAAGGTGACAAATACATTCGTGTTGTCTCTAGGAAAATTCAGAAACAGCTAAAAGGAAAGAGTAAGGACAGGGCTAGAGGCCCTTTAAACCTCTAATTTTTCTCCTTTATGGATATTTTTTGTTGGAACGTTAGAGGTTTCAATTGTAAAATAAAGCGGCGCGGATTTAGGAAATGGTTAAAACAACATAAACCTATTTTTGGTGGTCTAGTAGAGACCCATGTCTGTCCAGAGAAGGCTCCAAGGATTATTAATGGTGTTTTCCCTGGCTGGCGTTATGAATGCAACTATGAATTTTCGGATTTAGGAAGGATCTGGCTTCTCTGGCATCCCTCAGTCTCTGTTTCTGTCTTCCACAAGTCTCTCCAGTCTGTTTCCTGCCTGGTTAAGCTTCCCTTTGTGTCTCATGAGCTCGTTGTCTCGCTGGTTTATGGAACTAATCATAGAAGGACCAGAACTCAACTTTGGTCAGACTTGATCTTCCTAGCCTCCTCTCCTTATCTTATTGATAGGCCCTGGTCTGTTTTAGGGGACTTTAATCAAACATTGTCTGCATCTGAAGCTTCCAATGCTGACCAGTTCTCGTCTAACCGTGGAATGCGTGAGTTTTCTCAATGTGCAATTGATGCGGGTCTTCATGATCTTCGGTTCTGTGGTGCTCCTTTCACATGGTCAAATAGCCAAGGTTCTGGTATCATCTCCAAGAAACTAGACAGGATCATGATAAATGATAAATGGCTTGAGTGTTTTCCTAATGCTCTTGCTGTCTTCGGTGAACCCGCTTTTTCAGACCACAGCCCGTGCTGCATTTTTCTTGACTCGGGGAAGCAAAAAATTAAAACGCCTTTCAAATTCTTCACATTGCTTAATGATCATCCAGATTTCGAATTACTCATCTCTGAGTGCTGGAATTCTTTTAGTTTTGCAGGCTCCAAAATGTTATCTGTCTCAAAGAAGCTCAAGCACCTCAAGAGCATAATCCGGGAATTCAGCCGTAACAATTTTTCAGGGATTGAGCAGAGAGTCGCAGAGTCACTTGATGTTATGCTTTCCTGCCAGCGAGATCTCTTACTCTCTCCCTCGCCTGAGAATGCTGAAAGAGAACGAGCAGCTCACTCCAGTTGGTACTCTCTTGCCAAGGCTGAAGAATCATACTTATTTCAAAAATCAAGGGTCAAATGGATTGACGTTGGTGATTCAAACTCAACCTACTACCACCGGTCCCTCAGATCTCGTCAAGCTATAAACCAGATTATTTTTCTTATTGACGACAATGACGCCATTATTGACTCTAAGGAGGGAATCAAAGAGCATATTGTGCAGTTTTATCAGCGCCTTCTTGGAGGAACAGTTATCCCTTCTACTGTCTCCCACGAAGACATCGCTACTCTGCTCCCTTTCCGGTGCTCAGCCTCAGTGGCTAATCAGTTAGCTGCGCCTTACTCTGCTGAAGACATCAGAAATGCTTTCTTCTCTCTTCCCAAAGGGAAAGCACCCAGTCCTGATGGCTATCCAGCTGAATTCTTCACAGGCCACTGGAGAGCAATTGGAATGGATATGATCAATGCTGTCTCTGAATTCTTCCGGTCTGGATCTCTTCTCAAGCAGTGGAACGCAACTGTCCTGACTCTCATCCCCAAGAAAATGAACGCAACTTCAGTCTCTGACTTCCGACCCATATCCTGCTGCAATACCACTTACAAAGTTATCTCTAAGCTCCTTGCCGCTCGGTTAAAACAGGTTCTGCCGCAAATCATATCCAATACTCAATCTGCTTTCATACCAGGGCGCCTAATGGTTGAAAATGTCCTCATGGCTACGGAGTTGATAACTGGCTATAACTGGAAGAACATCTCTCAGAGATCTATGCTCAAGGTTGACCTGAAGAAGGCTTTTGACTCTTTGGAATGGGACTTCATCTTCAAGATTTTGCGAGCGCTGGCCTTCCCGGAGTCCTTTATAAGCCTTATTCACCAGTGTATAACAACAACAAGATTCTCAGTTGCCATTAATGGAGAAATGTGTGGCTACTTCAGTGGAACTAAAGGCCTCAGACAGGGAGACCCACTCTCTCCCTATCTTTTTGTCCTAGCTATGGAAGTCTTATCTCAGCTATTGAATGCAAATTACAGGAATGGACGTATCGGTCTTCATCCTATGGCATCCGATCCCCTCATCACTCACCTTGCTTTCGCTGATGATCTTATGATATTTTTTGATGGTAAAAAGGAATCTTTGCAGAACATTGCTGATATTCTAGACATCTTCTCAGCCTGGTCTGGTCTCTCAATGAACCGAAGCAAGACTGAACTCTTTATATCAGGCTTGAACCAGGTAGAAACTGTTGACATCTCGGGTCTTGGTTTCTCCCTTGGATCACTGCCTGTTCGGTATCTTGGCTTGCCTTTGATGCACCGTAAACTAAGAATATGCGACTACAGACCATTGATTGATCAACTAAAGCGCAGATTTTCCTCATGGTCTCTCCGAGCTCTCACATATGCGGGAAGAACGGTTTTACTTGCTTCAGTCATTTACAGCACCATCAACTTCTGGTTCTCTTCTTTCATCCTACCAAAGGGGTGTATCAAAACAATTGAATCACTATGCTCGAGGTTCCTTTGGAATGGAAATATCACCACAAGAGCAGCAGCTAAGGTATCATGGTCTCTGATTTGCCTCCCTAAAGATGAAGGAGGCCTTGGCTTTAGGAACCTCACCATTTGGAACAAGACGTTATGCCTAAAGCTCATTTGGCTCATCTTCTGCGATTCAGACTCTCTGTGGGTGATCTGGGCTAAGACAAACCGCATCAAAGATTCCTCGTTTTGGTATTTGGATGCAAACAAAGCTGGTTCGTGGACATGGAAAGCGCTTCTTAAATTGCGCCCTTTAGCTGAGAAATTAATCACTTGTAGACTGGGAAATGGTTGTCAAGCTAGCTTTTGGTTTGACAATTGGTCTCAGCTTGGTCCCCTGATCAAGTTCTTTGGTCCTTCGGGTCCTATTCAAACGGGAATTCAACTAACGTCTTTGGTTTCAGGTGCTTGCTCGGAAAACGGCTGGCTCCTACGACCAGCTAGATCTCAGGAAGCAGAGGAGCTTCAAATTATGCTTTGCTCATTCCCTCTCCCGTCTCTCTCATATTCCCCTGATGCCTATACATGGACGGTTAACGATAAGGAGCTGGACTCCTTCTCAGCGAAACTCACATGGGAATTCTTGAGACCGCGACGCCAAAAGCAGGATTGGGCAGAGAAAGTTTGGTTTAAAGGACATGTTCCGAGCCAGGCTTTCATGATGTGGATAGCACAATTAGACCGGCTTCCTACGCGATCTCGGTTGGCATCATGGGGTATGCAGATTGCTACTTGTTGCTGTGTTTGTAATCACTACCACGAAACACGAGATCACCTGTTCCTGAGATGTGCCTATGCTGAAGAACTATGGAAGGTAGCAATCAGGAGGCTGGGATACAGACCCGTTCTGTTCCACACATGGGAGGCTCTCCTTGCTTGGATTGATCTAAAGGCATGCCACTGTCCTCCTACTCTGCGCAAAACGGTAGTTCAAGCAATCATATACAATATCTGGCGTGAGAGGAATCAGAGGCTTCACAACCACATAGCATCGCCACCCCACGTAATATTCAAATCAATCGACAGGCACGTCCGAAATGTCATCTTGGCAAGGAAGCATCGAAGAAATTTCAAAAACCTTATGAGGATATGGCTGAAACATGAGTAAAATGTTACCACAGTCTTAGGATCAGTTAGGATCATTTTAAGCTCTCCCCTGTTTTTATTTTTTTTTGGCTTGGGAGTGCTTCCTGTTTTTTAAAACTTTTGTATCAGTACAAACTCTCTCATTTTCATTAATGATATTCACATACTTATCAAAAAAAAAAAAAAGACCCAAGAGGAGAGAAAGGCTAGAAAGGAGGAGAAGAAGAGAAAGGCAGTAGAGGAAGTGGTAAAGAAGACTAGAGACGTTATGTAAGTTTTGTTTGCAATGAATTTAAGTAGTTTTATGTTAATTATCTACGATTTTTACTTTGCTTGTTTGGTATTTTTTTTATAGTTTCCAATCACAAAATAACTTCTAGTTATTGATGGTCAAGAAGAGTATTATTTTAAGTTGTTCAGTCTAAGCAATTAGTGAAAATTTACAAAAATGTTTTGAATTATGGTGAGATCATGAAGACGTATCTTTTTAACGCTTATGTTGAAGCTAAGAGTAACCTTATCAATTAAGCTCTCAAATTAAGTTTCTTGAAATACAAAAAATTCTCATTCAAAGTAAAACTGCAGCATATTTGGTGTTTGGCCGGATCTCTATGAGAGATCCGTCTTCTCTCTTGGACGGTTGGAAGATCACCAATAGAGTTGAAAAGACATATTAGAGAGGACACTCCCATAACATAGTAAATTGCACGTCCAGCTAGAGTGACCTGATCATAGGGTTTTGTATCGACAAAACATTTAGTAAGACAAAACTCCTAATAATAAATATAGAGAGAAACCCTTATCAACGAGAACTCACTTGGGGAAGAGAAGTGGTCGAGGAGGGAAGGGAACGGTCAAGGGGTAGAGTTGGTGACATTTTCCAACAATGCAAAACTTATGAGACCAAGTCTTTAGGGTAAAACTTAGATCGCAGTTCTTCTGCCTTAAAATAGTCATATTGTTTGTTGTAGATAAGTTTATCAAGAGAATATTATATAATCTTTTTTTATCTACATCATTATCTTCGTTATAAAAAAAATTCAAGTTTAGCAAGTCGATAGCCAAATATCATTTATAATCAATGGTGCCGAACGCATTACATTTTAGGTTTACATTTTTAAAACACTGAAATTAAAAAAAAAAAAATCTTTTAGGTTTTAAAAGCATATCCAACCACCATATTCGATTTTCCATTCCAAAGTCTATTTTACAGTAAAATCTATTCTATTTTTAACTTCAAAATCAAATAAAATGGCTTACTCCAAAAATAAATATTCTAAATATTTTTTTACTAACACACAACATTTAATACTAAAAAAAATTATTTGCATTCTCCAAAAACGATTTTGCACTCTTCTACTTAATTTGGTTTGATTTTGTCTTCTATAAAATCAGCCGTTGATATTGTTTTTGATTAGTAATTATAACATTCACTTTCTTCTCATTAGTTATGTAAAATATATCCAGAGAATTATAATGTACATTCTTCTCACAGAAATGGTTGTGTTAGATCGCCTAAAGAGTAGCAACTAGAGAGACTAAGCGGTTATTATAAATAGTGGTCACTATTACTTATAACAAAATGAGATGTTTGTTGCATATTTTCATGATATGCAGACTTGAAAATGACTTCAAATTATAATGCAACATTCAAACGTCTTACATGATTTGCTGTTGCGTGACAGAAAATAATGTATTATCCACAGTTTCCTAACGTGGGGACTTGGCTCTAATTTGTGCCTAAAGTTGGAGGAACATATATAGACACAAGTATGAATAAAAGAGAAGTGAAAACCCTTGTTAAGTAGAAAGAATGGAGTTAGTTGATTATTATTCTGTTAAGTATATATTTTTGATATGTCAATTGGTGGGATTTACCCAATTGAACCAGAAGAAATTAAAGTTCCGTCACTTTTATGTTTTTTTTTTAATAACTGCAACTTTCCTGTTTTCTTATATTTCAATCAAGTTAATGATTTGCTAGCTCGAATATTTAACGGAATTATAATTAATGTGGCTTAACGAAATTTGCATTAGATAACCACTTATGTTCTGCTTGCTAATTTTTTTTTTTTTGTTTCTTTATTTGTATCTTACCATTTATCAAGTAAACATTTTCAGTTTTGGCGTAGTAGCTAGCTTATTTTTAACGAACTCATTCATTAAATCGATCGCAACAAAGCAGAAGCTAGCTTACAATACCAAGAAGATGATGTTATATAAAAACAGAAAGAAAAGAAATTACATTCATAAAGATAAACTACTACTCAAACTGAAATTAATTAAGATGAAACAAAAGGAAGATTAAAAACATAAGTAAAAAACTGATGAAGATACAACATGTCAATAACGATTAAAGAAACGGTGATTTCCTGGATAGTTGATAACAAGGATTATCATCTCACACATGAAAGTATGGGAGAAAATAAACCCAAAAGGCATGACATCATCATCTCACACATGAAAGTATGGGAGAAAATAAACCCAAAAGGCATGACATCATCATCAAGATCAAAGTCTATAACAACGCAAGCAAGAGAGATCCCCATAGTTATGATGAACACAACATAACCCACATAGAACTCATCTATTGGAAAAAGCAATTGCACTAAAGCCACTACACCAAAAAGGATGGATAAAGTGAGCTTAGAGACTCCTAAGGTTGGGTGATAGTAGATTGTGATGAAGATGATGAAGAAAAACACCAATGGTACAAATCTAGGACATTCTTCAATAAATATTTTATCAAATATATATAAACCAATAATGTTTTGCTTACAAAATGTTTTGAATCAAATAAAATCACAAATCAGAGGAGATTTAACTCACTTGGAATAACCTCCATATCTGAGTTTCGAATCAAGGAAACATAAATGAGAGTAATAACATATGTACATCAAATAAACTGAAAACAAAACAAAACAAAAAACTTATGAACAAAGTAGATCCCATGTCTACCATTAGTATGTCAAAGCTTTATTCACAAGCCCGAGCTGGAAGATTTTCTTAGGGCAAAGGCTCTTGTGAATCTCCAAGGCGAGACAAGTGCAAGTAAGCATCAGTCCCTGCAAATTTCAACAGCACACATAAATCAAAACTAACATTTTCTCATTAAGAGACTGTAATTAATATGATTTCAAAACATGAACTGGTAGGAGGATTTGACTCACCATATCCTTCCATGGATATAATCTGCAAATCTCCACCAAAATAACGAGCATACAAACGACTAATTGGCAGACCATAACCATAACCAGCCATAGTCACGGGAACATCAGCTGTTCCAAATTCTATTTCCTCTTCAAGCGGATTTGTTGCCGTGCTGTAAAGATAGGTGAATATTTTGGGGAGACCACTTCTCGGTATACCTCCACCTTCATCTGAGACCTATTAGATTCACCCACAACAATGCTCAACAGAAAAAAGGAAAACGCCTTGCACAAAGGAGAAAAAGCAGAGAAATACAATAACCTTTATTGTAACATCTTCAATTCCATCAGCAACTATAATGCGGACTGGTGGTGCAACTCTGTCTGAATCAACAAATCGCTCTTGGACAGCACGTAGAGAGTTCTTGACTAACTCATACACCATAAGATGCAAATGGGTTGGCACATACCTGTAAAAAGAAGTAGAAAAAGACGTTAGTTTCGAAGGTAAAGAATGAATCCAAGAAGAAACCAAGCAGTCAAAAACTCACGGAAAGGTGAAACTTGGATCCCCATATATGTTTATCTCCGGAGCAGAACCATACTCTCGGAAACAAATAGCCCTGGCATCTTCAGTCGCATTCCTTGCTACTTCCATAGGAGACATCTTGGTGTGTATGTAACCCACACAATGACGTGGCGGATTTGGATTATGCAACTCGACATGCTGCCCTGAAATTTTTTTTATTTATAAACGAAGGATGTTTCAGTTGAGTGGAATGAGAACAGAGAGAGATCCAGAAGAAAAAAAACAAGTATTTACCAATAAGGTTACGGATGCCTATACGAGACAAGTAGAAGCGATCAAGAAACTGATGAATCTCATCAAGATTCTCGTAGAAATGGACTTTTTTCTTGAGCTGGTTAACACCAAGAGCCATCATGGGAACCACGTTGTTGTGCCTTACTTTGACGGCCTTAATCATCTGAGTGAAGTCTTTCTCGTCACCCGTATCCTTGATCTCAGGAAACGCTCTCATGTCCCTGAATGATTCCAGATACCAATCCCTTACCTACCAAACAGCAGAGATGGTGACATAAGAACATCATCATTTCACAAAAGCTATATGCATTCTATAAATTCAAGGCCAGTCCTAAGATTTTAGGGGCTGTATGCGATTTAGTAAAAATTTAAACAATTTTCTTTTCTTTTCACAAATTTAGGAGTCTATAGAGTAATTTTCTTCAAAAATTTTAGAGATTATAAACTAATATTTCATTCAGCTTTGCCAATGACATGTTCTGCAAAGATTGCATACAAAACTGTTCTAAGGATTCACTTTCACTGTAGCACAATCATTAAAAGCCTTTTAAAACATGAAAAAAATAATATAATCACACCAAACCTTATCTTATATCTTATTTTTTCGAATAAATTCAACAATATCAAATTCCATACAACAATCTCAAGAACCAAACCGCAATTTAACGATCAAAACGCCACCAATTCCAGCAAAATTCTCCAAAGTCTATACGATTCGCAATACTCATAACAAGAATCAAACCGTAAACCGGAATAAACCAATGCAACGCAGTTTAACGATCAAACAATTTGAATCAAACCTAATCGATTCGAACCAGAATTAAACCGATCGAGAAATACTCAGAAGAACATCGAAACGTACCTTCAAGACGGCAGGTTTCTCGGAGAGACCGTAAGGGAGCGTCTCGAGCTCGATCGCTCTTCTCGCGACGCGAATCGGAAGCTCCTTATGTAGAAACTGCGCAGAGATCAAAAGATTCCTCTCAGTGGGGGTGGAACCAAACTCCATCATGTACCTGAGACTCACACCCGTCTGCTTCATGCATCCCCATTTGTGAAGATCCTCGATCAAACTCTTCGGAAACATCATCTCTTCTTCACCAACCAAAAAAAACAAACTCTAACACCGTCGTCGCATGCGTCGCTCTCAACCGTTATCATGGATTGGACGAAACCTCGTGGATGATGATTGGACATGCAGAGAACAGAGAGGATTGGATTTTGAAATTGGTAAATGGATTGATGGATGGTAATTAATAAACATTACCGAATAAAGGTTTGCCCGCTAATTCCATGGATTAGTATTATTTACTATTATGAGTAATTTGAGTTATCGTGTGGTTTTACTGCCTTTCCATGATTTATAGTATTTTATTACAGCTTTTACCTTTTTGGAGAATATAGTTTTTATTTTTACTTTTTGAACTGAGAGAATATAGTTTTTAAATGATTTTTCTTTTTATAACTTCTTCTTTCATTAATATATTGATCTAGTAAGATCATAATGTAACAAATAAGTTACAAAATTGGGACTTTTGCTTCCACCAGTTTTTAAATGATTATATATCTACTTTACTAATTATTAAGAAAAGGGGAATACATGCGCAATCTGCCAAAGGAAAAAGCTATTTTAAAAAAACTTTAGATCATTTTCCACGATTTTTTTTTAAACTGTAAATTTAAAATACATCTTTTAATTGTAAAATTAAATTATATTTTAACAAGAAAAACATTAAATTATATGTTAACTCACATTTGTTTTCTAGTTGTATGGGTTTAAATATAGCCTGATCAAATTAAATCAAAGTGATTGAGAAGTTCAATTTTGATGAATAAAAAAAAAAAAAAAACTTAAGAACCTTAAATTAGAACAATGAAGTTAAAAAGTTGTGCATCTAAAATAGCTTTAAGTAAAGACCCCCAAATCCACACATGCTAAAAGTCCACCGCATGTGAACAACGTGTCGTTTCGTTTATTCGTAGATGAGTGGTGTGTCGTCTTGTGTAAAAAAGAAGCACAGTCCACAAAGATTCTGGCCCGTTCTCCTCTTATAAGCCCAACATTTTATACGTTTGTTTTTCTAACTACACTTTACATGGGCTGAATCAAGGTAATTTCATCAACGTAAGTTTTACGAATACATTAAATTTCTTATATTGATCAGTGAAACTCTGATAAAGGGTTTACTTTGTGTTTTTAAGCCTGAAATATTTTAATTTTTTTTAGAACAACTTCAACCCAGCATCATCTCTTATAGGGATCATTTATTAAAAGAATTATGTAATATTATTAAGAAAATATTGAGATGGGTCAAAATATGGTTCGAATTTGTGATATGGGTCATCTAAAGGATCTTCACCAAATCTTCCATGAAAAATCAAATTTGTACAAGCTATATTCATTTATTTGTAAAAGTCATAGGGGTCAGCTGAACCCCCCTCCCACCACATGGCTCTGCCAGTGACTACACCTATTTAACATGTATGATAACAAGAATATAAATTTACCTATAAATTTAGAGCAATATTTTCGCTTTGTAACTTTATGGTGTAATAAATGATTTATATATTAACTAAAACTTTTATAGAAAAACATTAAATGTAACAAAGTTTTGCAGGTAATATAAACATCGAGACATTTGAAAAAAAAATGTTTATTTTGGAACAACAAAAGAGTTGGTGTTTGACTTTAACATCTATTTTACCAACTTCCTAGAATCACAACAGCTAATTTGTTTTCCTAAACCAGCGACATTGAATATCTCATTGACCTTTTAAAAAAAAAGGATCTCATTGACCTCATAACTCCATATTCGTTATTTTTCCATATGCATGAGTTCATCTTTGACATTTTTTTATTTTTTTTTTAATTGTTGACTTGTTTCGATTCACTATATTTTTCTATTGTTTCCCGCCCTCCTGGTACGAGGATTTTTCTTCTCCAAATTTCATATTAGTGTTGGAATCCAATCCATCATGGTAACTCCACGCATCAACGACCAATGTTCTACATAAATTTCGAGAATTAATTAATAAACACGAAACTACAATAGTTTGGGTTTTGTTATATTACTTCGTTGACGGTAGATGAACACACATGTCACACAACTCCATTTGATCTTCGCCACTTAGCTTTAAGTAAAATATTTAGAATCCAATTTTAAATATTGGCTTTGCTTCGACTATACATTTGAAATTAAAGTGAATTATCACTTAGTTTATATTTTATAGTTAAACTCTGCTTTGACTAATAACTTGTTGGCTCTATAGCTACTAGATGGAAGTATTAGACAGATATAAACGAGTAAGCCACCATGTAACTACGACCAAGAAAATCGTAGAAAATCTTATATTCAACTTTGTTCACAACTTTGTTTAGTCACCAGATAAGAGAAATTGATTTAGTTAGACAAAACCACTTACTAATGACAGCTAAATAATGTTTTAAAAGTATCATTGATTTATAATATTAATAACTTTGAGCAAAGCTTTCGTTGTTGACTTGTCAACAAAAAATAAAAGACTCCAAAACACACGAGTGGGTTGTGACTAACTCGAAGAGGTCTTTGACTAATTTGACCTGAGTACACGTCAAATTTTAGTATTTTATATCAAATTGATTCACGAGTAAAACCTAACAAACAATTTGGATATTCTTAGATCTCGGATCTTGGGTCTTTTAAGATCCGATAAGGATATTATTCATTAAATAATGCTCCTAATAGGTTCAATCCGATATGGATATCCCACGTGTGCGTTTATGTTTAATCCAATTAAGTTATACAATCTATAATCTTCACTATATAAATATACTCTTGTCAAACTTGATGGAAAAGGAAAGCACAATTCACTAATTGCTAAATACAACTTGAGGTTTATTATATAGTATTTTACAAGTAGAGAAACACAAATACAATATCTTGTAGATGGTTTCACACTTTCATCATCATTAATATATTTTTGATAGCCATTTTATATAAGATATCCTTTTAAATGGGGCAAAATATGTATACTGAAAAAAAGCGAGAGATTTAAAGCAATTTGAAGCGACAAAATGGTTTAACGACAAAAATGTATGTCTTTAAATAAACAGCATGTTTCATGTTTTCTTTGCGAAGCATGGAGATAAAAGATGAGAAAAAGTAATAATAATTAAGAAAGCACTTGGGTTCTCCACTTTGGATGAAACTTAATGGCTTATAATATAAGTTTGAAGCTTCTTAATATCCTAAATGCTACTTTATGTTCCCTGTTAGCTTAGTTTTTTTTCTTATTATATATAACTTCACATATTTGCTTTCACATTTAACATTCCGTATTCTTTTTAATCATAACTTTCAACAAGAATGTGGGTCAATAAATTCATATAATTAACTGTATGAAGTAAAATAAGAAGAATTAGTATTAGAAGATTCCAAAAAGAAAATTTAATAATACGGTAGATGTGTTACGTAATGCATATCAACTCTTGACTATATATAAGCCATCCTATGTCCTCAACAAATAAAAGGAGCATTAATTAATATATTGTTGCCTCCTCTCTTTTTGTTGAATGGATTGATGTTCAGGAAAATAATACAGAAAGTATGTCAAATGGATATTACAATAATGTAATTTTATATAGTTGAATGTGTATATCAGGAAATTATTTTGCAAGACAAACAATTTTAATATTTACTGCTAATGTTCATAAAATGTAACCTCGACTGATCATGCAGATTACTATAGCTACTATCCATGCAGTTTTGCCACCCTCATATATACGCGTTTGTACTAATAACATTTGTTAACAAATCAAGAGTCCTATATAACTTCTTTTTCCATGCACTACCATTATTAAAATTTAGGAATATTACAGTTTTTTTTTTGCTGATCAAATCATTGGTTTCATTTTTTTTTGTGCTTAACCCAATACTTTTTTTTTTCAACTCTTCCCGAAACTCTTAAAAGGTTGAAAACTAGTGCTAGTGATTATGATGATTCTTTATACGAGAGATTTAGCTAATTATCCGCGTATTGTCAAAAAAATAAACATGGTTATGTTTTATTTTAGTTTATATCATTTAGTTAATTTACCTTTGTAGTACAAGCATTTTATTTTAGTTTCTCCAAAAAAATTATCAAACAATAAATTGTTTCAAAACCAATAAACCTCTTAAACTGAGGATTAGCTTAAAAAATTTCAACGGGAGCACAATTTGACGATCAACCCATTTGTAAAAGAATGTTTGGACACTCTAGAAATTAGAAATTACGTGATTATAAATAATGGGAATTTAGAAACATGTTTGAATCTCTCGGTTCAACATGAAAAAAACTTCTTTCTATTGGAGATAAATTTCTAGATGAAGACTTGTCCCAATCCCATTTCAAGCATTAATTATTGTTTTTGAAAACAAAAGTGATACTCCATCCATTTTATAAATAATGTCACTAACATTTTTTCACACAGACTAAAAGAAAGATTGAAATACTGTTTTTATTAATTACGGTTATTTAATCAAATATTTGAGATAAATAAAATTATTTGTAAAATCAATATATTTTGGAATTGATATTAAGTTGTACGTAAATATAAACTGTATTGAAATTCTAAAATGATCATTTCTGTGTAATAAGAAAAATTGTCAAAATAACACACTTTGTAAAATATAAAGAGTAAAAGCTTGCACGTTTTAATAACTTATCCTCAATGCTTCACTATATTCTCACATCTCTCAAACTTCCTTTTAGTCTTATATCAACATTGTGAGATTAATCATCACTTGGTCATTCTGCTTTATATGTAACTTACCATTGTTTTATACTAACTTTCCATGCATGGATATTGTTTAAGTATGTATATTAATCTCTGTACTACTAAACTATTGTCACAAATAAAAATAAGAAGGGAATGTAATGTAGAGAAACCGGATTTGAAATTTATCGGAATGTGAATCCGCGTATAGTGGTGTGTTTCAAAGAGCAACAATACATAGACGTTGTTCAAAGTAGAAAAAAAAAACAGTTGTTCAAAGTAAGTAATATAGGACTAGTTGTCAAAATGAGTCGTTAATTAGTCCACTTGAAATCAATTGATAATGGAATTTTACTTCCCTACACCCTACACATTTTTCAACACTATTTTTATTCTAAATTAAGTGTCACTAATTAAAACTTCTTATTTTGCGGCTTTTAATCCAATTAAGTCATACTCTGATTTTTATGAGCGTGACTAGCGGAGTTTTTTCATCAGTTGAAATTTCCAAATCATTTGCGCATATATATGGCACACATATACTCCATCTGTATCATTTAAATGATGTTTAAGGATTTCCATTTTGTTTCATAATAAGTGATGTTCTCACCATTCAAGATAAAATTTAATGACATTTGAAATTTGTGACCAATCACAAAATACAACATCTTTTTTTTTATTGGTTGAACTCATATTATTTTATATTACCAAGATAATTTGCATTAAAGTTGATGTTTTCTTAATCTTTATGAAAAACTCTTAAACACCACTTAAAATGGTACAGAGGGAGTAGCTAAAAATAAGACTTAACTATTATCATATGAGATTTTCCCAACAAAAGATGAAAGAAAATGGGTTATTATTAGTATTACTAATCCCAAAAAACTCTTACACTAACTGTACACTGCTATAAATTTTGTGTTTTTGTTGTCTTTCTTATACTCATTTTCAAAGAGTTAGATCTATGAATCCAAGATTCCATATCCTAATGAGTAGTGAACAAACATGATATGCTAAGTCAGTGAGCAACCTATGTAATTTAGTTCTCTCATTTTTTACAGGAAACCATACAAATTGAAGGCATGTTCGTATACCATATTCACTGACCATATTACATCATTTGATGTACTCTGATATTTTAAATTGTTCTAAAACTAATGGTGCATACAGAGAGTGTCAATGTCTATAGTGTCGATTTAGATATATGACCAATGTCTTATCTTTTTCAAGAGTTATGAAGCAAAAAAGCTGTAGGAACCTTATTTTAAGCTAGAGGAATTCACGAGAAATGTTACTTAGTATATACGAACAAAAAGATTAGAATATGATGAACTGCTCGTCTTCAAATGCTATGGATAGCAAGCCAGCCGTCATGGAAAGATATAATTCATTCGACAAAAATGAGCCGAGAGATATGAACCTTTATACGAAAAAAGCGTTTCATACTAGTTCTTTAACAAACAATAATATTATTTCTAATTAACTCGATTTTTGTCAGAAAAATAAAATATGTTATACTTCTAGTTAGTCCTATCAATTTTGGAGTTTCAGTAATATCCGATTTTGTATTTATTGGCGTATTATGCTCAAAAATAAACTATAAGTTAATAGTGGAAGGGGCTGTCATTATTCATGGAGGACTTTGTATGTTTAAATGGCCATTGAATCTAGACTTTAAACTACTTTCGCCTGTCTCATTCAGACATAACTTTATAATTCTTCGATATGTTAGAAAATGAAAAAACACTTTTTGAATCTGAAGTTCTATCGAAATCTACAGCATATTATCGTTTATTTCAAATTTTCATCCTTCAACTACTAAAAACACTACATTTTAGAAAGAAAGTGTGACAATCAGTGGATGTAAAAACATTTCTTTCTACGGTGAGAGGTTAAGATCGATATGCTACAGCACTGTAAAATCTAGAATCTGTAGAATGGATTGTCACATAAAAAATAACAATTTTTTCACATAAAAAATAACAATTTTTTCACATGAAATTTTTTCATCAATTGTGAGAAAAACTAAAACAGTAAGAGGTTTCCTATCAAAACCAATCCATATGATTGGCAAAAAGAACAGCATAATACATTCAATATTCAGACGTAACACTTAGATTCTAACTTATCTACTAAACGTTTAGATTAGCCCAACACCGACTGGAGTCATCGGACATATATTTGTATTTTAGATTTAAAAGCAAAGACGATGGAAAAGCACTTAAAATAAATTTAATATCAATCTATACATGTCTGGAACAATATCGTCATCGCTGTCGTCATTTTCATATGCATTTTCAAGTGTAATCATTTTCATTTTAATATAATCTTATAAACCATTCTCATGCGTTGTTGATTACTTTAAATTAATAAGATAAGTTATGCATATTACAGGTAAAAATTATATGCAAAAGTGGTCCTGGAAACACACATGCCCTTCCATTAACCAACACACGTAAGCATACTCAAGATTTTGAACTTTGGACAGACGAAACATATGTTATAAAGTTTTTGTGAAACTTTGATGGCCTTTTGGTACGTATGTTCTCTTTCACTAAATCACCATATAATGTTTTTCGTTTTTCGGGGCTTTTTCATATGAATCATATTATAGCTAAACTTATTTAAACCAAAACGAATTGACAATATTTGACATATATGAGAAAAGTGATGGTGATGCGCAAGAACAAGTGATGAATCTTGTGAGCTTCATAGATGTATTTGTTTTGTGCAACCAATTATATTATAAAAGCTCATTAAACATTAAAGTTTACAAATAAAGCAGAAGATCTCGGAGACATGCATGTTCCACGGTAGAACATAGATAGAAAACATTACATTAAGTAGAAAGATTGAACTGATAAGGGGCGAGTCATAATCAGTAGTATGAAGAAACCCACGGAAAAGTTACTTAGTCTCTAAGGCCATTGTCCAGAAGAACAAATGCACCCACAAAAAAAAAGTTATAATGTTGGCCGGCAAAAATATTTGGTGAAGAGCTTCATAACCGTAGACAAAATAGATTTTAAAATCAACTTAGCGGAATGTGCCGGATTTAATAGGTGGATGAAACTAGATTGTAATACATTGATTTGGAAGATTTTGTTCTGATCGAACTTGTAATTCAAACTTGAATGTTCAGATTTCCGGAATGATTTTAATATAATTATATGATTAAAAGAAAAATAGATTGCAATATGTGAAAATCGACGGACGAAAAACGTTAAAAATATAATGTATAGAACCAACACACATTTAGTTTCCCCTAGTGTTAGTAGTATGGATTTTAGAATTTTAAATCTTGATGGTTTGTTCAAAAAAAAATTATTGATGGTTTGTTCAAAAAAAATTTATTGATGGTTTGTTCAAAAAAAATCCTGATGCTTAATAGATGAATACACATTTTTAATCATGATTTTTCACTATTTTTCTTTGTTTTGTTAAAAATATTTTTTTTTTCCAAATGGGCAGTTCCATCTGTTCACATTGTTTCGGTTTTATAGAAAAGGCATTTTTCTTACTAAAACTCATTTTATTGGAATTGTTTACGACATTCTTGACCATATAACATGTTAAATTTCGGCGAAAATTAATAAAAAGTGTAATATTATTATATAAGACAAATACCTGTATACATGGATGTATGTGAGCGTGTCCGTGTGTGGTTCTAGCTGGTTCCTTTGGAGTTGTGCCTACTAATGATGCCCACAAATATTCTTTGGCACATTGTTTATTAATTGTTTCACAATTTGGCCTAATCACATAACTTATGAAAACCAAGTACCACATTATTACCTTTTTTATTTTCATTAATCAGATTATGATATCGACCAACCAATTATCATTGGAGTTCAAGACTTACAAGTCTTGGAAGAAAAGATTTACTCCCTCCGTTTCAAATTAATCGTCGTTGTAGAGTAAAATTTTTATTTCAAAATAAGTATCGTTTTATAATTTCAATGCAAAATTTATTGATTTTTTATTCTAATCTATTTTTCTATTGGTTGAAATGTGGTTATGTGAATTGGTAGTTGTGTTTTTATTTTGGAAATATGTAAAATTAAATATTTTCTTAATATATGTGTCCAAGCCTAAAACGACAACTAAAATAAAACGGAGAGAGTATTTCGGATTTACGTGGCCACGTGTCTGATATGCTTAATCCATTGGTTACAGTAATCCTCTTTTAACAATATTATCTAGACTTTTAAAAAGGTACTTTATAGTTTCTTGTTTCGACTTACCCCAAATCGGAGACCGAGTAAAATTATGTTGAGCTTTGATGTACGTTTCCAAACCTATATAGAGTTCTATGCTAACCAAATGACGTTATAGTGTAAACTTTGGTATAGGGTCTTAATTTTAATATTTTAACTGGTACCAGTCTAACTATATCAAAGTTTCTAAAAATGATGGTTTTATTAAGTATAAACAATTTACATGTAAACACATACCCCAAAATTTCTATAGATATGATATTCAAATAGTAAATAATATTCTTTCCACTCTAAAAATGTTTGAAACTTTTTCTACATTTTTAATATATTAATTAATGATAAATTGTAAATTTTTAAAAATATAATTATATTTATTAAAAAATATTGGTTAAAAATTACATGAATAACTAATAACAAAAATAATACATTGTAACAAAAAATTTATATATATTCTTAATAAGTGTAGAAATTCTATAATGTATATAATATTTTCTTAATAAGTGTAGAAATTCTATAACGTATATATTTTAAAAACAAAGGGAGTATATAGTGTAAACTTCTTTATTGACATTCAGTATATAAAAATTAGTCTTGTGATTGTGAATGATTATGAAGAATATACTTTTTAGGCATTTAGATTAAAGTATGAATAACAATATTATGGATGTAGATCATCACAAATCAATCTATGAATCTTTATTCGTTCATATGTAATGTTTTGACAGTCTAAGTTTAAATATTCATAGTTTTCCCAACTTTTGAAACTTGCAAAACTGATTTTTAGCTGAAAACATTATTATTATATTTTTTTTAAGGATTTTCAATCAACTTGAAATGTTTCCATAACTTTAGATACTACAAATAAAATGTAAAGTATGGTATTGCAAAAGAAAAAAAACTGTTTATCAAGCACGAATGACTACTTTTAATATGTGGTTTCCTAAAACAAAGACATGTTTGGAGCGAAGACAAAATATTTCTTCATATACACTCACTATTAGTATATTATCTGTTTTATAATAGTGAGTGTGTATCAAGACATTTACACTTCACTCGCTTTATAGTGAAAACACGTGATATCCGTGACATTTAAAAATTTCTATATACTATTTCAAAAAAATGTTTAGATGTCTTTCTGTCAATATGAAAGTCATCAAATGCTGAATGTGCGATATATATACGAGACATAGTTAATTGTGTACTTTTGGGGTAATGGAAACTATTAAATTTAGTCATTACAAATAACATAATCTAATAACGTATTTACATTAGATCACCATGCGCGGTCAGTCCAGACTAGGTTAGTTTAACCAGTGCAATTTACTTGGATCAGAGTTTGAATAGATAGTTATCTTTGGAAGAGAAGTTTCTCAATTCTTTTTTTTTTGTCGACAGTCCATCTAAACTAGATAAAGTGGTAGTCAGATGAGCCGATTTTCCGAGGAGTACTTTTGTCTTGTCGGGTCTAATCTATATGAGAGAAAATATAATCTCTAGTCTTTGCTGTTTTTGCTAATGCATCCGCCTGATCATTTCTATTTCGGGGAATATGAAACAAACTCACATCCTTAAAATCTTCATGTAATCTCTGGAACACCTCAATTTCTGTCTCAAATATTAGTCAGTCCATCGAATTTAAAGTCATATCTATTAAATCCGAGCAGTCAGTCTCGAACCGTATCAAAGTTATCTTTATATCTTGCATACATGAGGATTTCTTAAAGCTTACTATAAAAGCTTAAAACCATGGTATCCCGAATCAAATTGTATTTCTTACAAGCAGTATTTGAGAACCGCTTGTTATGTCTTAAAGAGTTTAACATTGAGTCTGCTGAGCAAAATGAGTTGATATATTAACAAACAAGTAGTCAAGTTGATGCGTTATTAATTAGGTCGGCGTCGTTTGTAGTAGGTTTAAATTGTACATCTAAAATGTACAAAAAGGAGGTGTAGTGAATGATATATAATTAACTACAACAATTAGTCTAGTTGATTTGAGCTAGCGTGGCTGCGTGTGGTATTTTTAGAGAGTGGTCCTATATTTAATAATTCTCATTAACTTTTTTATTACCTTCGTAAACGTTTGTTCGAATAAGTAATGGTACAGTACAATATAAGGAACATCAACTCTACAAAGAGCTGTATATATTGCATGTATTATGATATTACTTCTATTTGAGTTTAGGACATTCTAGTAGTCGTTCAATTGAAATCGTGCATAAAGAAGACTTGAGGGCTTTCGAGTACTTAAGTGAGATTATACTCAAGATTGCTGTTATGTAATACTGAATAATTGAAGTTATACATATCAACTTGTCCTTTTGATATTTACAGAATTTGAAAACAAAAATCGATAAGACGTATGATACGTACATTTCAACTTCTGTCTTCTGATACGCATCATAAACAAATTAAGTTCATATACACAATATAAATTATATAGTTATTTATTTCTCAAAAAAGATTATATAGTTATTATACGTTAAGAATTATTGGTTATCTCTTACATTCACTGGACAAAAATCTGTGGTTTAAACCTCTTTAGTATTTATATATATATATATGTCTGTGTGTAATTATTGTCATTTAGGTATAGTTGTTTATTAAATAATTATAATTGATATTTATATAGCACTCTAACTTATTGATCATCAAGAAAATAGAGTATTATAATAATGAAAACTCTGCAACTTTGATGACCATCAAACAAATTTTGCAATGCCTTTTGGGTAAAATGAAATTGAACTCTTTTTATTGGTCAGAAAAGAACAGGAATAAATAAGAAGGAAGTGGAGAAATTAAAAAGGAAAAAGAAGCTGTAGCGCATATATATATTATTGGCAACTTGTTTGAAAATAATAAGAACTCCAAACCCATAAAAGGAAATGAATAAACACAATCAGTGAACGGAAACAGAGTTAATAGTTACACACAGACATGGAAAGTCAGCGGGTCAACTTTAAACTCAGTGCTTTAAATTTAATAAGTAGTAGTAATGTAATTAACTATTATTCCCTCCATAGTCCTTTAAGTAACTGATATTTTAACTGGACGGCATATTTCTCTACGTCTAGACTTCTAGTATCATTAACTAAAGACGACATCGTGTTTTCTATTTCACAAAATCAAGTTACAAAATTAACCAAAAATTTAGGTTTTATTTTTTATCAGTTTTATTCTAGACCTGGTGTTCATCTTTATCATCAACGTATCAATATTTATAAAACTTTAGTTTTATTATATCTGTATATTAAAAGATCAAATAGTAAATTTAATATATATTAATAAAATTACGAATTTTAGTTCTTATTTTTAAACTGTGAGATTATAATTCATTTGTAATATTCACTGATATACTGTATACATATCAGGAATTTGTCATATCTTCAAACAAAATCTAAGAAGTAACTTATACAACACGGAAAAATGAAATAAAATTTACAAACATCAATCTTATGTAACACATTCATTTCATGGTATAATTTTTGTGGGACTAATTTTGGTGATAACTTGCGCTTTAGTTCGACCGCAGCTAACACTTAGTATTCAACTGTTGGACATGTTACAATCTGAATTCAAATTTTGAAGTGTGCGTGTATGAATGAACTAACAGAAAACAAAATATCACCAGATGATGTTAACTCAAGTAGAAAGCACTCTTGCTACTGTGTTAGAGGTCTCTAGTTCAACTAATTAACCACTCGAACTAAATTAATATTATATGATATGATTTCAGGTGTGAGAGTATAAAAAACAGTTTGGCTTGTATAAAAAACAGCTTGCCATGAAAATGTGATTTTGAGTTATACCTATATGCAAATAAAACTACATGATTAAGTAAAATGGGTTAGAACAGTTTTTTTTTTTTGAAAAAGGCTTTCAATTAAAACATAAATGATTACAGGATAAGACAAAAGTCTTATAGTTTGGAAAAGTTGGCATAAAACAAGCTTATGAAAGAAGTGAATCTCAAACCTGTGAAACAACATAGGTAGAGACTAGAAAACCAATAATGAAAAGACAATAGCTAGTGATAAGAACCACGACCACGTCGGCCATGCTTTCCTTTCCCGCATACAGTTTTCCATTCCATGTCTTGGTATTTGATAGGAGGTTTTGTCTCCCTTCCACCTCTTGACAAGCTAAGCGAGCTAGATGGCTCTCTCTCAGCTTCATCCACAACACTTAGCACTGTGACGTGAGAAGGACTCTCAAATGCACTAGTTTGTGATGTTGCGGCTAAACTATTTCAAAACTACATGATTAAGTAAAATGGGTTAGAACAGTTTATATATATTTTTTTCAAAATGTGAATCCCTCGTTAATAAACTATTTCATAATCCCGTATTGATTTAATGGTTGAAAATTCGTAGGATCGAACTTGAAAGCTCACCTTTCGTAAGAGAATATATGTAAAGCCAAGTGGACTATTCATATTCGGTAGTTTTCCTTTTTATACATCATGAATATTTAAACTTCAGAAAAAAAATAATAGGTTAAGAAAAAAGAGTTTACATATAGAATAGAGGAGTACTTAAGATAATAAAAACTAAATCAATAAACATACAGTTCCTACATTACGGCTGTCTATTCTCTTCTTTGCACATGTTCAAAGTAATTTAAAATAAAAAGAAAATTTGAAAACTATCATCTTTTATCTTCTATAAAACCCACAACTTCTCTCCTTTTCTTGTGCATCCGAAACTCATCATTTCTCTATCTACACATAACTCCAAACTAATACTATCAAACTCTCTCTCTTCTCTCTATCTCTCCCTCTCCCTAAAACCACAAAGAAAAAAAAAGTAGAAGTCTCAATTTTTTTTTGCTGAGGATTCTCTTTTGTGGGTATTTTTTTGTGCATCAATGGATGAGAAAAGAAGAAACTTAAACAACAACAACATGGAAGACGAAATGGACCTGAAGAGAGGTCCATGGACAGCTGAAGAAGATTTTAAGCTCATGAATTACATTGCTACTCATGGAGAAGGTCGATGGAACTCTCTTTCTCGTTGTGCAGGTATATATGATAATTTCACGTATATAATATATGAGTTGTATATATGTATGCTCTACTTCTTTGTGCATCTTTTGGCTAAAAGAGACAAAGGACAAGTAGCATAACATAAGTGATTGTGTTTCAATCACTTTATGTTCAATCGTTTTCATGTTTCAATCACATGTGTGATTGTGTTTTTTTCTAAGATTGCCAACCTTTACTATATTTTTTAAAAAAAAATCGGAAATGGTTTCTTTCCCTTATATGCATAGATGAAAAGACCTTTCATAGGTATGAATTTAAAAGTGCATACCTCTCATGTTTCTCTCCTTATTTCTAAAAAATATTTTCATTCGAATGAATAAAGTGTTCATGGTTTGAGTGAGATCTTTTAGCAATGAATTCAATTATCAACCATCTCAATTTAGATTAAAATATACAAATTTGGTTATTAAAAAAGGGTGAAAAAGAAAGAGGAACTAATGCGAATTAATGATCATCATCTATATGGGAAGAGCACTAACTCAATGGAAGAAAGCTTGCTGAAGAAAATGACCCTTTAGAACAATTTGCATTTTGCATCATCATTTTTTTTGTTTTGTTGGGAAATTTTATATAACTTTACCGAATATGAAACGTTTATTTACATGAGTTTCTTCCGTATGAAATCATCATACTATACATGACCAATCGGTAAATTAATCATCATATTATACTTTTACCATTGAAACAGGACTCCAACGCACCGGTAAAAGCTGTAGGTTACGGTGGTTAAACTATCTCCGCCCTGATGTCCGCCGTGGAAACATTACCCTCGAAGAACAACTCTTGATCCTCGAACTTCATTCCCGTTGGGGAAATCGGTATGTTCTAAAATTTAACCTAATATTTTTCGTATAGTTTCATGAAGTATATTTTTTTTACAATTTCGGTATAGATAAGTGAAACGGAAACATAGAATAACGACATTAATTATTTTTAAACAGAGAAAATATTAACTTAATGTGGCCTTTTATATTCATGTTAGTGAATACAACAAAAATAAATAAATGATACTCTTTCTGTTTAGAAAAGTGTCGTTTTGATGTTTTATTTTTATTTAATAAAGAGTATCATTTTCAATTTTCAATGCAATTTATTGATGTTTTTAACTTAATATTTATTTTAAAATGCATTGGTTTTATAAATATTTTTATTTATCTAAAATATTATTGGTTGAATAGTTATTATTATTAAAAATATTAATGCATTCTAATTATTTTTAATATGTATAAAAATATTAAAATTACACTCTTTCAGAAAAAAGAAAGAGTATTGAGATATCTTAGTAAATAGTAACGTAATAATGAAAATAAAATAATAGTTTGCTTATCAATATATATGTCTTAAATAGTTAGTTTAATTTTTTTGTGTGTGTTTTTAATGAATAGATGGTCAAAAATCGCACAATACCTACCGGGAAGAACAGACAATGAGATCAAAAACTACTGGAGAACCCGAGTGCAAAAACATGCAAAGCAGCTTAAATGCGACGTGAACAGTCAACAATTCAAAGACACGATGAAGTATTTGTGGATGCCTCGGCTCGTCGAGAGGATCCAATCTGCCTCTGCCGCAGCCACCGTAGCCACAACCACCAACACCACTACCACTACAGAATCAGCCGCCACGTCATCTAGCAACACAACCTATAACAATCAATTCATGACGTATGATTACAACAGTAGCATGGGACAACAACTAGGTACTGTAGTGAACAATAATTATATCACGCCGGAAAACTCCAACGTGGCAGTGTCTCCGATGTCAGACTTGACGGAGTACTACAGCGCTCCAAACCCGAACCCGGAATATTGTTCGGGTCAAGTGGGGAATAGATGTTACCCGGATCAGGAGTTGGTGGTTCCACAAATATTACCGGATAATTATTTCGATTATTCTGGATTATTAGATGAAGATTTAGCGATTATGCAGGAGCCTAGTAACCTTAACTGGTTTGAAGATATTAATGGAGCTACTTCTTCTTCGGACAGTTTATGGAACATTGGAGAAAGTGATGAAGACTTCTGGTTCTTACAGGAGCAACAACAGTTCAATAATAATGGCAACTTTTGAATACAATTAAAAAAAGTTAGAACCGTTAAGTACTTATTAATTAAGCAGGAAGTATACGTGTGAAAGACATTTGTTCAAGGGGAATAATTAAAGATAAGGAATGTGCTTATGATATTATATTAGGATATATGATCAGCTTTTTTGTTCCAAGCTTGATCTATATGATTGTTTTTTTTTTTTTGTGGGGGGGGGGGGGAGATTGTTATGATATTTTGTAGATAATGGATAAGTATGGATGGCAATTATTTCATGAATTATTTTTAAGAAAACAATTCGTCGGTGTTGGAGTATATACTGTAAACATAAAAAAATTGAAATTGTTTTCACACTACAGATTGAGTGATTTCCTCAATGGAAGCATAATACAAATCATTATACATTTAATTACTAATATTTCGACGACGAAGCTCATAATTGGTTCCACCAAGTTTAATATTTAACCCAAGATATGACACAAACAAACAAAACAAACCAGGGACACATTTTTAAAAAGATATTTAATAATAACCTTAGTCTTATTAAATGGATAATCCAAGTATTGTTGCTTTTTAGAAACTAAGTCTATAGGGCATGTATATGGGAAATAAAAAGGAGCTAGTGTGTGTGAAAGCCTTTCTTTGGGTTCAAAAGAATACATTTTAAATTTGGTTGTTTTATTCCCAAAACCACATAGCGAAACATCATTGGCTCTTATCTAGGCTTTGAGGTTCATTCATTGAAAAGTTTATTGTTTGTTAAAATATATGTTTAGTGATGATAATCCACCACTAAATATGTCAAAAATCCTTAATTAATTATTGGCAATAGCATTTTTTTTTGTACGGACTTACACCATTATCAAGACAAAACCGTGTCCTTACTCTACAACACGTCAGCAACACCATGTCTTCTGTATCCCTCTCCTCCTCTGTGGTCATCCCTCAGTTATCTTAGAAACTCATAGGAAATTAAAGAGAGATAAAGTTGTCTCAAGGAATAATGTGTGATGATTATGTAGGATCCAACAACAACTACATACTAAAAATGGTAAAAATAAAATCTTTCTCCGTTTCAATTTTGTAAGAGCATGTTTATTGAGGATCTCTTAGTGAGATTTAAGAGACGGTTTTTTAGCTTTTAACTAAAAATGGTAAAAGACTTGTCCTAAGAGATCTTCAATAAACATGTTCTAAGTGATTTTTGTTTAGTGAGTAAGTATTAGTAAAATAAAAATCATCTCTCCGTATTTTCTTAAGCTTTAATTTCCATTTTTTTTGGAGTACACATATACTAATTGTGAGCCGCCAAACAACAAAAAAAAAATGTAATTGAAGTCGTTTTGTTTCTATATACCACCAACTTGATCCTTTAGCAATAAGAGCGCTTTCCTCATTTTTTCCCATTGAGTAGAATATCTTTTAAACTCGAATATAACACACATTACAGAAGATATATATGCTGCACACATCTTATAGAATTGGCACGTGACTGAAAAGAGTAAAGACACGTTCTTAAAGTAGTGATGGTGAGGGAAGAAGACTTAATTAACATGGTGGTGGCGGCTGCTGAGGGGAAGGAAAGATCGTTGGCAGTGTGGTGTGGCCAGCAAGAAAGCCATTTCAAGACCCACAGTGGTCCAAAATTCTGAGGATATCTTAAGAAATTTCCATTTAATGTGACAGAAAAGAATAATACTCAGATGCATTATGCATATGAAATCTCGTACTTCTGATGCATAACAAAATTATGATTTTCAGAAACAATAGAGTGGAAGATTGCACACATCAACTTCCATTATGGGGGGATGAAGATGACTTGATTTAATTTTCGTCGAAGGTCTCTATAGACCAAATGGCTTGCATAACGTGCTAGGTTCCTCGTAGAAGAATATTTTAGAATTCAAGTTCCCTATTCCTCCTCTCTGTGGACTATAATGTATAAGTCGTTTCAGAGTTAATAAAATTATTATTAGTTTGGTTCATAAGACAAACTTTTCTAACCAGCTTTCCTATGTGGCTAAGCATTCATACGCCACATCTAAATTTCCATATTTTAAAAGAAAAATAAAATCTCTAACTAAAACGTTTAGTTTTCTTCGAGGATCCATAAATATAGTAGGTAAAATACAAGTAACAAATACTTCATATGTTTCATATTAAAAATCGTTTTAAATCTGTACGCACAAATTTAAAAAATGTTTAATTTTACATATTTTTATATAAAAACATCATTACCTATACATTTAATCATATTTCAACCAATAAAAATTAAAATATAAAATAAAATAATAAATTTTGTATTTCAATTAAAATGCTAAAACGAAATTTTGTAACAAATTTTTTACTTTAAAACGACACTATATCACCGATTGAAATCACTATTACAATCATGATTTGTTTGGTTTCCCTAGCTTATACATAACTATCCCGTTACTTTTCATCTCAATTATAATTCTTTGTGGAGATTTTTTTTTCTTTTCTGGTCGCTGTTGCGAACTTTATGGTAAATATATTTTAGATACTTGACACTAAAACGCCACATTATTTATGTACATCTCAAAAATAACAAGAACAAAATGAAAAAAAAAATCACTAATATATAGTCTCATTCGTTCATTAAAACAACTTTTTACTATTCAAACTTGTGTTGCGGTCCATTGATAAGAGACATGACAAAAGAAACAGATTCAGATACATGGGATGGTTCTGTCTTACTCGTGCTCCACTTGGTACTTGATGATTTGGCAAAGTTGATAATATTCCATTGTTGGGGAAGACGATCACGATGGACCGACTCTATAGTCTTTTGAATGGTCAAGGTCAACGCCTTCAGAGAATTACACGTCGGCGTCAACGTATGGGTCCCACCTTTCTTACATACATTAACAAAACCATATCTAGTCTGATACTAACGAAATACAATGTATTTGAAGAATTCACTTTAGTTTTGGGGTATTTTTTCTACGCCTTTAGACTTAGAGAAGATGATTATATGAGAGAATAAACTTTAAAATATACCAGTGATACAATTTTTTTTTGAAGAAAAGGCTTTCAACCAATTATACAATTTAATATCATATATATGGGCTTATTATATATATCATTCAAGTTTACAACTTACAATGTTCAATTTGGTGTGGAGTATCTCTTTTCGTTTCTATTTACAAACTTTAAAAACAGAGATAATTTTGTAACTTTTTTAAAAAATATGAATAAATTTAACTTTCATTCGAAAAAATTAATGTCTACAGTTTTCATGTATATATATATATATATATATATATATATATATATATATATATATATATATGTTCTAATATACAGTGTGGAGACAGTTTAAAGTTAATTTGGCCTAGTATTCTTTAAACCATGTTTTATGATACTGTATTAGAACAGCTTAACATTTAATTGTTTTAATGTCGTTCGTTCATTCTTTTTCTTTTTATGGGCATAAACCATTTTGAGCCACACAAGTCTCTAAGCACTAGCCAAAAACCATATTAACACGTGATAATTAAAAATCAATTGAGTTATCATTTTATTAGAGAATCTATAACAATGGATAGAGACGCAAACCAGTGTTAAGCACGTTAAAGACTACCCAAATCATGTTATTGATAATTGATTGATACGACACATGAATGATCTTTTATTGATATTTCATAATTATTACCAGTCTAGGAAAACATTTGGTTTATGAGTTCCGTGGTACCTTTGGATATAAAAAGATGATTATGTTTTGTCTGTCTCATCGTAAGTTGATTGATACCTGCCTCGAATTTTGCCATACCTTAGCAACCACTTGTTTGTTTGTCTGTATTTTGTGGTTATCTTTTATCAAAAAGATTAATTAGAACTTAAATATTTCATTTACAATCAACTAATTTTTTTTTCATAATTTATTCACTATATTATTTATCATATATATAAGAACTGTAGGGTTTGTGAGCTTTGAATGTGATGGTTAACGTAATTTTAGAGATAACCTTCCATGTTATTTATTAGGGCTTATTTGGTTGTATACGACTACTGATTTATGTTAATGCAAACGATTACTTGATCTGCGTACTTAATTTAAAAAAATAAAAACAGATTCAATACGTTTTACATGATGCACACGATCAACTGTGTGTGCTTAGCTTTCTATGTTTCCAGATTGCATACTTGTGTTGCGAGTCTTGCAACTCGTGAGTTATCAAAACTATTAAATTGTAAAAGAGACCTTCGCTCTTCCTAACCATAAGATCACTATTTCTGTATAATATAATCATTTCTTAAGTAACAATATGGGATTGAGGAAAACACCGAATTAGCTAATATTAAGAAATCAAACTGATTCACGTTTATATAGTGACATGTTCCTATCTCATTCTAGGTTATTCAAAAACAAACGTTTAGTACTCAGCCCACATGCTTCAACTCTCGTGGTTAGGCATCTAAACTAAGATAATTAAATAGTTCTCATAATTTTAAGCCACACTGACCGGAGAATTATAAGCTCTCTCGCATTTCGTAAAACTTGATAATTCAAATGCATTAATATAGCACGTTCCAAGGTGAGTAATGTTATGTTTATAAATGCAAGTAATCAAATTCCACAGTAGAGATAAAAACTAATTTTCATGTTGTGCTCTTAAGCCTGGTATAACTCTGAGCCAAAAACTCAAAATATTTAATAAAATCATGAAGCATGAACTCAAAATAGCCATTTAATAAATCATATCAAGATTTATTTATTTTTTCACAAGAAAAATAACTACTAAAGAAATTAACAAGACAACAATTAACTTTAATGACCCTCGCATTGGACCCATAAACACATGAAACACTATTATGTTTTCTAATAGTTCGAAGCCCATCTTTGGATTGCAATGGTTTAGTTTGTTATGGGTTGAAAGTAGTCTAATTATTTATAGGCTAAAAATGGGCTTATATAAACAAATTTATTTTTTCCTAAATGGGCTTCTTACTACAAATAAAGATTAATATGGGCCCTAGTTATGCAGTCCAGTGGGTTACGTTGCCATCAACCATATAGCGCGTGGGAGAAGAAAAGTGTTCGTGTGAGAGTCGTGACAAAGCAAGGATCTTTGCTTGTACGCTAAACGAAAGCAAACCGGAATTGACCGCGGCGACACGGACACGCTCGCACACAAGTTGATAAATATCAATAACATTTTTTTTTCTCCGCACATCTAGAAACTCTGACTAATAGACAGTCGCCACGTAGAAACTCAGCCAATAGTATTCCACTGTTCAAGGGTAACTCCGTAAAATAGCATCGTGTCATGTGGACAAAAAGTTGTCTTTATGTATTTCTCCATATTTTATTTAATGCTAAATTTCTTCGTCACCACCACCGATCCATCTGATCCATACAGATAATTACAATGTCACTATTACCCCTTTTCAGAACAATTAATAAGACGCGTATACGAGGGTCTTTTAGTAAATTACAGTTTATCTGAAAAAAAACATAAAGTGCACTTGCGTCGACACAAGTCTCTCAGATTCCATTACCACACCAAAACATTCAGAACAATAAAAACATCTTCATTCATTTCTAAAAAAAAAGCCCATTCTTCTGATCATTTTCGTGTTCTTAGATCATTAAAGCTTACTCTAAGCTGTGTATTGCTGGTGATTTAAGTTGTATAGTTATCTAATTTTCATTTAGATTCTTGGAGAATGATGAACAGCAGGAGCTGTATCTGTGTCTCAGCGATGAAACCCTGTTGTAGATTCCTCATTAGTTTTAAAAGTTCGTCTCTTTTCGGAGTTTCTCCCACGAGCTCAAGTAGATTGATCAATTCGTCGAAACTACAGTGTAGGAAGATTGATTCCAGAAGTATTAGATCTGGTGTTCATTGCTGCCGTAGGATTGGTTTGGATCGGAATGCTTTTTGTAACTCCGATTCCATTAGCTGGGGAGGATCTAGATGTAGTAGTAGTAGTATAGGAGGAGGAAGAGGGAGGGGTGTTTTAGTAATTCCCCATGTAGCTTCCGACTTTAGGAACCAGTCAACTTCTTCTTCCTCTTCATTGGGCTCTCATGTAAATAAAGATAAGAGCTTCGAGAGTCTCATCTTCGCGAAGCCACTTGTTTTCAAGGAGTTACCGGAAAAGGAAAGTGGTGGTGAAGATGCTAAATTTGGAAATGTGAGTGTGGAAAGAGAAACTGAGAGTGAGAAGGTTGAGAGAGAGGCGTGGAAGCTGCTTCGTGGTTCTGTGGTGGATTACTGCGGGTTCCCTGTGGGGACTGTGGCGGCTAATGATCCAGGGGAGAAGCAGACGTTGAACTATGATCAGGTGTTTATTCGTGACTTTGTTCCTTCGGCTTATGCGTTCTTGCTTGATGGAGAAGGGGAGATTGTAAGAAACTTTCTCCTTCATACGTTGCAGTTGCAGGTAACATTCTCTTGAACCTTTTTTTTGTTTGAAATGGTGTTCTTGAGATGATGTCTTTGATTGATTTAAAAAGCTTTTGGTCGATGTTGTTGTTAAGCTGGTTTGGTTGTAAACTGTTTCAGTTGGTTGGTCTTTTATACCCGCATTAACTAGTTTGCTATGCAAGTTACCCATTTTAGGTTTTTCTTGGTTGCACGCTCATTATTTGCCATTGGAATTTAATTTTTCATTTTAGGGAAGTTGTTTTTGTGAAAAACGGGAAATATATCTAGTTTGTGTACTGAGTTTTGTTGCCTAACGGAGAAAGGCAAGACTTGGAGAAATCTCTCCCCTGTATGTTGCAGTTCCAGGTATGTTTTTTTATTTTGTTCAAACTCAAAAGAGTTTGTTTACTTTTGTCGTAAATTATTTGTTAAAATGAGTTATATACTGTGATATTCTTGTCTGCCAAGTTAGTTTCTGGCTCTTAGAAAAGTGTTTTTGTTTGTTCAGATAGCCTAAAAAATTAGATTTAGACTCATTCTTGATAAAATTAACAACATTCGCTTTGGTGAAACTCGTGTAGCATTACAAATATTTGAGCTGTGACACTGTGGTCTAAAGATTCCCTTGCCTGCCATATATAGTTTCTGGTTCTTAGAAAAGTTATTTCCTTTGTGAGTTATATGATTTACTAATAATATATGCTGAAGTTTCTTAATCGAGCTGTGTGTTGATTGGTTTTGTAGAGCTGGGAGAAAACAGTGGACTGTCACAGCCCTGGCCCAGGGCTAATGCCAGCGAGTTTCAAAGTGAAATCTGTGCCACGTGAAGGCAACGATGGCTCATTTGAGGAGTTTTTAGATGCTGACTTTGGTGAATCGGCTATTGGACGTGTTAGCCCTGTTGACTCTGGTAACTCCTTAATGCTCAACTTTTAATAATTTTTTTTTCAGCTCCCTTTGGTTGTTTCAGTTACATTTCCACTTATCTTAGAGAAACAGTCACATTCTGTTTTGTGTCACTTTAGCATTGCAATAGTAATTTTTCTTACTGAGGTTATAATTTTTGCTAAAGGCTTGTGGTGGATCATATTGCTGAGAGCTTATGGAAAGCTCACCGGTGATTACACTTTACAAGAGAGAATCGATGTTCAGACAGGGATCAAGTTGATCCTCAAGCTATGTCTAGCTGACGGTTTCGACATGTTCCCTACTCTTCTTGTGACTGATGGATCATGTATGATTGATAGAAGAATGGGCATTCATGGTCATCCACTTGAAATCCAAGTAACGTTTATAAAAAAAAACTTATTACAACATAGCTAATGCTTAGTTTTTTCCTTTGCAACTGATAACTAACGGTCATGATTTTAATTTTCCTCCAGGCATTATTCTACTCAGCTCTCCGCTGTGCTCGTGAGATGCTCAACGTGAATGATGAAACCAAAAACTTAGTTGCTGCCGTCAACAGTCGCCTAAGTGCTTTATCATTCCACATCAGAGAGTACTATTGGGTCGATATCAAGAAGATAAACGAGATTTATCGTTACAACACTGAGGAGTATTCAGCAGATGCAACCAACAAGTTTAACATATATCCAGAACAGATCCCTTCTTGGCTTGTGGACTGGATTCCTAACAAAGGAGGTTACTTCATAGGTAATCTCCAGCCTGCTCACATGGATTTCAGATTCTTCACACTTGGAAACCTCTGGGCTGTTGTTTCTTCTCTTGGTAACCAAGAACAGAATGAAGGAGTCATGGCGTTGATAGAAGAGAAATGGGATGATCTCGTTGCAAACATGCCTCTCAAGATCTGTTTTCCTGCTCTAGAGCAAGATGAATGGCGAATCATCACTGGCTCTGATCCAAAGAACACGTGAGAGTCCCTTCAATTTTTTTTTGCTTTGTCTGCAAATCTTTGATTCATACTTGTCATTGCAGGCCTTGGTCATATCATAACGGTGGATCATGGCCAACTCTTCTCTGGCAGGTAAAATAAACAATAGGAGTTTTTATTTCAGATTCAAGAAACCTTTTTAACGCTTTGGTTTTGTTAGTTCACATTGGCTTGTATCAAGATGGGGAAGCTAGACCTGGCTAAGAAAGCAGTTGCTGTAGCAGAGAAGAGGCTCAAGGAAGACCAGTGGCCTGAGTATTATGACACGAGAAGCGGGAGATTCGTGGGGAAACAATCAAGGCTTTACCAGACTTGGACTATCGCAGGTTTCTTGGCTTCTAAGAAACTTATAGAACAGCCTGAGAAAGCCTCGCTCTTGTTCTGGCAAGAGGACTATCAGCTGCTCGAGACTTGTGTATGTGGTCTCAACAAAAGCAGTGGAAGGAAGAAGAACAAGTGTTCGCGTTTCACACCCCCAAGATCTTAGATCCCTGAAACATAAGAGCATCCACAATGGTGGATTCCATTGTGGAATCCTTAAAAACAAAAAAAAAATAATTTTTTTTTTTTTATCAGATTAAAAAAAAAATATATTCAACCAATCGCATGTCGCCACGTGTCGTAAACAGTGTAAGGACCGATTCTTATTCAGAGATTTTAAGGATTAAATTCTTAAGTTTTAATGGGGTCCACTGATTATATAATTATTTTTTCGCTAAGGACTCCTCTTAAGGACTCCCCATTGCGGGTGCTTTAACTCGACTCTTTTGTCTTAAAAGAACCTTCTTTCAAGGCTCATGACTCATTAACCAGTTTCTTACTTTCTTTACCTATGATTCACATTCAGAAGCGTAATACGTGTACCTTTTCATGCATCTTTATGTAACTTATTATAAACAGTGCCGTCTCATATTTATTTTTAAGTCCTGATAAAAAAATACTAACAATATATTTAACAAATTAATAATATAGTTTTAAAAGTTAAAATTCCATCTATATATGTCTAACGTTTCTTCTAAAAATATAAACTTAAAATTACAAATATATCTAAAACTTTATAATTTATATATATATTTACATTCGAATCATAGTTCAACTGTTTCACTTGCAGATGCTAAAATACTATGATTATAAATTCATCTCACAAACTTAATCAGTGTAATGGGCTAGTAACATGACTAATTAGATAATTAGACACAATTAGACTATGTCGGCCAATAAAAATGGAACTATAGTAGATGTTGTTTGCTTCTTCGGATATTAAAGGATCATATTATGTGAAACTGCTAAAAGAGGGAGGTCAGAGACAAAGATAATATACAAGCCAAAAGGACCTTGAAGTGGCTAAAATTTGTTTGGACCAGTCACAAAAATACACATAGCACTAAGACAAAAGCCATCAAGCTCAGACAACAATCACAAGTTTTATTACAACCCATTTTTTTTATAACCACCACATATTCATATTTCCCATTTTAAAAGTATTCACATCAACTTTCAGCTAATTTTAGTTAACATTGATGTATTATATTGTACTTACAATTACTTAGTACTAGTAGCTCAAAAGAGTAAAGAACCTTCTAAGCTTAAAAAGGATGAGCTAATAGAATATGAAGGACACGACGTCGTATTCGTACATGACATAGAGGCGTGCACGGACTTTGGAGCTAAGCCACCCACACGAACGCGATAAGGTTACGAACGAAGGATAACCACCAACCACTTAGTGGGCCCTTAATGGGCTTTTCTTACATAAAACCCGTTGTATGTAAGAAACTAGAAAGTGCCGGTCATCGTCATCATCATCGGCGACAATGAACATACTCACATTTCTCGTTAAAGTCGCCGGACTTCTAGGCACTATCACCGTCGGCGCCAACGCATTCTCTTACTCTCGTTTCCGTCGCCGGAACCTCCGGAACTTTCGCTCTCCCATCGACGAATCCAAAGAAGTTCTCGCCGATTTCACTTCCCACGGTATTTACTGTTGATTGTGTACTTCCTCTTTAGAATCTGGGTGATGAAGTCTCTTGTTTGTTTCAGAACACAATGAGGGAAAGTTCTTCTTTGGGTTAGCTACTGCACCTGCTCATGCGGAGGACGAGCTTGACGATGCTTGGATCCGGTTTGCAAAGGAAACACCGTGTTCAGCAGAAGATGAAGAGGATAAGAAAGGAAAGAGGAAGAAGGTTAAACTTGCTGTGGGAGCTATAACTAAAGGGTTGGCCAAGAACATTGATGGAAAGGAAGATAACACTGTTGCCGACAGTACATCCACTAAGAATGTAGCTGCGTGGCACAACACACCTCACGCGTGAGCTTCATCATATGCTTTTGTCTAGATAGTGTCGATCACTTAGTTGTGTCTTAAGCAGCACAGTCTAAGCGCCCGCCTAGGCAACAATTTTTATAGACGATTTTTTCTTAAAAGTTCAGAAAATCAGTTTAGACGTCTAGCTAATCAATAATTTCATATAAAATGTCTAGTTGCTGCCTAGAAATTTATCAACATTGGTTTTAAGAGCTCAAGCTGAGATTTCTATTTTTCTATTTGTTTCAGGGAGGACAGACTTAAGTTTTGGTCGGATCCTGACCAAGAAGTGAAGCTAGCTAAAGATACTGGTGTTACTGTCTTCAGGATGGGAATTGATTGGTCTAGGATCATGCCAAAAGAGCCTACCAAAGGGATTAAGGAAGCAGTGAGTCAAGAAAGAATATATAAACCTTTTGTCTGAATCAGTGTTCTAAAAACCGGTCTAGACTGAGAGTAATCGTAAATCGAACCTAAACAAAAACGATTTTTCCAGAACTATTTTTTGAAAAATCGGTTTAGGTGCCCGTCTAATCAATAATCTCATAAAAAGTGCCTAATCAATAATCTTGAACATTGGTCTGAATGTGTTTCTAGTAGAGAAAGCTTCCTTACTTAATGGTGATACATTAAACAGAGTGCTTTGTTTTTTGTTTTGTTTTGTAGGTTGACTATGAGGCCTTAGAACACTATAAATGGATACTAAATAGAGTTCGTTCAAATGGGATGAAGGTGATGCTAACGCTCTTTCATCATTCACTGCCACCATGGGCTGCTGATTACGGTGGATGGAAAATGGAGAAAACAGTCGACTACTTTATGGACTTCACCAGGTGAAACTCTCTTCAAATGAGCTTTATGGAGATTTATGTAGGTTCTTGACAATCTTTCTTTAACATGCCAGGCTTGTTGTGGATTCCATGTTTGATTTGGTAGATTCTTGGGTTACATTTAATGAACCCCATGTCTTCGCCATGCTTACTTACATGTGCGGATCTTGGCCTGGTAACAACCCTGATTTTCTGGAGATGGCTACATCTACTCTACCAATGGGTGTATTCCATAGAGTCATGCATTGGATGGCTGTTGCTCACTCAAAGGCCTATGACTACATCCACGGGAAAACGTTAGTTTTTCTCCTTTTTTTTCTTATCTTATAATAATATCATATGGATTTGTCACACTTACTAGCTTTGAACTCTTATTTTGGCAGCTCCTTGGAAAAGCCTTTGGTAGGAGTTGCGCACCACGTCTCTTTTATGCGACCATATGGACTCTTTGATGTTGGGTCCGTTACTTTTAGTAACTCACTCACTATGTATTCATATATTGATAGCATTTGTGAGAAACTGGATTTCATAGGCATCAACTACTACGGACAGGTAAGAGTAAAAAATATACTTTCAGGTCTTAGATTTGGATCAGTAACATTGCTTTCTCTCCTGGTAACCAGGAAGCAGTGTGTGGTGTTGGACTAAAGCTTGTAGAGACCGATGAATACAGTGAATCTGGAAGAGGTGTATACCCTGATGGTCTCTACCGCGTGTTGTTGATGTTCCACCAGAGATACAAGCACTTGAAAGTTCCTTTCATTGTCACAGAGAATGGTGTTTCTGATGAAACAGATGTGATTCGTAGGCCTTACATGATCGAGCATCTCCTTGCTCTCTATGCGGCAATGCTAAAGGTTTTTGTCTTTGGAACTCTCTGAAATGTACAAAGGCTTTGGCATTGTCTCACTGTGTTTGTGGCTTTCACGACAGGGTGTTCCGGTGCTCGGTTACGTATTCTGGACTATTTCAGACAACTGGGAATGGGCTGATGGATATGGTCCAAAATTTGGACTTGTTGCAGTTGACCGTGACAATAATCTTGCCCGAACCGTTCGCCCATCTTACCATCTCTTTACCAAGGTCTATCATTATAATAACCCTTGTGGTTAACCACTACACTTGAGATCATCAGATCGTTTTCCTCCTCAAATGGCTTTTTGTTTTTGTTTTTGCCACTCTCCAGATAGTGAAAAGCGGAAAAATCACACGTGAAGATCGGTCTCTTGCATGGGACGAACTCCAAAAAGCTGCAAAAGCAGGAAAGTTACGACCATTCTACCGTGCTGTTGATAATAATGGTCTAATGTACGCAGGTAAGTCACAACTTCCACGTTTAAGTTGTGTTTTATACTTTTCCGAACTTCATTTTATGATCTTACTTTGTTTAAAAGATGGTCTGGACAAGCCTCAATGGAGACAGTTTGTTGACCGTGACTGGCGGTTTGGTCACTACCAAGTTGATGGTCTTCAAGACCCGCTGAGTCGCGTGGCTAGAACCCTTCTCATATGGCCGGTCATCATGAAAAAGAAGGTAAGAAAAGTTAAGGTCAAGCACGCCGATGAGTCAGGGCTTGCTTTACAGCCCGCGTGATGCATCACCCTTGGACTAGAGGAAGAGAGTAGAAACCGAGGAGAGACAATCTTTTCCTTTGTATGATTTGCCAAAACCTTTTGGCGCAAATTAAAGACGCTTCACCGTTTTGTTTGTTATTTTAAAATAAAGGCAAAACGGGACGATGTTGTAGCGTAAGGTCTGTAGATGTGCTGCTGTTTTCGCCTATTTCAGTTGTGTAGGTCATTTAATTTTTACTAATTTTCTTCGACCTAATTTCATTTCTAATTCGAAAGTACAATTCCAATTAATCTTCAAAAAGTAGAATAGTCATATTCATCATTCTAATTTTTATTTTAAAATATTAAAAAATAGAGTAAAATCCAATTTATTTTTTATATTTAAATCCAAAATTAAAATTTTAGATAATACAATTTTATAGATCATAAGATACAAAATTTATTAAAAATACTATAAAGTTTTTTTTTTTATTGTAGTTATCTCTTACAAGAAATTATTTACATTAATGATGTTGTACATGCATAATCGTTTATCAATCCAAATATTTTTGGGAGAATTTCATTAGAATTATCATAATACATATAATTAGAAATTATATGGTAATGTAATTTGATGATTTATACAATACAAAAAATAATATCTAAACGAGAAAACAGCCATTAAAATCATTAATATTTAAATCAATTTTTACAATGATGTCATTTAGCGAGCTAACAAACATTTATTTTTTAATCGATTTTAACAGTTAATTATTTGAGTTTCTTAAATGGCCGAATCAATAAAAAATATGAGAGTTAAAACGATCAATATTTGAAAGTTGAGGTTTTTTTTGGTTGAGTTGAAGTTTTATTTGGCTTTTATTTGAAAGTTCAAAGTTTTAATGACGGTTTTCTCTGTCTTAAACACAATGTTTAAAAGAATTTAACTAGCTGGAAACGGCAAGTACTGGGGTATATATGAGAGAGAACGACACGAATTTCAGTGCATAGCTTTAGGATGAGGTCGGTAAGGCCCATTGTAAATTTAAGATGAGGTAAAACCCAAGCCCATTACATGCACAAAACGCCAAGACTTGAAATCCACGCTACTATCAGATTTCAGTTTCTATTTAAAACCAAAACGTTAACGGCAGACTTAACGAAGGGTTTATTTTGTTACGTCTTGAAAGCTTGTGGTGGTTTTCAGACCTAAAAGTAAAATCGTGCCTCAAAACGTGATTTCACGAAAACAAAGGGGCTTCCTATCTTATTTTTGTTTTAACGACTAAAAAAATCGTTAAACCCTACACCTTCGTTTCTTCTTCTACGCCGCGACTGTCTCTCTCTCTCACAGACTCTGAAGAACAAGCCTAACAGCGAGCATGAGCTCTTTGTTAGCGTCGCAGCTACAAGCCATCAAGGCGGTTGTTCAAGCCGATACAGAGCCGTCGAAGAGACCTTACACACGCCCTTCGATTCTCTTCACTCCCAAAGAAGCAGCAGATTTCGATATCGAATCAATCTACGAACTCGGAATCAAAGGTTTTTGCTCTCTGTTTCTCTTATAGTGAACAAGCTCAACTGCTGATTGAATCGTCTTCTTTGTTAATTCTCCAGGTCTCGAAGTGCTTGGAAACAAAGATGAGAAGTTTAAGAACTTCATAAGCGATTTGTTTAGTCACAAAAGCAGAGAAATCGATAGGGAGTTGCTTGGTAAGGAAGAAAATGCTCGGATTGATGCATCTATCAGCTCGTACCTACGGCTACTCTCTGGCTATCTTCAGTTTCGTGCTTCCTTGGAGACTCTTGAGTATCTCATACGAAGATACAAGTATGTGTTCTTTTGACTTGGCTGTGTATCTTTTATCTTTGTAATTTTTAATAATAATTACTGGATTCTACAGGGTTCATATATACAATGTGGAAGATGTGGTGTTATGTGCTTTGCCGTATCACGATACTCATGCCTTTGTCCGTATTGTTCAGCTGATTTCCACTGGGTGAGAGCAATGATTCTTTCTTTCTTTCATTCGTTTTTTGAAGTGTACGCCTCTTTATTGTAAACCTTTACGTTACAGCAACACCAAGTGGAAGTTTCTGGATGGGGTGAAAAATTCAGGTGCTCCACCTCCTCGATCGGTCATTGTTCAGCAGTGTATACGTGATACGCAGGTCTTGGAGGCCTTGTGTGACTATGTAAGTTAGCTGTTTTTTTTTAATAATAATTTTCTGTAGTGTTTGTGTGATATGCATATATTAAAATGAACATGGTTGTTGTAGGGATCTCGGAGTAAGAAGTACCAGCCTTCAAAACCCGTGGTCAGCTTCACCACAGCTGTTGTCGTCGAAGTTCTAGGTTCTGTTGCAAAGGTTGATGGAGATATTGTAAAGCAGATTTTACCATTTGTCGACTCTGGTCTTCAATCTGCTGTGAAAGGATGTTTAGATCAGCAGGTTTGTGGAATCTGTCAAATATTGTGGTTTATTTAACTTTTTGTTTCACTCTGTGTGATTTCTTATGACATGTTCGTTTTCCCCCTTTTTCTAGGCTGGTGCGTTAATGGTTGTTGGTATGTTGGCTAACAGAGCCTCGCTAAATGATAATCTTATCAAACGCTTTATGAGGTCAATTATCGATGTTGCTCGTGAGCATGCTAAAGAAGCCTCTGATCCTCATTGGCTTCGGTTGTCATTTATGGCATTGATTAATTTGGTTCAGGTACATGAACTTTCTGTTTTCAGTTCTCATGAGCCTCTTAGTTTTGATATCATGATATTATGAACTTCTAGTTATGAGATGAAACATATTTTCTATTGTTTATCGATTAGTCTGCTCACAACTGGCCAGTGTTCGTTTTTGTGAACTAATTGTTTTGCTTGATCAAATACAGTTGCAGTCTGTGGACTTGATCCCAAAGAAAGCTTTGGACCTTTTAAAGGAAATAAGGTAGTCACATATTGACCGTATTCCCTCTTTGGCTATTTTAACAGTAAGTATTTTTATTATTATTTTTACAACGGGGGCTTCAATTTTGTGTAGGGATATTTCTGGTGTTCTTCTAGGCTTGTCCAAAGAGTTCAACATCAAGAGGTTCCTGGCAGTGTTACTAGATTCTCTTCTCCTTTACTGGTGTGTATTTGACACTGTTTTACCATTTTTCCAGTGTACATATATTGTTAGTATTCATGTTTTAACTTACTGACTTCTTTTTGCAGTTCATCTGATGATCAATGCCTCGAAACTTTGGTTTCGATAATTGATAGTGTTCCAGTAGAAAACTTGGTTGATCATATGATCTCCAAGGTTTTCTCTACGTGTATGACACAATATCAGAAGAACAAAAGTGATTTTACATCTTCTACATCTGGTTAGTGAATTGTCAACTACCGTGTCTTTGAGTTTACTCTCGTTCACAATTGTCTTTTTATAACGACCTTGGTTGCAATTTAATTGTAGGGAGCTGGGCGAAGAAAATTTTGGCTGTTGTTAGCAAGAAGTATTCTGTCGAACTTCGTGCAGCAGTACAAAAATTTATGGAGGTCTGTGATCCAACTATCAGCGACTTATTTTCCGCCTTTTGTTGGTTATGTCCCTTATGAATCTTTAAATTATTTCTTCAGGATACTAAAGATCTGTCAAAGAAAGAAGATTTGAAGCTGGAGATGTTGTCTCGTATGCTGGATGGGAACTCAGACATGTCCCTGCCGTTCGTGGATTCAAAATTGTGGTTCCGGCTCCACCATCCCAAGGTACTATAAACTCTGATCTTAGTTTTGTAAAATTTCTTTCTATTTCCTTTGTGTGCAAGACTGAGGGCTTGATATGAATCATAGGCTGCTATACGTTGTGCTGCGCTTTCTAGTCTAAACGGTGATCTCAAGCGTGATATATCTAAAGCAGAGGTATCTGTGTGGGGTATTCATTTCAAATATATAACTTCTTACTACCTCTTCTTGGCATCTGACTAGTCTTCAAATTCTTTGCCACTGTCTACAGAACCTTGTCACAATTCAGGATGCTATATTGCGCCAGCTTTGGGATGATGATCTGGCTGTTGTTCAGGCCGCCCTGTCTCTTGATCAGTTGCCGAATATAGTAACCTCTTCTAGTCTTCTGGATGCTTTGCTTCATGTGGTGAAACGTTGTGTTGGGATTCTCCAGTCAGGTGATTGAAAATGCTCTCTTCTTTTCTTAGCTTGGCTCAGTGTTCTCGTCTAGAGCTTTATTTGCATATCTGTAAAGTGTTGATCTTCAATATGTCATCTGAGAAATCGTTTCTGCTAGCTGTAATACGTTGATCAAATTCTAGTGTGCACTGTCTTTCTGATATCAATTTGCTTTCTTGTCCCCTGCTGATCCACCGTTTCATTTATAGGAACTAGTAATGCTCAGGTCATGTTCTTATTAGGGCCACGTTTCTTTATGTTGTGCATATTTTTAAACTTCTGAATGGGTTTTGGGAATGCCTGAAAGAAAAATCTGTGTAGTGTTCTCATTCCATTTCTTTTAATATAGTCTAGTAAAAAATATATAATTGCTTTAAGAATGCAAATTTCTAAGATGTGCAGTTAATTTATCTGGAGTCAACCGTTTTGTTGTAGGTGTATCACAAAATGTTCAACCGGCAGCAGATGTCGTTGCTCTATCCCTTAAAATTGCTGTCTCAGGTTTCTGTAATCAAGCAGAGACTACTGAGAAAGTCGCCTCTGCAATGTTCCCATTTCTTTTAATTCTGCCAAAGGTTCTTTCTCGTTCACTTTTTTAATACAGTTATGGAAAAAGACTATTTTAACTTAGACTAATTATCGTAATCATTTCTGTAAATAGACTTGGAGTTTAAACCTACAAGTGCTGACATTGGGGAAGGATGTTAACTGGCCATTTTTCAAAAATCTTGGTGCTGATGATGGAATGGTAAATATGAGTTCACAATTTGCATATTCTTCATACACCCAAATCGCAAATCATTTTTTGTTGTGAATATTATTGTCATGTCATCTACGAACTTCTTTTTTTGGCAGAAGAAGCTCCCAGCTATCATGTCTGGAAACATATCCTCGATAAGCATGGATACTATCAATAGTTTGGGGGATGCACTTTCCTTGGAACCTGATGAGCGCAGGATCGAGCTAATTGAGAGTTCTTGCAACTTTAAGCTCTCTCAAGTTTTGGTTACATGCAGCAATATCAAATTGACAGAACAGGAACGCAACAAGTTGCAGGTTCGTCACTACTTTCCTGTTTTCATGAAAGAAAAAGTTCTAGTACTGGGCATATTACTCTTGTCTAGTGTTTGCTACGTGAGGGAATTTATCTTTGATACTGTTCTTTGTTTTCTAAGATTTTATGAATGCTCTTAATAACATGTGAATTTCTTATGTCATATCAGAAGGGGCTGTTGATCCGCGAAAGTGTGTCTGCATTGAACATGGATGTCGTTAACAAGCTGGTGGAAACATTTATGATGCACCCTGATGACGTTATTCAGTGGTTTACTGTCAGTTGCCAAGAGGCACCGTTGTCAAAGACGCTGTTTTTTCTGGTGTTGATGCAGTCACTGGACAAGATGAGTTCTTCTTCTGGTAAAGTTCTGTTTCTTGTTTATGCGTTAACTATATATGCTAATGATTATGTTGACGGTTGTGTTTTCCTTTGATTTAGATCCTAGTCAATTGTTGGATCTTTTCGAGCTTTGCTTTCCTGTTTTGAAGACCAAGTGGGAAGAACTTGAGGTTGCAGTTAATCTTTCTTTGAAAGAGGTATAGTGTTCTACTGGCTGATGTAGATTGATGCTCCCATATTTTACGATTGTTCTTACTTAACTTGTTAGTTTTTGATGTGTTTGTGTATTACTTGCAGCTGTCGAAAAGCAACTGCCAAGAACTCTTATATCAACTTTTTGACACCTCTGATTTTACTGCACTGAATTCAAAGCTTCTGATCTGCTTGTTTTGGAAGTTGGTCGAGTCATTCATAAAACTTGAACCCGCTCATGTCTCTTCGGTGGGTGATTTTCAACTTGATTTGTTAATTATTTGGTTATATTGAATATCTTGGCATCTTGCTGCCCAACCAATATAATGCTTACAACTATATGTGTGCAACTTCTCCTTGGTTCAGGTGTTTAGCGAAAGGTTGTGTAGCGGACTCGAAGACTTGTTTTTCTTTTTTGCAACAACCCGATCACAGCATGTTTTCAAGGAACACCTCCACTACCGTGTGAGAGAAGCCAAAGTCTGTCCTGTTTTGTTTCTCACTCGACTCCTATCACGAGAAGGTTTGCATGGAAATCTATATTCCCTGTAGTTATAAACCACTTAAGCATCTTTTTTTTTTTCAGATGAAATCGTTTTGAACTATTTTCTAGCTTTCTCAGAGTTCTAGTTTATATCTTTTGATATTTCTCTGCCATTCTTGTTGTCATGGGTATTATGGAATCTAATTGATGATAATTCTTTGTTTTATACCGTCTCATGTTTTCTTATGCTGTTATCCTGTTCTTGCAGATGTTCCTTCTATGGTTCAAATTGAAAGTCTCAAATGCTTTTTGTATCTTTGCTCTAATGGAAACAGTGAATGGTCGATTCAGATATTCTCTAGTTTTCCAATACTTTTGGTTGCCGTGTCGAGTGATAATCAGGTGACAGCTGAAGTTTTGTGTTTCTTTGTTGTATCACACTTTGCATTATCGTCCTTTGCTTAAACCCGTTTTGGTGCTTTCACTCTGTAGGACGTTAAAGTAGCTGCTATGAATTGCTTTGAGGCGCTCTTCAACCTACGGTGTCGTGTGGACTCTAGCAAGAAAAATGGTAAAACTTAGTTTGGCATCAGTTGATTATGTTTTATCCTAACATTTGTTTAAATTTTTCTTCTGAAATTTAAAACCAGGGAGTGCTGCAATCTATAGTAGTTCTTTTGATGAACTTTTGGGAATGATTGTTCAACAAAGGAGGCTTATATTGTCGGACAATAAGTTTCTTCCATCCTACTTGACATCGTTGCTCAGTTCAACCCCTAATGACTTACTAGTGCCAGTTGACCTGCAAAAAAGGTACTTAGCTGAGTTGAACAGCTGTCTAATGACACATGGGTATATTAATTCGTTTACTCCATTTTCAAACTCCCTTGGTGCATATTTTTGACTTCAGGTTTGATCAACCCACAAAAGAAAGCATTCTTTCGTTCATCTTATTGTGTGCGCAAGAACTTCCTGCTTATGGGAAGGTGTGTTTTCTGTTTTCTGTTTCACTTCCTTCAGAAGTTCAAGTATCCTTATGATTCCCTTCTGGTTTGTGACACTTAAGTCTTACCTTTTTCCTCCTACAGCTAAGAGTTATATCACTGCTAAAAGGTCTGGGCATCTCACTTCTGCGTGATGAAAATGTGAAGTTATTGTCTCAACTTCTAGATAAACGTAGTCAATACTACATTAAACTGGACAAAACTTCCCCTCCAATGTCAGACACTGAGGTTGATTTATTGTGCCTTCTTCTGGAGGTAAATTCACTTTATCTCCATTCCCGTCCTAGGAAAACTTACATGTTAACTTGTACGACAGTTATTAACTTTGCTCTTGCTTTTGATTCTCTCTCCCTGTGGCAGTGCTCCATGATGCGTTCAGCATCGTTCAAAGGGCAGTCTCTTGACGATGATATACTGAACGCATTGAAAGTAAGAATAGTTCATTGTTCCATATTTTCCTTGCTTACTTGGACACTTTTTCGTTCCAGTCACAGATGTTTGCTTTCGCAGATGGATTGTGTGGCATCAGAACATCCTGCTGTTATCTCCCCGTGTCTTACTATTTTGGAAAAGTTAAGCAATCAGTATTATACTGAACTGAAGACCAATGTTCAGGTCAGTCTAAATGGCTTAGTGAAATATAAGTGCAGAATCCTACTATTGTACTCTTCATATATATATATTTAATCAATACCTTTTCGAACTCTCTTGATTGTTCTTTGTGGATCAGATTCGTTTCTTCCACAAGCTAGTGTCAATGTTCCGAAGTACAAATGGCAGAATACAAAATGCTGCTAAAGAAGCTGTCTTACGCCTGAAGGTATGCTCACTTCCAATTTTTTCTCCTATTCTTCCTTGCCGTCCTTTTTTCACTGTTTTCTTATACAGTATGTAAAACTATCTTTATCCAGTTTTACAAAACTCAATGGAAAAAATAATTATATGCCAAACAGTTTCTATTGGTTGTATTTTCTTTATTTACATGGTATCTTCAATGCTATTGCAGATTTCTTGTTCAACGGTGATCCATACCCTCGATCATATCACTCAGCAGGATAATCTTGTTATTGATTCTTTGAGCAAGAAGAAGAAACAGAAGAAATCAATGTCATGTCTAGAAGAAGACGTAAATGGTGGGGAACTTCTAAGAGGAGAAAAGGCTCTCTGTTTCATTGCCTCGTTACTTGACATACTGCTTCTAAAGAAAGATCAAGCTCACAGGTCTCTTGAATTTATATATTCTTAATGAGTGCTTGTCCATTGTAAATTTTGGCAATCTGAGACATTTTTGTTGCCCGGCTAATTTTTTTATAACTTATTCTTGCTTAGGGAGTCACTTGTAGGGCCTTTGTTTAAGCTTCTAGGAAGGTCTATGTCTAATGAATGGGTGAAAATTGCTTCGTCAGCTGAGGATGTTCGTGAAATAATTCATCCATCTATTTCTTCCATCCAACAGACAGTGCTCTTACTCCTGAAAGATATATTTGATTCTCCGAATATGAATCCTTTGAAGGTATGCTTTAGATTTTTCTTAAAATGGGTTGATTAACGATATCTTTACTTGTTTTCTTTTCTTAATTTACTTCTGATAGCAGACTGACATAACAAATGAAATCAATGTCAAAATGCTGGTTGAGTTTGCTCATTCCTCAAATGATGGAGTCACACGGAACTATATCTTCTCCCTCTTCACTTCAATAGTTAAAATTGTCCCAGATAGAGTTTTGGACCATATCATTAGCATACTTACACTGGTTGGTGAATCAACAGTGACACAGGTTTGTTAGTCCTTAACCTTCTTAGTCTTGTATCAATTGATTTTTCTTTGTATTAGCTAAAATTTTCCCTACAGCTGATTCTTTACTTTTTATTTGTAGATTGATAGCCACTCGAAGTCGATCTTTGAGGAGTTTATGTCATCGGTTATTCCATTTTGGCTGTCTAAGACCAAGAGTGAGGAGCAGTTACTGGAGGTAACCTTTTCGTGTGATGTTTCTTTCTTTCTTTCCTTCATGAAGTACATCAAATGTTGAACCAATTGTGGATTAATATATCTTTACTAATTTGATTTTTCAGATTTTTATTAAAGTGTTGCCTGATATTGTTGAGCATAGAAGGCGTTCCATTGTAGCTTACCTGCTGGGGTAATGTGTAGATACATAAAAATGAATTTTGAGGTTGAGTTTTTTTCTCTGAAAATACTGAATGACAATTCTTTGTTTTTGCAGAGTTATTGGTGAACAAAATGGCTTGCCTTCTTTACTTGTCCTCTTGTTCCGATCCCTAATTTCAAGGAAAGACTCAGCTTGGCTTGGGAATGTCCAGAACTCGGATAGTCTTATATCCGATATTAAGAGGGAATGGGAGTATGCTTTTGCCGTGGAAATATGCGAACAATATACCTCTTCAACATGGCTCTCATCCCTTGTCATGCTTCTTCAGACTATCAGCAAAGACAGTTCTAGTAAAGAATGTTTCTTTCAGATGCGGCTTGTCTTAGAATTTATATTCCAGAAATTGCAAGACCCAGAATTTGCATTTGCAGTGTCACTTGAACCAAGAAGTAATGTTTCAGTTGGCATTCAGGTAAACCCTCTTCCAACTTTATTTTAATTCAAATTGTTGTTACGACACTTTTTATATAAAGTTGATAGTTTTTATCACATTGTTTCTCAGTCTGTGTGTTTTCTTAAATGTCCATGTTTTAGTAAATGCGTTTTGTTAAATTTTCAGCAAGAACTTCAGGAGCTTATGAAAGGTTGTATACTTCTCCTACAAGCTGTTGATTCCACAATGGAGAAAGATGTGACTTCTGCTGTTAGAAAGGAAATCAGAATGCGTATACATGATGTCTTGATGACTGTTACAGGAGTTATGGATCTGTCTATATACTTCAGAGTTGTTACTAGCTTGCTTCAGCAGCAGTCAGATCATAATGGGAGGAGAAAGGTATAATTTCTTTTGGTACTAGAGCAATAACATAGCAGTTTTTCCTCATATTTTCCAGCGGGTGTTCTATCTTCTGTTTTGCCTTGAAGTAGCATTGCCATGCGAATTCTCTTGGGAAAGTACAGATCCTTTGAGACTTGATTACCTTAGTTTTAATCGGGGTTTTAGAGGCCTTGGCTTAATGGCGTTCTTTGATATGCTATTGAATGCAGGTACTTGGGCTTATAAGTGCGAGAGCAAAGGACTCCACTACTTCTAAACCGAAACACAAGAAGAGGCTCCTCCCCAATCATAAAAGAGGAAATCCGTGGTTGAACCTGGATGATGCGGCTGTTGAAGCTTTCGGGAAGATGTGTGAGGAAATCGTCAGTGTAATTGTTGAGACAGATGATGATTCAGGTGTTCCAGCTAAACGAGCTGCCATTTCTACACTGGAAGTTTTGGCTAGCAGGCTTCCCTCTGGTCATCCGATCTTCAGCAAGTGTCTTGCATCTGTCGCAGAAGGCATCAGCTCGAAGAATCTGGGAGTTTCTTCAAGCTGTCTTCGTACAACTGGCGCATTGATCAATGTCCTTGGACCAAAGGCGCTCGTTGAACTTCCACGCATAATGAAAAATCTGGTACAACAATCGCGGGAAGTCTCATCTGCTGCATCAATTGGAAACGCAACAGCCGAGGAACAGTTGCTTATGATGTCTGTTCTAGTCACTTTGGAAGCAGTGATTGAAAAACTTGGAGGTTTCCTAAATCCTCACCTTGGGGATATCATTAGACTCATGGTGCTGCATCGTGAATATGTTTCTGACTTCGACAAGAACCTTAAATCCAAAGCCAATGCCATTAGGCGACTCCTTACTGAAAAAATACCAGTGAGTTCTTCAACTAGTTAAATGAATCTGATTTTTTTTTTGCTTGTTTAGTGATCTTAACAGTAATAACCTTTCTTCCAGGTTCGCCTCACTCTGCAACCTCTTCTACGAATATACGACGAGGCTGTTAGTTCTGGAGATGCAAGTCTGGTGATTGCTTTCGATATGCTAGAAAATCTTGTTGCAAAAATGGATAGAGCATCTATTGTTTGCAACCATGCAAAGATTTTCGACCAATGCTTAGCTGCCCTAGATATTCGACGCCAAAATCCAGCAACAATTCAGAACGTTGATGATGCGGAGAGAAGTGTAATCAATGCAACGGTTACACTCACAAAGAAGCTGACTGAATCCGAGTTCAAGCCCCTCTTTATCAGAAGTATTGATTGGGCAGAGTCAGATATTGTAGATGGATCTGGGAATGAAAGCAAGAGCGTCGACAGATCTATCTCTTTCTACGGTCTGGTGAATAGACTTTGTGAGGCTCACATGTAAGTAAACAAACAATCACGTCCAAGAAGCTCTGATACCCTTTACATAAGTTTCTGGAATATCTTGGAAAACTAACTTCAATTTTTCTTCTTGTGAAATGCAGGTCGATCTTTGTACCGTATTTCAAGTTTATGCTTGACGGTATTGTATCGCATCTCACCAGTGCCGGAGCATCAGTTTCAACAAGGAAGAAAAAGAAAGCCAAGATTCAGGAAACGAATGACAGTATTCCACCAAAAAGCTGGCATCTTAGGGCGTTGGTGCTTTCTTCTTTGAAGAACTGTTTTCTGCATGATACTGGAAGCTTGAAGTTTCTCGACGCAAATAACTTCCAGGTCACTTATCTTTAACCTTCGGATGTTTGATATCCCTTTTTCTTGGAGTATTAAATTTTTTATTCTTCTTCACAGGTGCTACTGAAGCCTATAGTATCACAGCTTGCTGTTGAGCCGCCATCTGGTTTAAAGGAGCTGCCACATGTACCATCTGTAGAAGAGGTTGATGAGTTGTTAGTTTCATGCATTGGTCAAATGGCAGTAGCCTCTGGCTCTGATCTCCTATGGAAACCGCTGAACCATGAGGTAAACAACATTGTCTTCTCTGAGCTTTTACTTTAGAAGATGTTATGTGCATAATGATTCACAACACTGAATTTTCTCTTATTCGTTAGGTGCTAATGCAAACAAGGAGTGAGAAGTTGCGTGCGAGGATGTTGAGTTTGAGGAGTGTGAAACAGATGATGGATAATCTGAAAGAAGAGTATCTTGTGCTGCTCGCTGAAACCATTCCATTCTTAGGTGAACTACTGGAAGATGTTGATCTGTCTGTCAAATCTTTGTCTCAAGATATCATCACACAGTTGGAAGAGATGAGCGGTGAAGATCTGGCCCAACACCTCTGAGAAAACTCTGATCGCTACAAAACCTTAGATTCCCCAGTTTTGATGTCTTTTAAATTTCCTTTGTCATGACTTGATAAATATATGTTTCTCTGGTCATTTATATATTTACAGAAATTTCAGCATTTTCTTCTTTAACAATTTGCAGGAAATAACTTTTAATCTTTTACTATGAAAGCTATTATTAAACTTGTTAATTTGTAACCTACACCATACATGTGAAGGGACAAAAAAGCTGATACATTTGGGTCGATCATGGTTGAATCTGGAAACACTGTCTATATGTATAGGAAAATACATGTGAAAAGACAACTGTGACAAATACACGTGCCTTACTGAACTACAGTGACTATAAGTAAGCTCATCACATACTGAAATAAATAAATGGGTAGTAAAACCAATGGTTTCATTCATCAATCTTCGTTTTCAGCACCTCCATCGTTTTCCTCCTCCGTTGTGTTGTCTTCTTTAAATAATTCCTCACTCCCCATGAGTTGTTCATACAGCTACAAAAATGAAGACGTGTTACACAACATTAGCAAACATCATATATAGCTTGTTGAGATTTGAGTACGGTGTCTAGTCAGGAGCCTTTACTAACCTCCATGCCTGATTCCACAATCTCATTGGAGTTCAAATTTCCATCTGGACTAGACGCGGAACTGATACTACCTCCAAATTCACCCTGATCCAAATCAAACTTTGAGTTAGTGATATGACATAACCATAGCCGAACTTGTTAAGTCAATGATCACATTCCACACCTTGACCATCTCTTGCACGTACAGTGCTCTCCAGAGCACAGCAGGTTTTGCTTCAGCAGTGTCGCTCTCGACTAGTGATTCGCTTTGAAGACTCTCAGCAACCTGAGGTCTAATGAGAGTACTCATGGCAGATAACAGTGCAGTTTTCCCTTGGTCATCGTTGTCGCACACAGTTGAAAGATACAAAACATGCCTGCAGCAGCAAATGCATGATGACTCATAGAAGCAAATGTGAAGAATCATCTTTGACTAAACCACAACTTACATGTCAGCTGGACAAACCGCTAAACCACTACCAAGCTGAAGAACCCGAATCGCAGCTAACTGTTCAGGAAACAAAGCTAAGAGAAAAAAAAAAAAAAATCCAATAAGAAACTGACCATATCATAAACAACTAACTAGTAGATCTTCAATATGTATCCTTACATTTAGGTGGATATACAACAAGAGCATTTGAAATATCAGCTTTCACAGAACCTCTAATGATACATATTCCTCTAGCTATTCTCCTCCCCTTACTGCTTATCGCCTTTGGGACAAGAACACGTACAGTTTCTTTCTGCTCATCTGTCAATGATGACAGTGAATCCAATCCAACAGTAATACATGGATCCAGAATCAACTTTTGGCTGAATATCTCTTGACCCGAAGCTAGTCTAACCCCTTTGTAACCCCCACTTTCCTGCAAAAAAATAATAATCAAAGTCACAATCAGCTGTTATAAGCAAACCAACTAAACATATCTTAGATAACAACAACAACAATCAACTCACTTGCCTTGTCTAAAAGCAGAGCAGTAATAGGCATCCGGAGAACCTATGCATACCAATGAAAAACCAGATCAGCAACAAACAGTATACCAACACAGAAAATTGTTCAAAACGTACATAGATGCATCCTTTGACGGCAGCTCGACGGCAAAAGGCTTGTGGAAGCTCTCCTTGTCCATATATTGGGTATATCAACGCCCCAAGTGCGTTTGAAAATCTGAAGTAAAAGAAAAAAGCATTTAAAAAAGCTTAGTGACACCGAGTAAATGAATGTCAAAAGAGCCAAACAAAGATAGAACTATGAATGAATGACCTGCCAATAGATGTAATATACAAAGCCAATCGAGCTATGCCTTCTTTGGTCTTGAGTAAATGTCCACAAGTTTCCACATTGTCTTGATCATAATCAAGCATCGCAATGCCATACAAGATGATCCTACATAGAAGAAGAAACAGAAGCCGTATCATCTCAAAAGACAAGTTCTTGATAAACAAAAGCTCATGACAAGTCGTGGGTATTGCCAAAGTGAAACACTGGCTTATAGCTCGCAAATTTTTTGAAAATTTGGTTTTAGAAAAACTATTGAAACTTTTACTAAATCATCTACACCCATCAAAATATCAGGACTGGTCGTGGTATAGCCAAGTGAAACATTGTCATATAGTTCACAGTTTTTTTTTGAAAAAAATCGTTTTAAAAAAGATTATAAAACTTCTACTAAATCGTCTACAACCCTCAAAATCTCAGAATCAGTCGTAAACCCTCAAAATCTCATGACTAGCCAAGTGAAACATTGGCTTATAGCTCACAATTTTTTTGAAAAAGATTATTTTTAAATGGTTACATAAATTTTTATTAAATCGTCTACAGCCTTAAAATCTCCTTAAAATCTCCGACCGGCTCTGCAAAAGCTCTAAAGAAAGTGATATTTTGACTAATGGAGGAGGAGGCTATACGATTTGATTTTGGGAGGCAAACGCATCTTAGCCAAGAACTCAACAAACGGACTCTCCATGTCTTCCTCCGTAATCTTAACCGTTCCCTCATCGCCTCTTTCCATGGAGGAAGAAGAAGCAGCAGCCAAGTGAGCCTGAACAAGCTTGAAGAACTTCATCA